>JAEQBH010001069.1:0-421314 GCA_016808115.1 Tetrastigma voinierianum | reverse complement strand
TAAAGACAAAATGATTATCAATTGTGTGGATTGTGTAAATTGTAGGACAGCGACAGAATAATAAAACAAGTGAGCATGAAAGATGAAAATTATTGTATTTCTATATTTGAGACAAATGAAAGTATATTTAAGCTTCACTATAAAATGATATATTTATAAATATTACATGGATCACATGAGTAGTATGTTGAAAGGTTGTTTGGAAAAATATGTTGAATGTTTTTGAGATGATTAAGTGATGCATATAGAAAAAGTTAATTGTTATGCATATAGATGTGGTATAATTGTTTGAAATGAGAATAGAAATGCAAGAACCCTAAACACACTTAGAAATGCTTAAGCGCGTTAACTTTCACGTGCGGTGTCAGTGAATAGTGACCAGGGACCGAGAAGACCATGAGAGCCCGAAATTCATCGTCAAATCATCTGGTATAAGTAAATGTTCATCTCATGCATACACTTAATTCCATATGATATCATGTGACTACTTTGTATTGAAATCAAAAGATGTAAAGATCTTCATAAGAAGATTATATTTTTAATTTTTTATTATCATGGAATGTACTTTACTTTGTGGATTTTCAAAGATAGGAGGTGAACTCTGACAAATATTTTGTAAATGATTCGGAAAGGGCATGGAAATGCCGTTTTGTATAAATATTGTACTAAAGTATGATTATAGACCCTCTGAAAATATATAATGCATACTTTTTTATAGTAATGAATGTGAATAAGTAGTGATATCATATTCACATATATAAATATAAATTAAATTATTAAATATCTAACGAAAATGAGTATGAAATGTGTTTCTGATAAATGGATTTAGTGGTCCGCATCCTCGGGTCAGGGAGACACGACAGTGTAAACCTCATGTCGGAATCCTTAGACATGCGCGAAGTGCGATTCAGCTAAATCAGCGTTTAATGAATTATAAACCATAAATGCATCAATGGAGACAATCAACCACAGGAGATCTTTGGCGAGTTATATTCTCGATATTACTCAATTCTTTGTGAGTTGACATTGATCACACCTTGTTTTATTTTGTTTTGTTTTGTTTTTAGTTTAGTTTAGTTTAGGAAACCTTTTTTTTTTTACCTAACCATCAAGTCACTCAAATAGTGAATGACTTCAGCAGCCGGGGTACTCAATCCTCACTAAAACCACACCTTCCCTCTGGAATCAATATCTGGACTTGTTAGTCCCTTTGTGTGTGCGACACACATGTTGCTTGTGAAAAATTGCTAATAGCGGCAGCGTTTATGCTTGTTCGGCATCCAAACTAACGTGTCCCCAGCTAGTGGCAATGAACCTTGAGGAAGAAGCGATAACGGTAGAATGTTCGAGCAAAAAGACCAAGGGATGTTGGTGGTGTAGGGGTTGAGAAGGAGGAGAATGTGGAAAGATTGGTACATAAATCAAAGGGATTTCTTTCTATGAACCTTTCAAATCCCAAAAGAGAGTCTTTTAATATAGAATGAATTAGTTGTGGAGGAGAAGAGGCGGTCTTGGCGCACGTTTGAAAGAAAGAAAATTGGCGGAGGCTTTTTCTTAGGTGTACTTTTAGGCTTCTTCAATTCCTTCAATGAGACTCTGGATTTGGCTTGTTTTCTTGTTGATAATCCATATTCAAGGGGTAAGTTGCACTTTGGGCCTCGTGGCCCGGCAGAGAAGAAGAAAGCCTTTTGACATATAAGCTTTTCCATAAGATGGGGGAAGTGTTAGGAGTGTTTTGTAATTGTTACTAAAAATAAAGTTTGGGCCCAAATGGTATTTAAATAATTTTGCTTAAAAGGGTGGTGGAGCAGACTGAATAGATATGTCGAGTGGGCTAACTTAATTCGAAAGCCAGTGAGAATCGGCCCATTGTGAAAAGGTCTAGGGACATTTCTAAATTTTAAATAACTTATCAAGGTACTTGGTGAGAATATTAGGCTTGTGGCGCCCCATTTCGGGGTCGTTGACGTCAACTGCCCAAAAACCTATGTGTGTCTCAAACACGAGACCCATACATAAGTAAAAATACATACGATGACCTACACATCATACTCACCAAAAATACATTCAACCATATTATAATAGTCTCAAGTTGTTACATCACTCTTAATACAAACATTAAAATTAAGAATTCTAATACATGTTTACAAAATATATCTATCAAAGCCACATGTCGACTTTCTTCTCAGCGGCCTCCTAATGAGCGTGATCTTACCAAAGCAAAACCACTTATGCACTTGAAAGGGGGGGGATCTATGACAGGGGTGAAACGTGCCCGATGGTATTAATCTCATGGGTTACTCCCACCTAAGTACACACATGTATTAGCAGCAAACACATTCAAGTAAAACATATATGTTCTATAAATGTTTACATGAATGGATGAGAATGTGACTCACCATTTCCCACTTCTCGGGCCCTCACTAACTCCCTCACGCATGCCTAAGCCAAGTGTGAGAAAAACATTGTTTTCAAAACAAAAGGATTTTGTTCTCGAAACATACCACTACAGTTTCGGTAAAATCTATTGGACAACCCTCCGAGGTGAATTGCTGGGTAATTCTCCGAAACAGTCATGGGCCTCTCCGACGTGAACTGTTGGACAACTCTCGAAGGCAATTCTTCGGAAAATCTTCCTTTGAAATTCCTTTCATAACCATTTTCCTTTTTCTTTCATGTCATGCACTCACACCTATTGTTAAGTTACCCCGGATGCGTATGAGCACGTATAATACATTTTCATACAACACACTGTTCTATATCAGGTATTGCATGTATTGACAAAGTTACATACTAACCACGTGCTTTGACATTCAAAGCAATAACATCAAAATTAACTCACATGGGCTAATAAACAATTTAATTTCCAATGGCTCACACACAATTATATTTCATATAATTCAAACATCATGTTAACATTAAATTCCATGCATTAACAATTCCTTTCCGCACAAGCCATTCCTTTTAAGCAATATTTTGCAAACAACGCATGGACAATTTCGGTCCGCTTCTCGACCAGCATTTTGAGTCCACTAGCTACTGGGCTGAAACTTTGCCGAGTTAGCGTTGTGATTCGAATGAAACTGCATTCATTTGACTCCCAAACACTCAAACCACAATTTACTTTAACTGTTTATATGGACCCGATATGATCCTGAAAATCTATCCCGGGACTGCCCAAATTAGTCCCAAATTTCCAGCATTCAGTCCCAAAATTTTGGGACTAATCAAATGGCCGCTCACGGCCTCATACCATAATACTTTTGTGTCTTGTTCCGAAAATAATGAAGGTAGGAAGACCCCTATCCAAAGTTGTCAAAACTCCTGAAACCGGTACCACGCGTGGCCCTTGCAGCGTAGAGCAACTTTGCTTCTTAGCCAGCCCGAGAAGATGACGGATCCGATAAGTCGGAAAATTTAGCGTTTCCTGCAAAATCCCTTCCTTTCTCTCTCTTTTCCTTTTCTCTCTCTGTTTTCCCTCCCAAAAACAGTTTGAAGAAGAGAGGAGTTGATTTGGGTGTCTCACTTGCCACATGTCAATATGCGTGGTTGGCTTAGATTCCTTATTCACTTTATCATGCATGGATTTTCATCGACATCGTACCATGTGTCCACCATGGCCGCCCAGGCTCATGTTTGACTAGTGCGCACATGACACATGGCACTCTATGAGCCACTCAACTGTGCCAAGTGTCCCGCACCCCTCTCGGTGCCTCGGTATGGTAGACTTTACCGGGAATGCGGCCAGTCGACGTGGTAGTAGTTGGCGAGGCGATTCAACGGTGAGTTCGTTTCTATCGTCCAGATCTAGAAAATTAAGTTTGACCATTACCATTTTACCATTTCGAGGAAAATTGAATTTTCTGGGTTTCACAGGCTTTTGTCTCAAAGGTAGAACGGAGGGACTTGTTATAAGACATGATATGGTAGAGTTTGTGAGCAGTTACTAGAAGCAGGGAAAGCTACTTGGGGAACAAAACTTTAGTAGAGAATTTACTTGGAGAACAAGACTCTAGTGGGGCGTGAAGCGGATAAAGAATGTGAAGTGAGGCGGTTGTTCGGGAATGTACATAAAGGGATTCAACATCGATGAAATGGACCGACAATTATCCATCCAGAACTAACTTTCAACAGAACATTTCAGCATTTTTCTTAGTTCAACAAACATTTTTTCTAGATTCTCAGCTTAGTTTTATATTTGTTGTCCAAGATTTGTTATTTCAAAGCTTTCTTGCTTTAGTATTTCATTTTTGGTCTAACTCTATAATGAAATTTGTTATCTTTCAAGCTAGTCCGTACAACTTGTCTCTTAGCTTTCAATTAAGTCCAATTTTCAAAGTGTTTTTTGCTTAGATTTTAGGGAATTGTCAATGGAACTAGGGAATCCATTTTTTGCTTGAGTAAGAGTTAGATTTCGAAACAGTTTCAATGAGAAAATACTATAATTTCCTAGCACGCTTTCTCATTCATCAAATTTGTTTTGTTTGTTATGAAAGAATCACCGAAAAAAGATAAAGTTACATATATATATATATATATACATATATATATAATATATATATATATAAATTTTTTTTTTTTTTTTTTTCCTTGTGTCTAAAGCCTCCAGTGTTGTATCCAGCTGCTAGGCGCGGAACTAGGTTATGCCCAAGGGGGTAGATGACCCAATGAATATTTTTTGGACACAAATTTTATCTTTGGAGGCACTATAGTTTGAACCCTAGACTTAATCATGGTCCATTGAAATTTTGTGACATTGGACCATTGGGCAATAGATCCACCTCAAGTGAATTTGTGTATGATTGCAAAGAGTTTACTATATTGAGATCAGTCAGAGCTTTCAAGACAACTTTTTATCAAGAAAGTACTAAAGAAAATAGAGAAAAAAAAGGAAGGAAAAAAATATAGAAAAATACAAAATAGGTTTAACAATAAATTAATTATATATCTTTATTCAAACCCATTTCATTTGTTTCTCTCTATTATATAAGAAATAAATTTAAAAATATGTAGAATTTGAGAAATTTTGATTATATTTGATTGATTTATATTCACGATAAAATCCAAATATGAAAAATCATTTTCTTTATTATTTTTTTACTTTGATACTTTAGGTGAAAAGTGCTGCTATGGAAAAATAAAGATACAAAAATCGAGAGGTTCAAACTCATTTATTTGTTTCTTTATACTATTATGTAAGGACTAAAAAATTTAAAAATACATAAAATTGTGAAATTTTGATTATATTTCATTTTCTTTCATATTTTTCACGATGAAGCTAAACATGATAAAATCATTTTTCTTTTTATTTTTTTCGTTATTTAGTACTTTTTGGTTATGTTTTGAAATATATAGAAAAATATTGGAAGCAAGAGAGGAAAAATAGAAGGGAACAAAATTTAGAGGATAATAAAAAAATAGGTTTAAACTTAATAAACTAATTTGATATGTTTATTAAAACTCATTTATTTATTTCTCTCTATTCAATAAGAATTAAGAAATTTAAAAATATGTCAAATTTTGATTATATTTAGTTTTATTTGATATTTTTCATGGTGAAATCAAATATGAGAAAATCATTTTCGTAAGTAATTTACTTCCTTATTGGGCACTTTCCGAGTTCCAAATAGAGCCCAAGTAATTTTTTTTTTGTTGCGAAAATCAACAATCAAAGTCTTAGGTGGCATTTGTTGTTTTTACTTATCTTGAATATATAAACTTTTGAAACATCACGAATAGTACTTAATAGCATTAAGTATTAAGTTGTTTGTTTTTTAATATTGGATAGTGAGTAAGGATGACAATAGGCGGATTGTTTCGGATTTCCGCCCCACTCCACTCTTAATGGGACGGGTTTTGGTTTATGATGTGAGTTTTTTTAGTGGGTTGGATTTATTTTCTCCAAATCCGTGTTAATGAGTTGGGAAGTGGAGTTCGGGTATTGTTACCCCACCACTGCCTCGATTATATTTTAAAGTATTTTATTATTATTTTATTTATATTTAATATAAATAATAATAATAATAATTAGAATGTTTTTAATAAATAATTTATAAAAAAATTTATAATATTTTTATATTTTATGAAATATATTAATTTTAATATAATAAAAATAAAAAGGTAATTATAAAAAGATAAAAAATAAAAAATAATAACAAAAATCAAATGTAAACGGGACGGGTTTGAGAATTTTTCTATTCCCACTCGGTCTCGTTTAATTTTTAAATAAAACAAGTTTTGGAATTGAAAAATAAATAGGTTAGGTCGGGATGGGTACTTTCAGTCCCACAATCCTCCCGTCATCCTTAGAAGCTAGATATTCTTCAATAGCCTCGCGTATGTAATGATGAAGTTTTTCTTATTTGGATAAAAAAATGATTTTTTTTTAATAGAAAAAACAAAATATTTTTACTTTTTTTATTCAAAACTTTTTAAAAATTTTTTAGCAATGAGTAGTAAAAATTTTAAAAAATAAACAACTTAATGTTGAAAACTATTCAACTTTCAGTATTAAGTCAAAAAACAAATAACCTCTTAATCTAATTGCTTAACACCTGTATATTTCATGGACGAGGTATAAATATTGGGTTTGAATGCAACAAAAAAAAAATTCAAAAAATTTCAGGGGGCCTATACGGGCTCCGCTAGTGTCCACATCTATTAAATTTTTGCTCTCGTTGACCTTAGATCGTATTCTCCACCTCTTTTACCAGCCAACTTCAAGGGTTTTTTTCAACTTTTATTCTCTATTTATTCTCCCTTTCATTTTTTCAAATATTTTTGAAGAGCCAAACATAGTGTACGAAAATAAAAATAAAAATTCCAAATTTTATCGGTTACATGACGCAGTGAGTCAATCATGTAGTTGCTTGGTCCTCGCTCTCAATTTCCTTTTTCTAATGTTTATTTATTAGATGTGATTGTGCGTCGGTCTGTAAATTTCATTGCCCGAATGCTTCTATGGTCGCTAGAAGAATAATTCGAGAATAGCTTGTGACAACAGTCTTTGATATATAGTTTCATTTTTTATTATGGTCTATTTACACTATCAATACGTATCCACCATTATATGGCACCCACTTAGATTTATGTTACATTTTTATTTCTTATTACTATTTTTGGATTTTTCTATTTTCTTTGTTTGTATTTGATGGTATTGCACATGTATACCAACTAAAACTCAAATTTGGAACCTTCTTCTTATGTTTGTACTTGTTTGAAACGATGAAGTATATCATAAGCTATTATGATCCCACAAAATAATAAAAATTAAATTTCATTTATTTATATGACTCTTTTTATTGCATTTAGATCATCAAGTACTTATATCATATGAGCACAAACCGATTAGATTACTTTGAACCTATATTTTTTTTAATAGGGTTTCAAAAAATTCTGAAGAGATATTTTTATTATTTTGCAGTGATTTATTTGTTTGTTTATTTTTGTAACCATTTTGTAATTATTCATAACTTATACGGAATATATATATATATATATATATATATATATATATATATATATATATATATATATATATATATATATATCAGATAATATTCGAAATTATAATTTTATTCGGAATTTTCAACTCATTCCCACATTTTATTATTTATAATAGATTATCTTTGGTCTCAATTAAATTATTTTCTTAAATTGAGAATAGGGGAGATCAACCTCAACAAATTTCTATAAAAAAAATATGTACGGATTAGCAATTATAATAAATAAGTTTAATAAATCAAGATAAATAATTAATATATGAAAGGATAAATATTAAGTAGCATAGGCTTACACAGTTCTTCTCCAACATGGATAATATAGGAATTAAGTTATTATAGATAATTTAATTACACGATTCAAAATCTTACTTTTTCACTAAAAAACTCAAACATACGAATATTCAGGGTCATAATCAATTGTAGTAAAGTAAAATGATAAATTTTATCAAAAAAACTTGTAGGAACTGGTTCAAATACGAGTTCTAGGATTGATGAACAACTTAGACAAATCCAAGAAAATACTCAAAAATATGAAAATAGATTGTCTTTTTCAATTGAAGATTGAGAACAGTATATCAAAAATTGAAAAATGTCAAAACAAAATATCAAAGAACTTTATAAAGTAGGAAATTTTGAATTCAAAGAGATTATAGGATTAAAATCTCTGAAAATACGCATCCAATAAGATCTGAAACATAATCAAATGAACTCCCACAGACCCTCAGATTTGAAACAAGAACGTATAGAGAGAAAAATAAAAATCATTACGTATAGAGTCTTCATCAGGTATTTATGCAAACCTTTGACAGGTTAGTTTTAGACAAACCAGTTTGTATTTGTTTAAAGTGCAAAGGCCTTAACCCGATTAGATTAGCTTTTAGGTTTAATGCAAGCAAATACATCATTTGGACTGGTGTATTTTACTTGCCATCCAAATCTAGAGTTAGACTATTTGAATGATCAGAGCATTCATAAAGCCTTAACTTTGAATATTCAAACTCAAAACTATGATATGGATGAGTCGAAAATCTCATAGTATCTGAGGTATACTTGTGGACCACTGCATTTTTTGAGACTTAGGATTTTTTAACTTTGTGGAGAAGCAGATCAGGTGGAAATTCTGAGGAGAGAGGTCTCCTTTCCTCTTCTCCCCCTTGATTTGGAAGGAAGGAAAAAGGGAAACCATAGGCTTGCTCCACAAAAAAAAAAGTTGGATACCTTAATGGCCCTTGATTAAATATTTTTTTGGAGAATAAATTAAGGCATTGGCCTATATAATTTAGGCCCTATTAGTTCCTTAAATTTATTTTCTTAAGGAGGCTATGGGTCTTCCCCCACATTGAGTGGGAGGTCCCCAAGTTGTAAGACGAGAAATTCAATTTACGGAAAAATGGCAAAATAAGTAATTTACGGTTTACAAATTGTAATTTCGGTTAAAAATCGGTATTCTCTAGATCTTGGATAGCCCAAAAGCGGATTATGCGTTGGAATCGATCTCGTGAAATTTAGCTATGCGTCGATTTTAGTAGGTCGAACGGTCGAATTTGCGTTTTATAGGCATCGCGGTTCGGGTGCTGTAAAACGATTTTCGATGCGACAAAAGTTACATATGACACGTACTCATGTTCCATAAGTGGTATGGTAAATGATGAAAATGGGCCCGGCGAGATAGTCTTTGAATGTCAAAAGCCCCAGGAAAAATAGGGACATGGGTATTAATGGAGGATTATTTAAGTGTAGAGATGAAAAGACAAAACACTCCAATAGTGTTGTCTTCCCAAGTAAAAACCAAAAAACGTGTGTGACGGGAGGTTGCGGTAGCCGAGTTTTTGTGTTTCGGTGATGTCGCCTGCAGAATATCAAAGCAATCCGGCCGATCGGCCCGATCTTGGGACCCGAGAAGGAAAGGCGTTCTGTGGAGGAGCCTACCCGTAGATGCCTGGGATTTAAGGGAGTTTAGACAAACTCACGTGAGGTAAGTATCCTACTTGGGTTTACGCTATTTAAGTGTTTTATAATGTTTCGATTGGTTTGAGTACAGTGAGGAGCCGTTTGATCGATCCCAAAACATGAGACCGAATTGTGAAAAAAATTTTTAGAAATTTTACAGTAAATTCCATCAGCTATTGAGGGTGATTTGGGTGACATATATGATAATTTATGGAATAATTATGCTTTAATGTGTATAAAAGGTCGAAAATGGCGTGAAACACAGATTATTAAGTGAACCGATGATTGGTGATTTTGGGAATAGTAGTAGGGTTTCACTATTCAGAGAGTGAGTGTTCACAAAATAAATTTGTGAATTAATTCAAGTAGAATTGCTCGTGTTTGATCATTAGCCCATGTGAGCAAATTTTGATGTGATGAAATCTTGAAGTACATAACATGATTGTGTGATTTAATTTTTATGTGAATATATGCGTGTTTATATATTTGCGTGTGTTATGAGCTGCAATGGAATTGGCGTGTTGTCCAGTATGCACTGGACATCTGGGACGATAGGGTAGGTGCATGAGGTAATTCTAGAGAGAATAGTTTGGAGGGTTATCAAAAATAATATGATTGGAGGTGAGCCGTACTAAAATATCAGTGTCGAGGCGGCCCAGATTGATATACATCGGAGATGATCCCACATAATCGTCGGGTGACAGTGATGTACTCTTGTTGGAGGTTGTCGCGAGCAAATAAAAACTAAGGTTCTCATCATTGGCTTAGAGCGAGGTGTGAGGAGTCGAGAGGACTTGGGATATGAGATGATCGATTAGACATTAGTAGGATCGTCGTTTCTGGCTGAATGTGTTTGTTGCAGGCAGTACATATGCGCTTAGGTTGATGATAGCCCACTCCAGGGTGATTCCACTACTGAGCATTAACTCACCCTGTTGAGGGATACTATTTTATAGGTACAGGGAGTGTGCGAGGAGACGGCTCATCCTAGAGGCCGCTTTAGAATAAAGCCGGGTTGTGGCTTTGGGTTCATTATGTATACATGTATTAGAATGTTTTTCATTTTAATATATGTTGTGTAAGAGTAAGTAATTAACTCTTGTAACTATGGTACATAGTTGGTATGTTTTATGAGTAGTGTTTTCTGGGCCCAAGTGGCCGTTTTACTCATGTTATGAATTATGTTGGATAGTTGGGATATATGTTGTGAGTATAAAAAGCAGGGATTGAGAGGTCATTTTTACTTAGTATAGTTGTATATGAGACCACATGTGATCGTGATGTTGATTAGGACGAGGGTTATATTCAGGTTTGTATTTGGGTAGAGCTCCTGTCTGAAAGGAGACTCTGCCCGATTCCCAAATGAAAATGTCGGGTTACTTTCGACATTCCGCAGTATTCCTTGAGTGTGGTGGTCAGCGGACCCCGAGGTTTTAGGCGTCACGACGGTATCGAGGAGCTTAGATTATCATCTGAATACCTGAGGGCTCGAGGTTTGGTATCACCCTTGGGTGGTTTGATGTAGAATATAAGTGATATATATGAAACCACAGAGATTGATTTGAACCCAGGCCTTAGTCGAGAGTAAGAACATCACCACTAGGTGTGGTTTGATGTTGAGTTTAGGTATGAGATTACAAATCCACGGGACAAAACTGGACACGGCATGCATGTGTTTGATGTGTTTTGTGTGATTTGATAAATTTGTTAATGTGAAAAATATTCATAACATAGACGATGTGTGATCATGTGCGTGTGGTTTGTTTGTGTGCTTAGTGATTAACCTAGGAAAACTACCATGATGTTGGGAAGTTTTTAAGAGGTTTCTGAGTTTGTGAAAACTGGAACCAAGGAGAAATAAAATAAATTTGAATAAATTCATTTGGTTTAATGGATGATGCTAAAATTTTAATAAATTTTAGGTGAACCTTACTGCAGAGTTTGATGTTGGATCAAGAGGTTTGAGAATTTTAGACAAAATGTCCAATGAAAAAAATAGGAATTGAAAATATAATTTTCTAGGTTTACTGTAGATCTGGAAAAAAATTGAAAATAAATTTTCAAATTATGTTTGAAGTATCCTGGAAAATGAAAAAACTAGGTGTATCTTGGTGTATTTTCAATAAAATAAATGGGAAAAAAAAAGAGGTGCGGAGACTTAAATGGGCTCTTGCCCGTTTGGAGAGTGATCTGGAGGCTGAAGCGTTTGGGCGCCTCGACCTGTGGTGGCGTGGCGAGGTGGGGCTTGGGTGCGTACGGGCGCGTTCGGCGAGACGCGGTGGGTGCGGGGAGGGCGCGGCAGCGGTGCGTGGGGCCGCGCCGCTGAGCCGTGGCGCCTTGTGGCGTGAGCATTTGGGGGCGCGGGGCGGCCCAGGCGCAACGTGCGGGTGCGGCGTGCGGCTTGGAGCTTTGGGCTTCTTTGGGCCAACAAGTGTGCTGGTGCACTCAGGCTGTTTGTTGAGTTTTGACTCGATCTTGTTCTGAGTCAATTTTGGTTTCTTAATTCTTGAACGGGTTCATGAACAGCATTCATCATGATATTACCGAAAATTTTATTAAAATAAATAAATCAAAATCAATCCGCAAATTAGATAATTTTGAAAATAAATTTTCAAAATGAAATTTTGTTGATAAAAATATTTTAAATACATAATCGATTGCTTGCATTATAAATGCAAGGATAATGAATATCTGATTCATGTGTATGAATAGTGTCTCGAAATTTGTTTATGCCTTGAGAATCTTGTATTGTTAACACCATTGGCATGGATGGCTAGTTCGAGGACGAGGGCGTGAGGCGTCCACGGGGTGTAGTTAGGCACCACCGGTGTTTGAGTGTGGAGGCTTTTTCTTGTGTTTGTGGAAATCTGACTGACTTCTCGCCTGTTTGTTATATGGTGAGCGGAAGGTCTAGTAACCTCGGAAGGTTTAGGCGCATCATCCTCTAACATTCACAGGGGGAGGAGATCCGATGGTGGCAAATATTGGTTCGTATAAGATGAGAAGGTGTTAGAGGCTATAGATTCTACTCGATACCCAAAGATTAGATAAACTGCGTTCCAGCTAGAAGTGAAGGCCCAAATATGGTGAAATGACCAGGACCTCTAGAAGACCATAGAGCCTTATTATGTAAGTTCTCCTAGAGTTAGGGTGAGAATAGGGATGATATCTTGAGGTTGCGAGTTGATCTCGGGGACACTACTGAGAGGACACAGGGGGATCATGGACATGTCGGAGATTCGATGTCATCCTAGGGATGGATTATTTGACGACTACGGGGTCGTTATCGATTGTGGCGTAGGAGGGTTCTAGCCTTTACGGGCGGTACTCGGGTGAGTATTGACCCCGGGGGTGAAGCATGATTTGCGGATAGTATCGGAGTCGGGTTATCGAAGGACGGGTTAGCGGGGTTGGCTGAGGCCTTGCTGGGGGCGGAGGGCCGGACTTGGGGTGCCCTTTCAGTGGTGTGCAAGTATATGGATGTTTTTCAGGACAAGCTACCAGGATTACCTTCACGGAGAAGCATGGACTTGGTGTCGAGGTTACACCTGGTACTTCACCCATCGACCATGAAGGATGGCGCTGAGTCATTCACGAGACTCAAGTCCCGGCTACATGAGTTGTTGGACAAGGGGTTCATTAGTGAGCACTTCACCATAGAGGCGCTCAGTTACGTTTCTGCGCGAAGAAGAAGGACAAGACCCTTATTTGTTCGTTGATGCAAGCGGAACGAACATGGTTACAATGAGAATCGGTACCGATCTGAGGATTGATGATTTGTTTGTTAATCGATTGAGAGGGCGAGTCTACTCAGATAGACCTTATGCTTGGTTACCATCAACTGAGGATTAGGGAGACAGATATCCCTAAGGCAGTTTAGGGCAGCGTTATGGGCACTGAGTTCGACCGATGCCCTTTGGATTGACGAATGCGCCCGGTATTATGAGTCTCTTGCATAAACCGACTATTTCTGAACCAGTTTGTCATGAATGCCGTGGATGACATTTGATCTACTCGGTCAGTGGGAGCATGAGTATCACTTGAGGATTGTGTTCTGAGTTGTTGAGAGACCATCGGCTATACGCTAAGTTGATGAGTGTGAGTTTGGCTACTGGTGATTTGGGACAACGTGGTGTCGACGCCCGAGCGTGTCAGTGGACCCGAGGAGAAGGTCGAAAGCGTTGATGGGTTGGGGCCAGTGGAGTCTTCGAGATCTACGTGGTTTCGCGATTGTTTGCGGGTGCATAGGAGATTCGCGAGTGGTGGGTTGTCCATTCGGGCGGGATAAATAGAACCGCCCTCACGGACATGGACTCCATGGTTGGGATGGCCACGACCATAGAGAGAGGAATCGAGGATGCTCGAACTTTCGGGATGCGCGGTGTTATTGTAAGAGGGAGGATCAACCTTCTTCTAGTTCGAGGAAGAGGCAAAAGACTTCTGCTTCACACGGTTTGAGGACTAGGGCGGGTTGAGGATGTGAGCGGGATTGCAATAGAGACGAGGATCGGGACTTTGGGTGTGCGGTCCAATTAGATATAGAACGAAATTATACGGTTCATTCCTCCCGCATACCTAAAGTAGATTGGAGGCAGATTGTTTCAGGGGTGCTATCTAGCGCCAATAGTATAGATAATCAGAGGACGAGTGGGTCGAGGTCAGACAGATAGTTACATTGAGCGTGGTGGACCTTAGGGTGATAGACATATTGGTTGTTGATGTCATGCTTGACATGGATGAGTTGACAGCCATCGGGTTTTAGAGGTTAAGGCCTTTAGAGAAGCCAGGTATAGATGGTTCTTCCTAGGATGGGTGAGAGTTGACGATAGGTCGAGATTATAGTGGAGATCTCGAAGTGCTTTCGTAGTGCTTGAGTTAGGTGTCACGATTATGGCATTATTATTCGTGTACGGTAACATCCGTCGGTGGGTGTAGTGCCGCGGTACATCATTCACTACTCTTGGTGAGTGTGGGTTGAGTTTGTCTTTAGGACTACTTCAGTAGAGATTTCATGGTTGAATTGGGAAATGTAAGAGGCTCGAAGTGTATTCCGAAGAGTTATGTAATCAACATGAAAACACACGGTCAGGTTATCACGTAGACTTAGAGTTGAGTGATAGGAGTCGGGAGTGACTCGAGATTTGGATACCCCTTTGGCAATTACATAGGGTGTCGTTAAGCCAGCAAGGGCTCGGTATATGGATGTCATTCATGACATGGACTAGGTTGACGGTCCATTGGATTGTCGATTGTGACAACAGAGAAGTCGACTTTTTACGCACAAAGTAAGGGTTGTGTAGGGTTACACGTTGTGTGGATTATATATAGGTGTTAGAGGATAAGCCGCGAGCATATGTCCTGGGTCTTAAGGGTAGAGGAGAAATTGCCCTTAGTGGGGTGCGCCTCTGACAGCGGTTATCGCGGGCGAGTATCTGATATGCAGTATGGGAAGCATTTGTATGGGGCCATGTAGATCAGATTAGGTTGGATAGAAGTGGGGAGGGTTCATCACTTTGGTCTGATGCGAGTTAGAACCCACCTCGGAAAGGTGAGTTTGATATGCAGGCGTCTTCTCACGGCTGAGCCGAATATCTTTGATATACGATCTTTCGACCGCCGAGTTAAGAGTTGGGATACTCGTGTCTGAAGGTGATGCCTAGAAAGTGAGTTATTAAAACAGCGTGGAAATTATCATAGAAATTCATTAGACCTTCGGAGATTCTTTCGAGAGATGGCGTTATGGCCAGTGCGTTATCGCCCGAGCGTGTTAGGTGTCGCGAGGTGTTCATCTCATATAAGTATACTCGAGATCGACTCATAGTGGATTGAGAAGGTGAATAGAGGGTTTGCCGGACCTTTGAGGAGGGACGTTGTCATATTGGATAGCCGTGTGGTTTGTTGTGCAGTAGTGAGCTATTAGTGCTATGTGACCTTGTGGTGGAGGTCAACGTGGGAGCGAGGGTATGATCGCGGTCATTATCCGCTTCTTGTTTGGGGATGAAAGTACATTAGTTTAGTGGTTAATAATTGAATATGGTTTACATGCATGGTAAGTGCACGTTGCATATCATGTAGTGATTTAATGATGATCACGAATTTGGGATACAGAGATTCTAACAGGAGGGGAGAATGTAAGACCCGAAATTACAATTACGGAAAAATATCAAATCTCGTAATTCAGTTCTGAAAATTTGTATTCGGTTAATCCCCAAATTTGTTCTCTGGATCTTCGGATGGCCGAAGCGGTTACGCGTTGGGAGTAATCATAAGCGGAAATCTATTAGCGTAAATTTCGTCAGATTTAGGAAGCGGTCGAATTTTACTTTCGAGGCATGTCGGGTTGGATCTGCAATCAAACGATTTTGATGCGACGAAAGTTACATATGACACATACTCATGTTGGCGTAAGTGGTACTAGTAGAGAGAAATGATGTAGGAAATGGAATGACCAGAGTCTTAGAATGTTAAAGCGGAAAGCCAGGACATATAGCGGGTGATAATGGAATTGTTTGATGGGAAAAGACAAGCATAATGAGTGTTGTCTTCCCCCAAAGTTAAAAGCCAAAATGTGAAACGGAGGGTTGCAGTGGCTGTGATTTTTGTTTGTTTCAGGTAGAGAGTGTCATTGTCTCTGAATGTCAAGGCGATAAGTAGTCGACGTTAATAACCGGGACGAGAAGGAAAGGCATTCTCATGAATCTCAGTGGGTGGGCACTAGGAGTTTAGCAAACTCTCAGTGAGGCAGGGGATTTATCTCTGCTGGGTTTCTGTTCTTAAGTGTTTTATAATGTTTGAGGTTGGGTGCGAAGTAGTGAGGGCGTTTAGTCGATCCGAACAGCTGGGGCCGAGATTGTGAAAAAATTTTAGAAATTTTTAGTGGGGTTTATTAAACTTCCTTGGGGACTGTTTTGGTGTTTATATGATAATTTATGGAATAGAGTATGCTTTACAGTGTGTGTATATAAAATGAAGTAGCCGTGAAGCGCAGTCAGCAGTGACAATGATTGATGTTAGAATGACAGCAGGGTTTTCATTATTATCGAATAGTGTTCACAAAATAAAATTTGTGAATTAATGTTTGATCGAGTAATTTAGTAAAATTGCTTGTGTTGATCATTAACCATGTCATTTAATTTTGATGTGGTGAAATGAAATTACATAACATGATTGTGTATGATTTAATTTTATGTGAATATATGCTTGTTTATATATTTATGTGTGTTATCATTTGTAATCAGAATTGGCATCATGTCCATATGCTGGGACATCTAGGCGATGGAATTGAGTGCATGGTGATCTAAAGAATAGTTCCGGAGGGTTGTCAAAATAATATGATCGGAGGGTGACCTCTTAAATATGGGTATTCGGAGGCGGATCAATTGATATACCGCTCAGACGTCAGTCACACATAACTCTCGTGGTGGTCGGCCATTGATGCCTCGGAGGGTTGTCCACAAACAAATAAAACTAAGGGTTCTCATACTGGCTTAGCGGTGTAGAAGTGTGGGAGGACCAGGATATGAGATGATCGATTAGACATTCAGTGGATCATGCATTCTTGATATGTGTTTAATATTTTAGATTACATATGCACTTAGGTGTCAGTAGCCTTGGTGGTCATACGACTAGCTCATATCGAGGATACTATTTTATGATGCGAGGAATGGGAGGCGGTTCATCTAGAGGCGCTGGCAGGGTTGTGGCAGGGTTCATTTTGTATACATATTGTGAATGTTTTCATTTTTGGCCATATATCTTAAAATAGTAATTAACTCTTGTAAGCGCGCGATTTACGTTGACGTATTTATGCGATGATGTTTTTATGGGCCCGATGGCGGTTTACTCATCGTTATGGATTATGTTGGATAGTTGGGATATATGTTGTGAGTATAAATCTGCGGGACGGTCATTTACTCTGTGGTTGGCATATGAGCGCTTGTTTGGTACGTGCTGGTATTGGTGGACCAGTTTACTACCATGTTTGTATTTGGTGGCTCTGTACAAAGGGGAACTGCCAGTTTCGTGAAAAATGTCGGGTTGAGCATTCACGAATCTGGGTTGACAGTTCAATCCGCTTAGTTCCCTCTGGCGTCAGCATGTGGTCTGAGTTTAAAGGTTTGAGGGCATTGGAAGAAATCTTGGATCGGGGCAATTTTGGGAGACAATCCCAGCAGGCAATTTTGAAGCTTAGAGAGGCGGACGGTCAGAGGCCTACCCCGTCTGGGTTATGTTTTTTATGAAACATATTTTATTCTTCTTTTATATAGTTTTTTTGTCTTGTGTATATATAATATATTTAGTCATTTAATTTATAGTCTTATTATTTTTCTTTATAATTATATTGTTACTTTTGTTTGTTTAATTAATTTAGTTTGTTTGTTGTTTTGTTTTTTAATTCAATTTATTTTTCATAACATATAGACTATCCACACATAATTTAATAAAAATCCCTAAATTAAAATTTTCATTTCTCATTTTAAAGTCTCAAATTTAATTTCAAATTTCTCATTTTCTAAAATTCAAATTTTCTAATTTAAAATTCAGATCTCTAAATCTCAGCCTTTGTTGCTTCTGTCCTTTCATTCTTTGTATATATTTCAAATTTCAAATTTTCAATGTTTCAATTTCAAAATTACAAATTCCTAATTTTAAAAATCAAGTGTCATATTTGAAATTCAAAGTTCCACATTTTATTTAATTTTAAAGTTTATAATTTCAAATTTACAAAATTCATATTTATTAAAATTCATGATCAATTTTCAATTCAAATCTCATTTCAAGATTCAAATTGTCTATTCTTAAGTTTTGAAATTCATAATTTCTAATTTCAGTCAAAATCAAATTTCAAATTTCAACTTCTGAAACTTCCAATTTTCAAAACTGTTTCAAATGGTCTTTAAAAATTTTAAACAGGTTGTTCTAAATTCCAATACAAAATGTAATATTGGGAGTTAATTTGTGTAACATATAAATAGAAACTGGGTGGGCTCAACATTTCATTTTGAAAATAATTTACGACATATGATTTATAACCAATTTAAGTGAATGTGAATGGTTTGTGTTTGTTCATGCACTAACATTGTTTCCAATTGATAGCCGACATGTAAAATTAAGACATATTTTTCTCATAGAACTTTAGTTATTTATTTATATATGTCTTGTGCTTTTACCATTATTTATTTAGTATCTTGATTATTCTATTAGTTGATTAATTCAAAGTCTATGGCTCTTGGTTGTTTAGTAGAGATTGCTTTAGGACCTGGAGAGTTCACTTCCATGTGCCTTCGAATGCAGTAACTGACCCGGACCTAGCTGGTTTTGCAGGACTTGCATTTTCCTATCTTGAGTCATATTGGGTTTTTCTTTCTTGTTTTGTTTCCTTTAAATAAAAACAAAAATAAGTAGCGACTCAAACAATTTTAAAAATGGTTTAAAAATATGATCTGCCTAGTGAATGCATATTATAAAAAATCTGGTCTGTCTTTATAAGGTGACTTCTGCGTAAATCCCAAATTGATATTTTAACATCTCCAAAGATCGGCTTTAATTTAAACAAAATGAAAAGAACTCAGTTATAATACCAAAACTATTCCTTGGGAGTGTGACTCCAATCTAGGAATAAATTTCAAAATACCTTCTAACCCCAAAGTAGAGCATTAAAAATAATATCCTCTTGAAGATGGGATAATTAATCTATAAGTCATTTTGAACCTGGAAAGACACTATAAGAAGATCATATTCTACAAGTTCATTATGAATTCCTTTTTAAAAATTAGACACACTAGAGAATCTAATGTTGAACAACCTTGAAGAAGTAGATTTTCATACAATTATTGATTTAAAATATTCAAAGACTGGAATCAAAACTTACAAACTTTTCCAGATAAGTCTCAGCTATTACAAATGATGTCATGAGTATTGTTTGCTCAAGTTAATGGTGTTGACATTATACAAAAATATTTAGAAGCTGAAATAAAATCTCAAACCATGTTTAGAAAAGCAAATGGTTTTCAACGTACTAACAAATGAACAAAAGAAAAATTTAGCACAATGATATCAAACAATGGAAGCAATGAAATGAATATTCAATGCCTTATTTTGATATCATCACGCAAAAAATAATAATGATTATCCTTTTATAAATCGGTATACAAAGTTTACAGATACTCTGTGAAAACAGTAGTATCTACATCTCATTTGGAAGAAATAAAATCATAGTACAAAGTTCGAAGTAATGGATTTCACCCTTTAAAAGATTAATCAAGGAGTGAAAATGGAAATTCAAACCCAAGAATACATTGAGATCTATAACAAATAACTTTACAAATCATATTTTGGAACAATTCTCAACTGATAGAATTGAGAAAAATTTTCCAAAACAAAGATACAACAGAAAAACCTTTATTCAAATCCCATAATTTAATAAACCCAACAAGAATAATAAATGTAGACCACAATTTACAGTTCCATGAATAGTAAATTTAGTTTTCGATCATTTAGGTATTTATTTGGAAACGTTAAAATAAATATTAATTTAGAAAAACAAGCCCCGAAAAAAATGTTTATACCTATTATTATTGGTCAAAGAATGAATAGATTAAAACGAAATTATATTGGGAGGTGAAAATGCAATTTTCTGAAAAAAGATATGTGACTAATTTGCCTGAAAAATCTGAAATTTTTCTGATCTATTTGGATAGCCAGAAAGCAGATTTCCGTTGAATCCGTCTAGCAAAATCTAAATTACCAGTCAATTTCGTTGAGATTGCAGGCGGTCAATTTCTGGTCGAAGCGGCGTCAGTGGACCAGAAAACAGATTTTAGAAAGTCAAAATATCAATATTTAAAAATTTCATTAAGATAAATGGGCGGTGAGAGCCGAAATAATTATTTAAAGTTGAAAGCGTGGACCAAAGGAAATGTGACATGTCGCGTGAATACATGTCTCAAACATGTATAAATAACTTTAAAAAATCTAAAGCTCTCATTTTGCTCTAAATCGAAGCCTTCAGAGAGGTAAGAGGAGAGAGAAAGCCCGGCCTCTCTTAGCCGTTCCGCAGTTAAATCGGTCGAAGCTTCAACGATCCAGAAATTCTAAAGCGATCTCACGTGTGAGCTACGTGTGCTGCCGAGAATCACAAGATTACGCAGGTCAAGTTAGGGTTTCACGGAAACTGAAAAGCGGTGTCGAAATGCACCATTTGAGGTGAAGTTTTCTTCTACTCGGGTTAATTTGGTCGAGCATGGGTGTATTAAAGGGGAGATGTTGTCCGGTTTTTTCTACGACCTATGTTTGTATTTGGCCATAACAGCCATCTTCATCGAATTGGTGATTCAAATTAATCAAATCTTCTAGACTGATACGAGCAATCCCACATTGAAATGAGTCCAATCAAATTCCGACCCATTTGGACTGAATGCATTCAAAAATTGGGAATATGTTTAGGCAATTTTTCTGTTTTGTTTTTACGACTCTATATTGTATTTTGGCCATAACTTCAACCATAACTCATCTGTTAGGTGATTCAAATTGCTAAGTAAACAAGACTGATTGAGAACAATCCACATTGAAATAGGTCAATCAAATTCCGACATTTGGACTCAAAAATGCATTCAAAGTGGGCCTATGTTCAGCGATTTTCACCATTACCTTTTACACTCCATGACGTATTTTGTATAGCAGCCATCACTCATCCGAATTGAGTAATTCAAATTGCTAAGTACACTAGACTGATAGGAGAACAATCCTCATTGAAATAGGTCAATCCAAATTCCGACCCATTGGGACTCAGAAATTCATTCAGTGCACCAGCACACTAATTCCCGGGGGGACACAATGGTCATGGCCTCCAATTTCGGAAGGCCGTAACTTCTTGAACTCTGTGGTGTTCTTTGACTCTATGACCAGTGGTCAAGATTCTAACCATATTCTAGCCAGGGATAGTGGATAGACAGAACATGACTGAAAATTTATGGTGGCGCAAGTGTCGGGTTGCTTGGTTGGAGTCATTCTCTCGAATAATCGGGTTTTTAGCATGACCATTTCTGGCATGTTGTGGAGCTGTGGCATGGGGTAATCGAATTTTGCCATAGAGTTAGTATCAGAAAATCGAGAACAAAGAGGTTGGGTTCAGATTGAGTTTTAATCAGGTGGAAGTGATTAAATGGCAGAGGTTCTTTGGAAGAGTATGTTATAGTTAATGCTTTAATTCGAGAACAGAGATTAAGGAATTATGGATCATTAATGGATTTTTATGGATAATGTGACTTGTAGGAGGAAGGTGGTAAGGACAAGGGTGGGGTGCAGCAGTTTTGTTAAAGAGGAAGAAAAATGAGCTTAAATAACTAAGGTGAGGAAAATCTTAATGTTTATATGAAAAAATATATATATTAATGTTTACCAATGTATATGTTTCCTTATCTATGTTATAAATGTTAATTGAAAAAAAAAAGAAATGTGATTTTCTTGACTTTTAAATTTATGTTTGAGAAAATATAAAATGATTATTGTTTCCATAGTTTTATAAAGCATGTGTTGACAAAATATGAAATGATTATGGTTTCCATATTTTATAAAGTATGATTTTTGGTTTCCATGAAATGAAATGTTTATGAATGCTCTTTATATATACATGTTTGCCCATATGAAATATTTGAATCCATGGTTACCCTATATTACAAAGATAAAGTTAAGGAAAATTAAAAAATTGCTTTAAAATTGCATGAGTACATGGGAAAGGTTAGGATTTTTATGGGGAAGGGGAAGAGTGATGCATATTTCCATACACGTAATCGGGATTTATCAGCGCTGTGTGATTTTATTCCATGAGTGCAGTGGTGTTTTAAAGAAAGGCCGCGATTTGTCGAAGGTTCCTTTGGTGTGGTGATCGTAAGACGTTTCCGCAAATGCTGGGACCTTTGTAGGTAGCGGTGGTTACTTGATTGTGACACGATTTCTAGAGGTTCCTTTTGGGAACCGATTGATCGTGCAAAGCTGTTTCCTCCCGGAGAGTTCTTTCATGGACCAATGGTGGTTTAACGGTATGCGGGTTCCATTGGATATGAGGGATTCCGAAAGGAAAGAAAGTATATTGAAAAGATATGTTGATACAATTGTTTACACATTACATTTGAACTATATGGAAAGAAATAAGTAAATGTTTATAGAAATGAGATCTCTATACAATTGTTTTTACACATAGTATTTAGACTATCTCAGAAGCATTATTTTCTATAGGCTGTACTCTCATTTGGCTCCTTTAGCTCACCCTTTTCCAAATGTTTTATAAATGTTTGATGGAGTGGCGTGTGGTTGAGCATCCTCCGGGCCAGTGACACTCCGCCTCACGTGATGACCACCTTTTTGACAATGTATAGTTTTTGTTGTAAATAACTACTTGTGCACCTTTATTTTGTAATGTATATAAGTTTTAAAAGATTGTTTATATATCTATAGTGTTCAAAAAATGATTTTAAAGTTTGATTTGAAATTGGTTACGTGAGTGGACTTGATGTCTCATTTCGATTTGGATGTAGATAAATTAAATTGTTTTATTACAAGTGTTGTAAATTTAGGACATGTGAAAAAGGAGGAAACTCTTAATTCTATAAAGGGTTTAATGTAAAAAATAAAAATTTGTCCCCACCACGTTTCATAAGAATTTTAATGAACGTAACTTTATAAATATAGATTACACTTCTATGAGTTCTTTTATTGTTTAAAAATGAAAGTTTTTTTTTCAAATCCGTAGAGTGTAGAGAGAGGTGAGTTAGAAAAAAACCAGGGTTGAGGTCCCTTCAATAAAAATATTGACCTTATTAAAGCATTAGACAAAAGACTAGAAACGTGAATATAACGAGATCCCTCTACATCAAAAGCTGTAACCTTTTAAGTGGTTGCAAAAAACGAGAATCCTCTTCATGAAAGAAAAATAAACTTACCTATTTTGAATTGGAAGATGATCAAATATAAAAACATGGCAACAAGACTTAAAATTTCTATCTAGACCAGCATAGATCTGTATGAAATATTTCCTCAAAGAACTATATAATACTACATTTATTTATGAATGGAATATTGATGTCTTTCTGAACATTAAATATTAAATGTTCTCACATCAAAATGATAATGGCAAAACAACTGCCTATTTAACTGATATCGGTAGTCACGTAATGCCGCGCAAACTTATAATTTACGGATTTTCACGGAACATTAAAAATTCTTCAAACTAGTACAAATGATGAGAGGAACAAAGTAAGTTCCTTGGATAACCTTAATCACCAAACATTTTTGTTTGGAAGTCACAGGATCCCTCGAAAGCTCTGTGCCCAAAATATAAGATGTAGAATACTAAGTGATCTCCGATGGTATCATGATGTGTTCATATCAAAAGTTATGATTAGAGATGATGCAAAAGCTCCATATTGGAAAGAAAGATTCTTATATGGGCTCCCTAGAGCTCTAATAGAAAAAGTCCAAGAAACTTTAAGAGAAAAATACCAAGGAACAATTCCTTATGATAATCTCAACCACATGGAGATCCTCATAGTGAAGTTAAAGAAGGAGTTAAGATTGTGTTCTAACTAAAACTTCAATATAAAATCAAAAAAAAAGATTTTAAAAGCCTCCGGGAAGGGAGCTTAGGATCCTTTTGGTGCCCAATATGGCATTGAAATGCCATTACATCTGAAAGAAACAAATCTTCCATACTATTCCTCCAAGCATTAAATCTATTCTAAACATCCAAATGGAAATATGAAATCCCATAAATATAAATCTCTTAAGTACAAATCTCAAATCTGAATAAGCACATAAAGAAATAAAATGTTTCAAATGTAAAAAATAGGACACATAGCCCAAATTGTATGAAAACAAAAAGATAAATATTCTTTACGATTCGACAAAGACTATTATTATTCTGAAGAAAGCACCTCCTTCTCGAATATTTCCCAAAATGAAAATTCAATCCCAGAAAAAGAAAAGGATTCAACTGATAAGGTAGAAAATTGTTTATGCCAACTCAATATGTTAACAGTTGATCAAGAATTATTAATAGAAATGATATATCAAATTGAAGATAAAGAAGCCAAAGCCAAATAAATAAGGAAAATAATGGAACAAAATATTAAAACTAAAAACTCTTTACCTCTTTCCAAATGCTTATAGATTTTAAGGATGTCGCCAGCTTGAGAATTTACAGGAAATTACCAAAAGAATCTGTCACCAATTCAAGATCTACAAATAAAAAATAAGAAACAATAAAAACACAAATTGAAAGAATTCCAAAACTTTGCCAAAATCTAAATTTAAAATTCAAAACACAAGTTCAAAGTCCCTTTAACCACAAACACAGAAGATTTGATAATTTTGTTAATAGTATGATTATTGAAAAAAAAAGATGGTATACAAAATTACTTTAAGAAATAAATCCGTAGGTACAATCCAGCACCTCGGCTTTTTGATTACAGCACTTTAAGACTAGATTTTGAATTGTATCGTGGAAGAATAATTCCTACTGTATCATTTGTCGAAACTTCATAAAGACCGTCTCTGACAGTAATGTCCACTTTTAGTACAATACAAATACCACAAGGTCATATACGTAAGAGATGTTTGTATCAAAACCTCTTTTATTGGTAAAACATAAGTCATCAAATTGTTTAGAGACTGTTTTCCTAACACCAAATTTATTAATCATTTATATAGATGAAGTGAAATGATTACAAACAAACCACCTCTACAAAATCAAACCGTCAGTATTTTGAATTTGTCAAAGGAATTACATAGGAGTCTAAAAATCAACCAACTTCAAGGAGTGTATTAATTCTAATCATAGCAAAAAGCAGCAACATGTCAAATTTCTTAAAAATAAATCCAATATAAAAAGACAAGAAAATTTAAATCCAAACAATTTGAGAGCAGATTAAACAAGTTCAAAAACAAATTACCAAATAATTTATATTCTTTAATTCAAATGCTTTACGGAATGAAAACAACATGTGGTTTCTCTTCCATATGAAAAAGATTTTACTAAACAACAAATTCCTACAAGGCAAAACCAATTCAAATGAATCTTGAACTTTTAAAATATTACAAAAAAGAAATAAATGATTTGTTAAGTAAGAAATTGATTCGACCAAGTCATTCTCACTTGAGTTATGCGACTTTTATGTCCAAAGATTTTGAAATTGAAAGGAAAGCCAAGATTAGTAATCAGTACAAATCCCTTATAAGTCTTACAATGAATTAAGTATCAATACCTAATAAAAAGACTTAATTCAAAAAGATTATTATATAGTGCAACAATTTTTCAAAATTTGATACGAAATTTGGATTTTGACAGACTAAGTTACACCAGAAGTAGATACAAAACAACATTTCTGGAACTTTCATTTAGACATTATGAATGGAATGTAATCTTGTTTAGTCTCAAAAAATCCTCCACTTGAAATTTAAAATATAATGAATGACATTTTCAATAATTATACTAGATTTTCCATAATATTTATTGATGATGTTCTTATATTTTCAAATTCAATAGAAGAGCATTTTCAACATTTAAAAATATTTAAAATAGTAAAGAAAAGCGGGTTAGTTATCTCTACGTCAGAAATAAATCTTAAAAGATTCTGGGTTTGAGGTATCAAGGCACAATTAAACCTATACAAGGCAATTCATTTTGTTAATAAAATTTTCTAATGAAATAAAAGATAAAAATCGAAGCTTCAAGGTTTGAGAAGCTCTAAATGTATTTGAATTTTATCCAAACCCAACATAGAGCATTAATTCGAACCTTTTCAAGATTAAAGAAAGTCTATATGTGGTCTAATGGAGCATACCTAAATTTGTTGTTAAGCGGTGAGTCTCAGGATTAAGGAACTCCCTTGTTTAGAAATTCTTCACTGAAGCCTTTCCCATTATAGAGACGGATACCTCGAGCACTTAGTTATGGTGGAATCCTCAAACCTATCTTGAAAACAAAATCTCCATAGTCTGAGATTTCCTCTGCAGTTATTTAGTGATCCCCGAGAACTATTCCAACGATCCAAAAAGAAATTTTAGCAATTGTTCTTTGCATTCAAAAATTTCAAAGTGATGTTTTCAATAAAAGGTTTCTTTTACGTGTTGATTGCAAAAGATGTGAAGTCCTCGAAAATTCTGTTTTCAAGAATAAAATGGTAATTTCGATCAAAATCCATTTTCTAAATCTCGGATGGCGAAATGGACTTCTTAGTTGGAATCGTCTTCTGAAATCTAGCTACCACGTTGAATTAGAGATGGTGAATTTCACGTTTTTGAGAACCTTGGGAGTGAGTACGGGACACATGGAACATTGTGAGTGGCTCAAGGAGGTTACCACGTGTCATGTCTGAGAATGAGTCAAATATAATTTCAGATCGGGACCTAAGAGACTATGTGCTTATATGATTGAGTGAAATGTGGTAGAGATGGATAGAGGGATAAGGTGAAATCAAGAGACAGTAAGGACATGTGCGATGAGAGGACACTAGTTGACCGCATCGCCTCCCAGCCGTTTGGAGGAAAAGAGAAAAAGAAGAAAGAGCTTTTAGAGGCTCCTTTCTTCAGACTCAGTGATTGTTGTCAATTCGAGAAATTTGAGCGAGAGGCAAAGTTGATCCCCACTTGCAAGAGCTCTGGCAGTGGGTACCGATGTGTGATTTGGAGGAACTCCGGGAGGTAGGGGTTTTTTTCTACTTTATTTATTCTTTAGCTAAGAGCCATTTTAATGGTTAGGGATGTTCAGGGCCGGAATGGCCGTTTATTCGGTTCCAAAAACTTGGATTTAGTGGCGAAATCCCTATAGTGGTTTTGGACAATCATGAAACTGACCGTGGATTGTATGTGTTGCTTGTGTGTTGATATGTTATTGCTATGATTGAATAACATGTTGTTATGTTTGTGCTAGCGGTTAAGATGAATTTACATTGGTTTGTTTAATGGCAAGTATGAGTTAATTTTGGGTTTTATTACTATGAACTGAATAACATGTTGCTTTGTGTGAATTTTCGTTAATATATGCGTATTTTTATATATTAGTATGAATTATTGTGAAATGGCATATTGCATTTCATATGCACGAGTAACCGAATAGTAAGGTATGGGTGCATGACATGAAAAACATGGTTGTCAAATGAATTTCATGGAAGATTTTCGAATAGTGTGCCTTGAAGTTGTTCAATCTATGATCTACATCTCGGAGGATGTTATTCTATACAGAGAGTTATCCAACAATTCACCTCGGAGGGTTGTCCAATATAATTTTATTAGAAAATTGGTATTATGTTTCCAAGAACAAAAACCTTTCGTTTTGAAAATAGTGTTTCTCACACTTGGCTTAGGCATGCGTGAAGGGAGTCGATGGGAGGCTCGAGAAGTGGAAAGGTGGTCATTCTCATCCATAACATGTAGACATTCGAGTAGAATTTACTTGAATGTGTGTTTATACCATTACATTAGTACTTGGAGGAAGTAACCTAATGTAGGAAAATTCAACTCTTTGGGCATTGCTTACGTGGGTATTCTTGCCAGTCCCAGGAAGGGTGTGCGATGCGATGTAACGAAGGGCGCATATGTGCGCAGAGTGCGTGTAGTATATTTTGGAAGTTGTAAGAAATGATAAAATTGGATGATTGAACTTGATTTTTATACTGTTTCAATGGTAAAATAGTAAATTGCCGAAAAGGATGTGAAGATTATAATAAAAAGAAGGGAGTATGCCATTATAGAAATAGCAAATTTATATGGTGCAAATAAGATAGAAAGATGAAGGACCTAGTACAATTAAAGGAAAAATTAAAGTATAAAGGGGTGAGAATAATTGGTCTCACAAATTTAGGGCACAAGTTTGGGAGAAAGGAGAGAAGAGAAGAAGAAGAAGAAGAGAAGAAGGAAGAGAAGAAGAAGGAAAGAATTCAAACTGGAACTTTGTTTGGAATCCTGACATTTTGGATTTCTAGGGTTTTGGTATGGATTTCAAGCGTTGTAGTTGCTCCATTCTAGGGTTTTGTTAGGAGATTATCCTAATCCTAGATTTGTTGACGTTGTATGGGTAAAAACCTAGTTGGTAAAAGATAAACATGAAATCTTTCCTAATTCTATGGTTTTGTATGGAATCATTTGGATTTTGGATTTTGGTATGGATTATTGGACTTTTGGACCTTTATATGAATTTTCATGGTTCTTGGGTTCTTGATCTAGTTCCTGGAGCCAGGGTTTGAGGTTGCTTTGTATTGTAATGATTGGTTGGATTGGTTTTGAAGAATGGTTGCAAAAAAGGAGAATGTTGGGTTTCAAGAAATCTTTGTCAAAATTTTCTTAAAAACCCATGTTCTTGTTTTGGCTATAGATTAAGTTATAATCATCCAAATGAGTGATTCCTGGTAGTAAAGAACCATAAGAGATAGGGCTACAAATGTACAAAAGGGACCAGAGCAAATTGGTTCTAAGGCTATAAATCTTGGACTTAAAGGTGAGCTGTGTAGCTCACGGGTTATCTCTGTTTTGGGTATTTATTATAGTGTTTTGGCCATAAGTTGTTTTACTCATCCAAAATTTAGGTGATTTAAATTCTGGGTAAAATAGACTTATGGGGAATAATTTACTTGAAGGAAGTGTATATAGAAAATTACGTGGCCTTGAAAACACGGGGGTTTGTTAACAACAGTCCTTGCATGAATACTACAAAATGTCGGTGGCCCGACACCACTCACGAAAATCGGGCAGAAGGATTTCTTGCTCTGGAGCTCACCCAGGGTGCCCTGTCCCAAACAAGTTTACAATGACCACAGGGTCCCATGTGCGAGTAAATAATGGCCACTTGGGCCCACATCAATACTCACAAAATATATCGACTGAATATACATGGTTGAGAGTTTTCATTAAACAATTAACATATATTAAAAGTACATTTCTAATACATTATTTTATAAAATAAAAATTCCAAAGCCATGACGACTTTCTTCTAATGCTTGACCTCTAGTGAGCGTGTCGTCACCAGTACTCTCACAGTACACAAATGAGTCCCTCGATAAATTGAGCAAAACCAGTAGTGATAATTTCCTACAGGTTACTCCAGCTATGTGCACATGTTGGCAAACAATCACATTCAAGAAATTTCATGAACCTAAGAATGTCTGCATGCCCAAACCATGTCCTGCCAGTCTTCACTGAAACACTCATACCTAAGCCGAATCGAGTAAAATCATAGTTTTAAAACAAAACTATTTGTTCTTGAAAACACACTGGGTTTCGATGCATCTTAAGACCCCTCCGGCGAATACGTTGGATAACCACTCAAGAAGAGCAATTCATGGGCCCTCCGGCGTGAATTGTTGGACAATCTCAAACCTGATTTCTGAATCTTCCGTTGAAATTCCTTTCACAAACATTTTTCATTTTTGTTTCATTTACGTATCATCACATTCATTCTTATATTAGTTTTCCTGGTATATGGAATAAATTATATATTCAAAATAATTTATCATAATACCATTCATGCATATAATATATAATTTACTCACAACAATCATATTATTCAATTTTCACATCAATAACACCAAAATTAGCTCATATGTTTAATTGCAAACAAGCTTAATTTCATTTGAATTCTTACAAAACACATTTCCTGCGAGAAAATGCGTCACTATTCACATGAGCGGTGAAACCCTCGGGTTCTTGTTCCACGATATAAATTTAGAGATTTTTCTCCCTCGGTTCAAGGTTTTGAGACTAAGATTCTACGGCTAAATCAAAGCCTCGAATATCCTAACCATAAACATGGCTCTTGTAGAAGAAGGCAAACAAGTAGAATATCCCTACCTCTTGGAGTTGTCGAGACTCACCCAAATTGAGTGTGTCCACGCGTAGCCCTACATGCGTGAATGACTTCTTCTTACTCTGTCGAGAGGCAGACGGTCAGATAATTTGGAAATCTAGAGAGAATGAGCACACTCTCTCTACAGAAATGAAAAAACCCGACCCTTTGCCCTTGATTTCCAACCACTTGGATTTTGTACTCAAAATGAAAGAAGATGGTCTTATTTTCATCTTTAGTGTAATATCATTAACATCTAAAAATTCTACTTATCTCTTGATTTTTTAACATGGCACTATCTAGCCATTCATTTAATCTATAATCTTGTGCGCTTTCACAGAGTACATGTAGTAGGCAGGCGTTTGTCATAAATACGTTTTATGGCGGTACTCGTTGCTGAAAAACTATGAAATTTCTCTTGTCTTAGAATTCGACGTGGTAAGCAGATTTTGTGAGACGATTCAACGGTGAGATCACAGTTTAGTCATCAGAATCTACGAGAAAAAATTTCGGGTTTTAAATTCACCAGTTTTTCGTTTTGAAAGAGCTAGAATTTTCTCGAGGTCTTCATTCTCACTGTAAAGATTGTCTGAGAGTGGACAATCATGTGACTCACATGTATCACATTACTAGACCATGCATGTAAACTGATGGCCCCCAGGCATTAATGATAAACCCGTACCTTCGTCCACAAACAGAGGAAGTAGTTATTTATTATTGTCCTCGGCTCGCGTTGACTCCTCCATTCACGGTCTTTGCCACGGCCTCCCTCACTAACCCTCAGGTCTTACGTGCAAAACCTGATCCGGCCTCCACAATACTGTGATTATCTCAGAAGTGTCTTGTCAACCTCAATCTCCCCGATCAGCTTTACATGAAGCAGGGATCGGGTGTACCTCTGGGGCAATGGAGGCGAATGAAATATCTAAGTGAACCTGCATTGTCTTTGGGCGTGAAAGCCAGCCAGGTGCGCTCTGATGCTACCTCTGGTATCTCGAGGCCAAATGAACCTCGGCGATAGCTTCCTGTAAACTTGAGACATGACCCTCCTCCTCACCAGGCATCCTGTGAGAGGCGTGATCGCCTGATACCTGGAGACTCTAAGGAATTCGACCGTACATGCATAAAGCTCTTGTCGGCTCTAGTAGTGAGAGGGACCTTGGTCGTGTCAAGCTCTTCTTAGAGTGTCTCTAATCGAATCGGAGACCCGAGTGATGGGAGCTCTCTCCCACCTCGGTCAACATATGGAAATGATCTACATGGCCTCCAGCCTGTGCCTCATGTGGTGTCATATGTATACTTGCCTAGTAACTATTGTTGTAGGCGAATTCCACTAAGGGGAAATGCTCTTCCCAACTACCCTTACGATCCGGGGACACATGCTACAGAGGCATGTCCTCTAACACTGTATAATAGTCTCCCGATTGACATTTATCTGTGGGTGGAAAGTTGTACTCATGTGTGACCCACAGTGCCATAGCCTTTGGAAACTCTTACCAAAGTGCACGTAAACCATAGAGTCTCTATCCAAACCTATGGATACTGGTACTCCATGTATTTGGACTATCTCTCGAATGTGTATAATCGCGAATCTCTCAATGCAGACCCATCCTTGCAGTTATTTAGAAAATGTCTGCGAGCTTCATGGTGAGGTCCATTATCCTTATACCGCGTCATGTCTTGCGGTGTCTAGTATGAGTGGTCACAAAATCCATAAGTGGCGTGCTCACACTTTTTCATTTATCAATGTGGCTGATAACCAGTGCTCAACCTTAACACAACGACCGTGAGACATCGTTGAACAAAGTCCCCCACATGTTTCTTCGTTTCCGCTCGGTAGTGGCGAAGATCGTCGTCTTGTGCCCGCACGGATCTACAAAAGCCCGAGCGGTGAAACTCTCTAGAATCTCCTCTCTCAAATCGGTCAGTTGGGGAACCACCACCACGTCCCTATCTGAAAACTGCATGCGTGGCCGGATGGTCTGGCCTCATCACCTGTACCTTGTACGGTCACGATGGACCTTCTCGATCACGTCACAGGACTCGATCACTGCCTTTCAGCGAGGCGAAGTTAGCTACTAAACTGCAGTACCCTAAACGCTCAAATTGATGCGTAGCGAACTATCCCACGGAGTCGGGCATCAAGTGCGGGAAGCTATATGGCGATACTCCCCGTGATTTCTCAGCCCGAGGTACTAGGCCACACCATTTGCCTTACGGGGATGGGCAATACGAAGTGAAGTCATATTTCCTTTGGGAACTCCGTCCATCGCATTGCCTAATATTGGGGTCCCTGCTGCGTGAAAATATCTTCGAGACTTGTAGTGCAGTACACCTCAGTGCTCACCATATAAATGAGTAGGCGCCAAATCTTGAGCAAAGACCGATTTGTGTAGCTCTATGTATCATCATGGTGGTCTGCTCATGATTCTTCAAGGCGGCGGGAACCATAAGCTACCCTCGATTTGCATTAAGCATCCGGCCCTCGAGGCATCACAATGCTTGTGTATCCTTGGCGCCCTGTCAGGGACTATCAAGATAGGAGGCGAAGTAAGTCTCCTCTTCCAACTCAAGATGCCTCTCGCGTCGGTCATCCCGATCAAAGTTGACCTCCTTCGAATTGATCTCATCATGCGGTGCTGCTAATGGAATCTCAGTGATCTCTGTAGTACCCAACTAATCCCAAACACTACGTATCTCGAAGAAGCTTGACCTCTCACTGCTAATCACGGCTCGACCTTCTTTGGGTCAGCGTGACACTGATCTTGGCTTCAGTGTCCCAGTCTCTCACCTCGATGGCAAACTCGCACCTACTGAACTTAGTGCAGTGTGATATCTCAGCAATTACCAAATGATCCTTAAGTGATATTCATGCTCCACTCATTGGGAGTAGATGCAAAATATCATCCCAGGCTACGACAAAGCGAATCTGGAAATAAGTTTAAGAATACCACCATGCAGATCCGTAGATACCGCTGGCGCATTTGTCGATCAAAGGGCATCGTAAACTTAAAGTGCCCATGCATATAAACAACTGTCTTAGGTTGTCTGTCTCCTAACCTAGTGATGGTAACCGGTCACGAGAGTCTATTTTGGAGTAGACTCGCGCTCATCCTCAAGCTGGTCAAACAAATCATCAATCCTGCCTTATTGAATTTGCAGTTCTTGATCTGTAACATAATTCATTACTTTACGCGTAATCAGCCACAATCGAAGGGTCTTGTCCTTCTTCTTCGCCAAATAGAATCAGGGTAGCCCCATGGTAAGGTGCTCGGTCCTAATGAACTGTCGGGTAGCTCCTGTACCTAGACTCGAGTTCACGCAACTCAAGCCCCGGTGCCATCCTATGCGAGAGTCGCGGGGTGACATGCACAAGTGTAACTTCGATCTGCAGTCTCTGACCCTTTGTGGAAACTGATCCTGGTAGCTCGTTGGGCGTATCCTCATAATCATCAAACTGCCGAGGTAGATCTAATTAGTTCACCTCGTCCTCTAGTAGACAACCTACCAGCGTATCATGACTTTGGACTAAATAAAAGCTGGCAGGGCAAAATAGTGCTTGTCCCACGAAATACTGAGTGCGAGTCTTGCGTGTAGGCGGTAACCCTCTTACGCTCACAATCGATAACGACTCTATAAGTTGTCAGCTAATCCATCCCCAAGATGACGTCGAACTCTGACATGTCCATGACCCTCAGGTCCATTGTGAGTAGAATCCCCGAGATCTCTAACTCGCAACCACGACATATCATCCTATCATCGCTACTAATCTAGGGAACTCTATCTGAGGGCTCCTCGAGGTATCAACCTCTAAGCCCCAGACTCTATCTAAGTGATGCGACATCTCTAAGGTGTAAACACAACCTCGAGACACTATTCACATATCGAAAAATTTTATACACTATGTCCATGCATTCATAGAGTAATACAAGACAATAATTCCTCCATTTAAATCATATGCAACAAAAAATTTATTTTATACAATTTTACTTTATTTTATTTTATTTTTAAATTTTATTCTGTATATATATATATATATATATATATATATATATATATATATATATATATATATATATATATATATATATATATATATATATATATCTTTCTTATATATATATATATATATATATATATCTTTTTTCATTTCAAGTAGAACCAAAATATTTATTTTAAATATATTTTTTTCCTGTTATACACATTGTAATACCTCAAAAAAAATTTCCTCAACACACCATTTTTTTGTTTCATCTCCAATAGCCTCCTTGCTACTACTATTAGTAGCAGCGAACCTTGCAATTCATACAAACTCAAAAAATTTCAAGAGTTTAATTACAAACTCTTTTCTTACCAAAAGCTGCAATTTTCTCCAAAATTTCACAACCACAATGTCTGTTCATGTTCAAGCGGAGCTACATCCATAAATTTATTTTTATTTTTAATTAAGATATTGCCCCAAAATTACTCAAACAACTTGTTCTCACCTGAGAACCAGTGTTAGCATTTTTTTCTATGTGCTATTCACCAAGCACACAAATCACCACAAATTCATAACACACAGATCACACATCATGTTATGCACCCTATCACATAAAACACAATTCATGTGGTGTTCCTAATCTTGTCATTATTTGCCCTAGGTAATCACATACCTAAACCTAACATCGAGCTTTACCAAGTGCTGATGTTCTTACACCTTATGACCATGGCTTCAAGCCTAAGTCCCTTAAGCCACGGTATTCATATACCTATGCTTTGATAACGCTAAGTTGAGGCAGCGCCAGGCAGGGGGTCCGTTGGCTTAACCGTCCAACCCCTCGCGGAATACTTGTGAATGTCGGCAGGCACCACTCACGAAAATTGAGCGAGTCTCCTTTATGCGGGGAGCTCTACCCCAGAGGTACAAACCTATCCCGACAAGTTTACAATGACCACACGTAGGGTCCATGTGCGAGTAAAAATAATGGCCACTTGGCCCCTGCATCAATACTCACAAAATATATCCCAACCAAATATATTACATAGTTCGAGAGTTTTACATTACTCTTAATTCAACATATATTAAAAGTACCATTTCTAATACATATTTATACAAAATAAAATGCCAAAGCCCATGACAGGCTTTCTTACAAGCGGCCTCTAGTGGCGTCGTCCTCGAAACACCTCCTGTACGGAAATGGTGGTGATCCCTCGACGGGTGAGCAAAGCCCGGTAGTGATAATTTCCTACACAGGTTACTCCCACCTAAGTTCACATGTTATGGCGAACAATCACATTCGAAATTTCATAGACCTCTCGAGATGTCTACATGCCCAGGCCATATTTTCGGTCCTCATGTTCTTTCACATATGTCTAAGCAGAATCTGCGAGTAAAATCTGATTTTCAAGAGCAAAAGCTATTTGTTCTTGAGCTTTTGAGATTTCGGTAAAATGATGGACAACCCTCGGCGAATCTTGTTGGATAACCTCAAAAGCGATTCATGGGCCCCTCAGACGTGAATTGTTGGACAATCTCCCAACACAATTTTGAAGGAATCTTAAGTCAAAATTCCTTTCACAAACATTTTCATTTTGTTTTAATTTAAATGCCAAATCTCTTTCCTTGCCTATATTCTAGGTTGCCCCAGTGCATATGGAATGCATTATGTATTCAAAATAATTTATGCTAATACAATTCCATGCATATATTAACATAATTTTACTCAACCAATCCCATGTTATTCAAATTTCACATCAATAACACCAAAATTAGCTCTATAGATATTAGCAAACACAAGCAATTCGAAGCGATGGATCGTTTCGTTACGTTCCACCTACTTTTTTTTTTTTTGTCTTTGTTTTTGTCCTCTTCATGACGATTATTTCGGGTTGTTCCCGCGACCATAAGGCGGGATTTTCTCCCACTCGATTCAGGTTTTGGGGCAGATTCTGACTAAATCAAGCCTCAGGAATATAACCATAAATATGACTCTTGGCAAAGAATAAACCAAGTAGGAAAAGATCCCTACCTCTTGGGTGTGGAATCCACGAATTGGTGTCGGCGTAGCCTACTTGTGATGAGCACCTTCTTACTCAGTGAAGGCAACAGACGGTCAGAATGTAGGAAATCTAGAGGAATGGTACCTCTCTGAGAAATCAGAAAAAACCCAGCCCTTTTGATTTCCAGCCTTGCCGTTTTGTCTTCAAATGAAGAAGATGAAGACTGTTCATCTTTCGTCTTATTATCATTAACATCTCAAAAATTCTACTTACTTCCCCTCTTCTTGATTTTTAACACTTGGCACTATCTAGGCCGTCAATTTCCATCATCTCTCTAATCTTGTAACATTTGTCACAAGGTATATAATCAGTGGCGTTTGTGCATCACATGTCTCTCAAATCCGTTTCTGATGCAGACACTAGATCGCCGAAAACGTGAAATTTTGATTATGCCAGGTCGATGTTGAGTTGGCGTGGTAAATTTAGATTTACTGAATGATTCAGCCCGGTATTGAAGTCCGTTCGTCATCGAGATCTAGAAAAATTTCAGGTTTTGAAATTACCGTTTGCCCTTTTCAGAGAATTGGAATTTTCTGGTCTTTAAATTATAACCCAAAATTTTGAAATCTGTCAAAGAACAGATATGTGCGATTACGTTACCTGTTGAGTAATCTAGAGTAAATATAATATGGCAGGTTTTGGTGATCCAAATTGGATAGTTCAATTGGAGAAGAAACAGCAGAACCATAACAAATGAGTGAAGAAACCATTTTCTCCATTTATGAGTTAAGACCCGAGGAATCAAAATAACGATAGGTGATCTAGTGGGCTAACCAATTTGGCATAAAAAATGCTGTAACTTGAGTTTGGGACTGTTTTGGCTAAGTGTGTTTTGGAATTTATGAGAATAGATTGTTGGGATGATTAAAGGTCTTAGAAATATTAACTTTTCTACTGGGCAAAATTATTTGGGAATTTGATTTTAGAAGTTTCCAAGTAGCCAAAATGGGCGAGGTTGGTTTTGTGATGTTAAAGTTAAAAAGCGGACCAATTGGTTTATAATCGAAGTTTGTTCTTGAGTTTGATTAGACCTTGGTCTAAGATAATCAAATCAATGTTTGAAGTTAATTTGGACTATATTAGGTTGGTTTTGGTAAGACGTTTAAAGATGCTGCTGTCTTAAAAAAAAAAAAAACAGCATGTTTTGCCACAACGTGTTATGGTTGAGGGTGTAGGAAGAGTACAATTGAAAATTTAAAGAGATGTCGTGGATATATAAAGGACTGATATATATTGGTTTATAGTGCAGAAATCTTTGAATAATTGTTTGGGTAATAAGTGGAAGTACTATTTGGAAAAAAATTACTTAGTAGTGGTTTTAGGTTTTTTGTGCTCAGGATAATTTGTTTTATTTGCTTTATATAGATAATGTGCTATTTATATATGTGACTTTGTGTGTGAGAAGTTGTTAAATCTGAATCGTTTAATAATTAAAACCTTTGTAGCCCTCGTTAAGTTTTACAAAATTGCATGGTGACTAATGTTTTAAGCCATGATTCTCTTGAATTGTGGGTAAAGCGGTGGCGAGAGAAATTTTGAAGTAGTGCTCGGGTTTTTGTATTGAATGTGAGTGTTCTAAACTTTATTTTCAATACTAGAATTCTTATGTGTATAAATAGTTTTATCTTTGGAGTATCTGATGGTTTTAATTTGTCAAACGCATTTCTAGCTAACTTAAGCAAGCAATAGTTTCGTTTGATAAACCATCTTCAAGCCAAACAAACAAGCAAAAAAAAAAACTATATTTTGTATTAGGGGCCTAAAGAAAATCCTAGTTTTAAGCGACATGATTGAGGAGAATTATTAATCGTGCAGTGAAGTTAGGACATCATTATGCATTTTTAGTTTGCTAGTCAGAATGAAACTTAGTTCATAGTGTGGCGTAAAGGGACCGTGTACGTCTTGGTGCTCTCAGTTATTGTTATGATTATGGTGATGTAGACAGGGTCTTTCCACCATGTTGCAGAAAAAAAAGAAAAAAAAGGTGATGTGGACCCCGGGTCTTTGCGGCAGATTGAGAAACCGAAGACTACGGCAAGTAGAGAATACTCGATGATTGATCTTGATTTATAGCTTTTTCATCTGGTTTTCCCAAATCAGCCACTGGTAAGCAAAGTAAGTGTAAAGCTGAAAATTCTAATTTTACGAAGGTCAAATATTAATTTGATTAAAATCAAATTTTCCTGGTCTCGGATGGCCAACGGACTTCACCATTGAGTGATATATGAATTCTACTTCTATCTTGTCGAATTTAAGTCGGGTCACGAGGCGAGTCAATTCACGTTTTTCGAGGCACTAAGTGTAGAGTGCATGTGTGGCTTATGAGAGACATGTGATGTGTGAAAAAGTCACCTACATGTACCCATGTGACACATGTTGCATGATTAGTGAGAGGACAGGATGAATGACTTAGATTAAAGCCACGTGATAAAGCTTTAAAATCAGAACTAAAAGACAAAATGGAATTAAGTGAGATTAAATCGCAGAGACAAGACCATACTGTTACTCCATTTTACTGAGCCGGTGAGTGAGGGGGAGGCAGTTTTAGAGAGAAAGTGTGACTTATCTCTAGATTTCTCGGCTTTCGGATCGTCGGTTCTCGTCGGGCTGAAACCGCAAGAAGTTGATCTACTGGCTTCTTGAGGGCTATGCGTGGACAGATTTTATTGGAGTTTAGGCAAATCATGAGAGATAAGGATCTTCTCAAGTAATCAGCCTTCAGATCAGGCGAGGTAACCAAGCAAATCAAGTGTGATCCCGTCTTGCCCAGAGCCGGCGGACCGAGGTGATAACATAACTACCTTCCTCCAGGTAGGTGGAGCCTCAGTGGAGATATCGGCCACAGTGGAGTAGGTGAAGGACTATCTGACGCCCTTTACAGGGCCCTTTCATCTCGAGATGCACGGCCTATAACTGGGTGATTTGTGCCCTTTGTGTCGGGTGCCAATGGCCACGGGCATGAAGGCTTGCGAAGATTGTCGGTGACCACCACGCCTGCCTGCAGAGGGAGGATTTTCTCTGATCCTTCGATGACCTGGGGATACAGTGCAGGCAGCAACCGTTCGATCAGCGAGCTAGTAAGATAGGCGGTTCCGTTGGGTGGTTTTGGCGCTATTGCTTATTTTCTTAGTTGCTAATGGGTTTCTTCCCGGCGTAGGCATTGTTGTTACATATTTGTGTGCTTCACAAACATCACAAGTCTCGAGCTTCGAGCGGGGCCTTGTTTCTTTGCAATTATTTGTTCGGTGGGTATAGCTAAGCGAGGAGATGCGGGCGCGCCTCACTTAAAGAAAGCCGGTGGCGTGTAGTCGCTGGGTTGGGAGGCTAGAGAATCTGTTAAGAGGCCGCGGTGGTTGAAGAGTGCGGCGTGCCGTGAGACGGCGTGTGAGTTAGCGGCGAGGGCCCGTTAATAGGGACAGATATAGTTGGAGCTTGCTCGGGTTCAACGTGCCTTGGCGCTTGCGGAAGAGGCTCGCCGGAGGGCGGAATTCGAACATGGAGTCGCTCGGGAGGCATTGGCCGCAGCGGGGGAGGCTGAGAGCGGAAGAGAAAGTAGTGCGTTTAGCGGATCAGCTTGCCTTGAGTCATGGGGCTGGTATAAAGGATGACTGCCGCCCCTTCCGGAGAAGGCCGCTGTGAGGGAGAGCGATGGGGCGGGTGACTCAAGCGCGTCACGCTCTTCAATTATGGCTACGGTTGTTGCGCTTTCACGTACAACATATGTGGAAGCAAGCCTCAAATCCCAGACGGGATGCTAAATCCTTCGATTAAGTATTTGTAGAGTTCGCTGCTAATCCCGCGCCCCCGACCGTCGCGTTCTTGCTCCTTCTTTGGATCCTATTGCTGTTAGTGGGGAGGAGCGTTCGGAGAATAGTCCAGTCGCGCCCCGGGGGGAGGCAGTTCTTCCAACGGATCTCCCGGCTGAGTAGGGTTTAAGTTCTTTGTTGAAGCGGGACTTGTTTTATTAAGTGCTTTTGCACCGAACAATTTGCTTTTCTTTCTTACCTTGTTATTTTTGATCATTTTGTGTCTTTGCTTTTGGCACCATCAGTTTCTCATTTAATGTTTCTTTTAGGTATATCACGTGGCGAGCTTTCATCTATATAGAGCTAGATTTGTAATTGGTAGAGTGGATCTTTGGGCAGCCAGTCGATGGCGCACCACGGGACTGGAATTGACCAGCTAAGTGTTAAATAATAGCTATGTTAGGTCGAGGCCCGGTCGGTGAGACTGCGCCACCGGTTTAGATTGACCGGCTAGATGTTATCTATCTTTGGGCAGGCGAATCGATGAGCTGCGCCACCGGACTTTAGGTTGACCGGCTAGATGTTATCTACATCTTCAGTAGAACGAGTCAGTGGTACAGCCACCGGACACAGGAATTAACCCGTAGATGTTATCTATCTTTGGGCGGTAGTCGATGGCTGCATACGGACTTTAGATTGACCCGGCTAGATGTTATCTATCTTGGGTCGAGCATGTCAATGGTGCGCCCACCCCGAACTTTGGAATTGACTGGTAGATGTTATCTATCTTTGATGGTGAGTCGAGTGAAGCTGCGCCACCGGACTTTGGAATTGGCCGGCTAAGATGTTATCTATCTTGAGTGGCCGGTCGATTAATTTGCCAACGGTTTTTAAATTGACTAAGCTAGATGTTATCTATCTTGAATTGGCGGTGATGAACTACACGGTCCGGACTTTAGAATTGACGACTAGATGTATCTATGTTATTGAATGGTGGTGATTCTGCCACCGGGACTTTGGAATTTAATTTCCATTAAGTGTAAAGATATCGCGAAGATATGTCGATAGTAGATTACAAAGACATTCTTTTATTGATAATACAGCACGTCGTTCCACATTCCTGGAAATGCAGAGTTTCTATGTTTTGTACATAAGCTGGGACCCTGATTCCACAGCCGATCAGGCTACATATGGTCCCTCGGTCGGGTTGGAATTTCCACATCATGGGGGTCCATATTCTCAAAAGCCTTAGACTAGATCGCGTTTGGAACACCCAGGGGCTTTACTTGTTGTTATAAGAGTTTGCAGTGGCCCGATGGTAGAATGCTATTCGGTTCTTTGCCTTCATGACTCGTCGCGCGTCTAACTCTCTGACAGGTCTGCATTTCCTGACTTGGGTGTATCTGTTCGGATGGTGGGAAGACCAATCTCGGTTGGAATAACGACTTCAATCCCATAAGTGAGAGCAAAAGGAGAGATGCCGGTTGGCTTCCGGGCTGTGGTCCTGTAGGCCCAGAGCACCCCAGATAGTTCCTCCACCCATTTCCCTTTAGCAGAATCTAACCGCTTTTTAAGGGCAGTTAGCAAGGTTTTGTTGAAGGCTTCAGCTTGGTCATTGCTATGTGGATACCGAGGGGTGGAGTACAAGTTTTTTATCTTCAATTCCTAGCAGTAGTCCGGATAGACCCGGCCGTCAAACTGCGGCCCATTATCGGATACGATTAATCTCGGGATGTCGAATCGCCAAACTATGTTTTTCTAGATGAACTGAGTAACATCTTTATCTTTGATTGATGGGAAGGCATCAGCCTCTATCCATTTACTAAATGTCGGTGTAACCAATAATAGTTTTGCGCCGGTGAGGCGAGCGGCGTCATGAATCCCAGCGAACTAAGCGGTGATGGGATGAGTATTTGAACTAAGTCTTGTATAGGTGATTTCAAGATAGGAGATTGTCGTTGTAAGGGTGGCATTTTTGGCGTAGTCAATGGCATCCCCGGCTTCATAGTTGGCGATGTACACGTATTGTGAGCCCAGATGGGCTAATGTTCTGTCCAGGTGATTTCCGCATATGCCTTTGTGTGGTCGGCCCCTAACGCATCTGGCCTTGGCAGGAGTCGAGCGTTTCGGGTATGTCCACCCGGGGGACCGTTTATAAGTTATACGTCTACTAGGGAACCTAGCCGGCCAGATACGAACTTTATGAGCCATGCTTCTATCATCTGGTAACTCCCCCGTAGCTATGTAGGCCATTATTAGGGTCCATCCGGGATGGGGAGACTCTTATCGGCTTACTTAGTGTATGCAATATGGAGAACTTTGGTTGATAAAGTATAAAGGGAGATATATAGTTTAGATTATTGGCAAGGCATTTGTGGCTAAGGCATCCTGACACACCCCACCCCTACTATCGCGGGTGTGCAGCCTCCATATAGAAATCCCGGCCGTTACCTCTTGACTAGAAAATCCTGTGAGACGGCCGTATTGCTTCAATCTCATATAAATTTTTTTTTCTTTTCTAAACTTATGATTTTATAAAATTTCGTGACATAATTGCATATAGGACATAATCCCCAAATCTGTATACACAATTTACACTATTTCAAATATGACAACCAACAACATTCTTTCAAAAGAGCCTCAAGCTCCACACATTTTCACAAAACCACCTTATGTACATACATATATTCTTTTATACAAATTCAAAGTATTTCCTTACACAAAATAGTATTAATACAACACAAATACAGAAGTCAGGAGAATCCTAAACTACTCCAGCGTCTGGCGTGCCTGTACCTGGAAAATAGTTTTTAAAACACAAAATAATGAGCTAAACGAGCTCAGTGAGTGTATTCTTTATAAAAGGATTTCTTTTTATGAAAATATCTCAAAACGGTAAAACTCTCTTTACAAGATATTTTCCCGAAATCTTGCTTGTTTTGCTTAAAAAGTTTCTAAAACTTTTCATGCCTTGCTTGCTTTGCTTTGCTTTCTTTAAAAGTTTCCAAACTTACGATGCCCCCTTGCTTTGAGTTTACAAACTTTTCAAAAATCTCTTGCTTGCTTTCTTTACCTTGCTTTAAAAGTTTCCAAAACTTTTCATAAACCTCTTGCTTTAAAAGTTTATAAAACTTTTCATAATTTCTGGCTTGCTTTAAACCATGGTTTACAATCAAAACCATTAAATACCAGTGTAAAACAGTTTATAATAATAATACACTAGTATTTGAAAAATAGGTTTAGAACACTCACCTCTTTGTTTCCGAAACTTGGGGCACAACTCCGCTACTTTCCCATTGCAGCACATACTCAACGAATACGGCAACGTATTAATCGCCTGCGTATAGCGTAAAACTTAACATACTTCACACGCAAGTCACTTTAGGGTCACATAACATTCATATAAAGCCAAATTAACAATTTACCCTTGAGCACTAAAAAAACCCTAACAAAAAAACCACTCATTTTGGTAAACCTTTTTCCAACAATATTCTCTGGACTTTATTATCCAAAAATTATTCAAACGATCTTCAAAAATTATGAAACTCTTCAGATCAGTCCTTTATATATCCAATGACATCTCTTTAAATTTTCAATTTAAAATTCCTTCTCTAAGGCCCTCAACCACATAACACAAGTTACATGTTTTTATACCAATTTGGTGGTTGCTCACTGAATCACCTACTGTTATCCTTGATTTATGGGATCTTAACTCCCATAAATTGGAAATGGTTTCTTCACTCATTTGAAATATATTTATAACATGGGTTTCTTCTCCAATTAAGATACCCAATTTGGATCACCAAAACTCAAGTTATTGTATTTTACATCTAGATGACTTAATTTGGCAGAACAGAATCTGCACATAGCTCCACTTGGAAAAATTTATGGGCACTTTGGAGTTACAATTTGAATGCACTTCCTTCAGCTAACATATTCCCCTAGAAGTCTAATTTACCCAGAATTTTGAATCACTCAATTTGGATGAGTTAAACTCCACTTATGTCCAAAACACTACAACCATACCCAAAACATAGCATAATCAGTGAGCTACACGAGCTCACCTTTCAGTCCATATTTGGGAGCCTTAGAGATACAATTTGCTCTTGGACCCTTCTATAAATTTGTAGCCCTATCTCTTATGGTTTTTTAACAATTTGAATCAATTCATTTGGATGATTATAACTTAATCTATAGCCCTTTAAGTTTTACAGTACGACAGCAATTTCTTTAAAAACCCAACATTCTCCTTTGTTTTTACAACCAGTCCTCAAAACGTAATACCTCAATAATCAACATGAAAGTCACATTCCAAAACCACTCCATAACACTTGTATTGGTGGTTTGGAACTCCTACAACAAAACCCTAAGAGTAAAATCACAAAAATTCAAAACTGGGTCCTGTTCAACCAAACCATATAGAATTGAAGTGGCTTCCATGTTTATTCTTTACCAATTGATTTTACCCTGAAGCTTCAACAGTGAGGGTTTGTGTGATCTTTCCACAAAACCCTAGACAAAGGAGGAACAATTCTCCATGGGAATTCATACCAAAAGCTTTAGACATCAAAATACACTTGATTCGAAAACAAACATACCTTGATCTTCTTCTTCTCCTCTTCATTCTTCTTCTTTTTCTTCCTCTTCCTTGTTCTTCTCCTCACCAAAACGTGAGCCCTAGCCTTTGTGAGACAAAATGAGGCTTTTGTTTGTCTCATCTCCTATTTATAGCCTCAACTTCCCCTTAATTACAAAGAGGTCCTTTATCACTTTAATATTGCAAGACAACTCTTGTTATTTCTATTATGGCCCATCTCTACTCATTTTATGATTTTCATATCCTTTATGAATTTACATCTTTACCCTTCTTTTAGTACCACAATTCCGGTTCCATAAATTATCATTGCATATTTTCATCCTTAATAACAACTCCCAAAAATATTACAATGGCACTTAGTGCTCATATAACCCCCTATAGTTTCACGCACTGCATACCTCGGGATCTGGCGCATAAGATCTACCTGCTTCATTATCATCATTAGGATATGTCTTGTGTTTCTAGGTCGAGAGGGTACTCAATTTCTGTTTAACTAGAGAAGCATATTTTTCCATTCGGGGTTCCCTGGACTCGAATTCTGCGTTGACTTGTCCTACGACTAGCTATGAGTCGCTTCGAATCAAAAGGCTGTTAGCACCCACGACGAGCGAGTTCGAAACCACGTCATGGCTTTATTCTCACTCTTGTTGGAGCTAGCTTCAAACAGATCGCCTGTTCAATCCTTTCTCCCAGGGGAGGTTAATTCACCGATCCCGGGGCCCCGATCGTTTGAGGCCCCATCAACGCAAAGGTCTACTAGCCCTACCGGTCCGGCGTCGCCGCAAGATTTTGCAAAGGAAGTCGGCCAAGACTCCGTCTCCTTCTTGAAAGTCTCGCTTGTACCGGGATGCCATACTCGCTTAGTTCCATTGCCTAATCCGGCATCCTTCCCGGAAGATCGGTTTGGGTAGAATCGTGGCCCTGAGTGGAAGACTTACTAACACTATACGGATGAGCCCGAAGTGTGCGGCTTCGGGCAAATGTTCATGTACAAGGCGGCCTGCCTAAGGCGTGGTATATCCGTTTCCGGTGACGGCATGACTTGCCGACAAAGAATACTGGCCTCAACCTTGCATCCCCACATTCTCTTAAAACAAGGCAACACATCGCTTATATTAGAGGTCATTGGTAAAGATGTAGGTGTCTCAAACGGCTCGCGATCCGGCTTACAGTATCGCTGATTGTTACGAATGCCCTGGCCACATTCTCATTCCATTCAGCCGGGCTAGCCTCTTAGGGTAGTGAAGAGCGGTTTCACCGGTCAAGAAACTGAAATAAAAAGCCCGAGGGCGCCTAACCGACTACCAAATAAAGGCTGGATTCTTTTCAAGGTGGGAGCCGACGATTGCAAGATGGCTTTAAGTTGTGCATGATTTGCCTCTATTCCCCTTTGTGTTACCATAAAGCCAAGGAATCTTCCGGCACTGATTCTGAAGGCACATTTTAGGGGGTTTAGTTTCATACCATATTTTCGGAGGAGGTCAAAGCTCGCTGAGCGATGACATGATCCGCACCGTTTGATTTTACCAAAGATATCACAATATAAAACTCATGGTGCTGCCGAGCAAGGGACAAACATTTTCGCTACTAACCTCCGATAGTGGCCCAAAGATTCTTTAATCCGGGCGGCATCACATTATAACAAGAGAGTCCGCTGGTGTGATGAAAGATGTCTTTCTATATCCTGGGTGCATAGGATCCGTGGTATCCCGAGAAAGCATCCGTAGCGATAGCATATCGCGCCCCCGCGAGGCATCCAGCTAATCCGACGGCGAAGGGTAGGGGAAGCCATCTTTGACAAAGTGCCGAGGTCCGTGTAATCCACACATACCCTCCATTTGTTCCCTTCTTCGAACCTTCACCACGCTCGCGCCCATTTGGGGTATTCCATCGCTTGACAAATCCAATTCTCTGGAAAAGTTTGTCAACCTCGATCTGGATAACCACGTGGTGATGCAGGTGAAAAGCATCTCTCCCTTTTGTCGACCCGGCTTGGCAAAGGCGGCGTTGCTTATTAATGAGTAGCAATGAGCGATCCGGAGCATATCTGCGTGAGTCTAAGCAAATACGCCGACATTGAAATGTATAACTTCGGTGTAGTGGGCCTTTCCACCATAGGAGAGGGTACTAATATAGATGCATCTGTCCAGCCCGTCGAGGGACTCGGTTTCTAAGGGATCAACGGCCAATGGCTCTCTATCCTCCGAGGCGGGCCGGACGGATGGCTGTGATTGCTATTGCGGGGGTTGGTCCTCGAGAAATTGGTTCATCGGAGGCGGTCGGTTTGTCGCGCTCCTGATTAGAGTTGATAACCTTTGGCGTGGCTAATTGGCTTCCCTGGAGATCAACTTGTTCAGACTTGGTCAGGTAGCTTATTGTTTGGTGGTATGTGGATGGTACTGCTTTCATGGCGTGCAGCCAGGCTCGGCCCAAGATAGCATTGCATGGCCCCAAGTCTTCTACCACGGAAAACAATACTTGTTGAGTTGAGAAGGTGATGTCCTCGACCGATAGTGTGGTAGCTCCGTTGAAACCTGACAAAATCCTACTTATTGGAATGTAGATGATCAATCGGAGGACTCTCTGCTCTTCTCTTCTTCTCTGCATATTCTTATATATGTGTGTTTTTTTAAGACGGAAGATGATGATGTTTCATTGACGATGATATTCTTCCTTTCCTGCGAAATACACATTTTACCGATCAATACGAGTGCGTCGTAGTGTGGTGTGATGACTGTGTAGAAATTAAATAGGTGGAGAAAGGATATAGGGCCGTCCATCGGTGACTATTTGGGACATCTCCTCTGCTCCCGTGATGGCGTTTACTGCAGCTTTAATCGAAGTACATCGAGCATTCTTCTTATTGTTTCTTGGATTGATATTGGTTGTCGTTGGTCTCCCGATTATGAAGTTGATGGTCGAGGCGAGGTCTGGGCATGTTTGATTTCTCTGGCGGCCGCCCGACCTATGGTAGCGGCTGTTGCCCCCCGAGTTGGCTCCCTCAAGTACCGTCTGAGGTGGTCGGCCCGAATCAGCTTTTCTATCAGAAATTTGAGGCTCTGGTAGTGATTGGTCTCATGGCCATGGTCCCTATGGTAATCGCATCGTAGGGATCTGTTGCGCTGGTCCGGACCTGCCCTCATTGGTGGGGGCCACCTGAAATCTGGAAGGTCTCGGATGATGGGCAGGAGCCGGTCATGGCGTGTTGAGAAGCGATGAAGCTGGGGGAGAGTCTTTCTTCTTCTCGAATTGCCCGTGAGCGGCCCAGTTCTTGCCTTGGGTGCTTTTACGGTGGATGAGCCCTTGCAGGTCGACTGTTGCTGAGTTATCATAACGAGTTTTTCAAGGTAGCCGGATGTTATCTTCCGATGTAGAACATCAGCCCATCGATATAATTCCTCCATAGTTAAACGAGGTCGGGGATAAAGGCGAAAGAAGCGAAATTGGTCATTGAAAGCTTCTTCTGAAGTTTTGCAAGACCGCATCCATACTATAGACATCAATCTGCTGGACTGCTTGTCCGAACATGCGTGTGAAGTCCCGGATGGACTCGTCCTCTCGTTTGAGGATGGACTGGAGGGAGCTGATGTTCCCTTTTTGTCTGACAGAGCACAAATATTGAGAGACAAACGCGGCCCATAGTTCGTAAACATGTTTATCGATCCTCTAGGGAGCTTGTGAAACCAAGCTAAAGCGGGGCCCTTGAGGCTGGTTGGGAATACCTTACATAAGAGTCGATCATCCCCGGCGTTGAGGATCATTGCCTGGTTGTAATGTAACATGTGATCGTGCAGATTGGGCGCGTCATTACATGGTGAAGGGTGGTATAGAAAAGGTGGGGAGGATCATAGTCCGAGGATATCTTTGTCGAGGGGAGTGGAGAGCGTAATCACGGGGGTCCCCCAAGCGATTGAGGAACAATCATTTGCGGCGCGGGGCGGCCGAAGTAAAGCGGAGTCAAATTAGGATGGCGCGGTGGGAGGGATCTGGGCCGGTGAGCACATGTTGGTGGTGGTGATGGTGGTCGTTGGTCCCTGCTGGGTTCCCTTTGCACCCGACGTCTTGCGACACTAATGGAGCAGCTGGATCGGCGAGGTGGCCTTTTTCTTGAGTGGGCTTCCGCGGCGTTCGGGGATGGTGAAGCGGTCGGGGGCGGAACTGGGAGGATGGCTCATCATCGCGATCAGATCAACATCGTTGTAATGACCTCTTACCTTTGTCGGGCGGGCATGAGGCAGGCGGGGAGGTTCGAGATTAATTGATTCGACCGGCTTCAATGAGTTATGAGCGCTCATTTTCCTCTGCATGTCGGTTACTTTGTTCGTGCAATTCGGCCACCTGCCTGGCCTGCTCCTCTTGCCTTGCTTCCATCTCTTTGCGCCAGAGGAGGAGCTGATCTTCAGGGTTTATGTTCGTTGGATTGGTAGCCATGACGGTGAATTCCGACGGCACTGTGGGATGTTTGGGAATAGCCAAAGCTTTGGAGATCGGGAGGTCACCTAGGAGCGGGTGTACCCAAGCTCTTGCGTACCGCCTTTGAGACTTCTTGCTCGGCGTTTCCCACAGACGACGCCAATTGTGGTCTCCTAAATTCTTAGAGTCAGTGGATTGTCGTGGCATTCACCAATTGACAGCAACCTGCAAAACAAATAAGAAGACGACGGTGGTCATCCGTTGCCCCTCCGATGGCAAAGTTAGCTTTTTTCTGGAAGACTTAGAGTTTTGAGCAATAGTCGTCTCGATTAGGAATCTCGTACCTTTTTTTTTTTGGTCTGACTTGGTTCTCTTTTATGGAGGGAGGAAAGAGGATCCGTCTTTTTTGGATAGTGGACGATTCCTTCCCATAATGTCAGGGGAAGATGGCTCTTATTTCGGGAAGGGTGACTTATTCTTCCTCGTAATACCTTCCCCGGAGTAAATTCTTTGCTAAGAGGACTTTCCTATTTTTTCAGAGGCGACGGGGTTAGTTCATGGGTGAACTCATGCTTGTAAAGTGGAGAGTCGGTTGGCAACTTCGCTTGGGAGAGTTGCTGATTGGGAAAATAAGCGCTTTAGCTAAACAAGGCGTTCGGGCTATGGGATACCCGGGCGCCTTGGCAGAGGATCGGCTGAACGTTCCTGGGCCAGCTAGTGTCTAGGCCTAATCCCCTTGGGGTTCCCGAGCGAAGGGTTGGCCCGGCGTTCCTGGGCCAGCAGGTGCCTGAGCCTTTTCCCTTTGAGGCTCTTGGGTCGGGCCGGCCCGGGGAGTCTTGGGCTTGGGCTAAAGTGCCACGAACTTGTCATGGACGACATTTGAATATTTTAAAGGCAACTGTCGTTGTTATGGTCAGCGACTTTTGGTAGTTTTATGAAATCCAATTGTCACTATCAATGACAGCAACATTACGAAGTACTTTGATAATTATTTTAGCATCCAAACTAATTTAATCATTTTTTTTTCAAACATATTATTTTCATCTAAAACTTATATTTGTATCAATCTAACTCTCAAACTCTTTGAGTTATATTTATAAGAGCATCTCCAAAGGGCTCAACAAATAGCTATTTTTAGCTATTTTGTTGAGCCAAGTGAAAAAACTAGGGCTCCAATCCGCTTGCTACCCCGCTCGCTATTTTGCCTCCTCACCTTTTCCCTCAACAAATGTAGTGGCGTTCTCGCTCAATGATTTCTCACTCAAAAATCTCGGCAGCGTCTTCTCTTGATCCCACTTTGGATCCAGCTGACATCGTGACCCACAAAGGAAGCCGAATTATCTCCGCGTCTTTGTCTCTCTCTCTCTCCTGTTCTTATAGAGTTCGATTCGGCTTTCGAATCGGTGACTGCGCCGCTTCTGTTTGTTTGAGAGGAGCGAAAAAATTTTCCGGGGAAAAGGTTATACAGAGGTTTCTTCACTGAATCCCTTGGAGAGAAGCCTTCGGGTTATACGAAGCGATTAAGAAAAGCGGGGAGAAAAGAGAGAGAGAGAGAAAGAAAGAGAAAGCAGTAAGCTGTTAGGTCAAAAAACCACAACCCTTACCAAATATCATACATTCTCTCTTCCTTCTTTACTCCATCGGATGCTTTCCGATCGGTGTTTCTCTGCCCGTCGTGGCCAGTCGTTCTTCTTCCGGTGACTTCCGTTGGTCATGAAGAGTACCAACCACGAGGCTAGAATAATGGCTTCATCCCCGATTCTCTTGATTCATTTCCTCTTTACGCGAAGCGGCCTCCAGCGATCGCTCGCTGGGCTTCGTTTCGCCTCATCTCGTGATCGGCGAGCGGAAAGACCAGGTTAATCATTTTGCTATTTTTTGGCTGATTCTGTATTCTTTCCTTTGGATTTTGATGATTTGTTGTATTTGGTTGGGCTGTATTTGGTTGATGATTCAACTAAGGAAATGATAGTTTTGTACTATTGTTGCTTTTTGGATTTTGATCGTTTTGAAATTTAGGTTCTAGATTGAAGGAAGTGTTTGTGTTTTTTAAAGCTGTTGGAACTTTATCTATTGGATTTTTTTTGGTAAATTGAGTTGGCGTCTGCTTGCTTGATGAGCAAATGGGGGAAAATTGGAGAATTAAGAAATGTGAAGGAAAAATAAAAGAATTATAGAGTATTTGTATGTAATTTGTGTAGAAAGATAAACTACTCGGCAAAAAATGTAGGTTACATTTTTATTAGTATGAATACTAATTTTAATTTTTTTCTGAGTAAAGTATGCCATTCATGGTTTGGGAATTTAATATGTTGGATTTATCGAAAAGTGTTTGTTTTCTTTTGTTTTGGACCGTTGTAAATATAGTCGTTGTAAATATGACCGTTGAAAAATTTAAAGATTAAAATTTGATGATGTGGACGACACATCATCGTTATAGTGACACTACGTGTTATCTTGATGTGGCGTTTTTAATTATATTATTGAAAGTTAGTTAAAGTTAGTTGAAGTAGTAATCTATTTTGCTTAGCGTGGTTGGAGTAAATTTTAAAAAGTCACTAGCTAAAATAGTGAATTGAATATTTAAATATATTTTAAGTAGCTATTTTGTTAAGTGTGATTGGAGATGTATAATTCTTTAATTTATTTAATAATATAAAGATAAAGTTAAAGTTACACTCGAGAACGTGAATGTTTCTATTATACCATAAATCAATATTCGAATAGCTCTCCACTCATAACGTTAAAAAAATAATAAACATTATTATTATAACAATAAACATCAATAAGTAAATAAATTAAAATATTATAAGTATAATGATTAAAATTTAATTTAAATATAACAATTTACACTAATAAAACAATTTAGAATTTATTATATACTTTGAATGATCGAGATTAACAATATATTGATATTTAAATTTAATTTAATTTATTTATTTTTGATCAATTGTTTCCTATGTGCAATTTGACAACAAACAGACAAATGATAATAGTGAAACCGATTACCCATCTAGAGTAGATTTTCCTTTGCAAATAAATTATTGATAACCTTTTTTTTCAGTGGAATATATATCTTATAAATGTAAAATGATTGACTTAAAAAGACAACGAAAAAAAAAAAAATCTAGATTTACAGAAAGTAGCTTTCCAACGTGAGACGCGTGTACAAGAGTTATAAAATAATTTAATATAATATTAATAAAAATAAATATTGAAATACCGGAAAACTTCCAGAATGTTCCGAAATAACACTCCAGGAAACGCAATTGGCCATCGGAACCGGAATAAAGGTCTGAGAAAATTAAATATAAATAATTATATAGAATAAGATTTTGGTGGATATAAACTGGAGAGTTTGGTGGACGACGGTAAGTTGGGTTTTTTTTTTTCTAATATTTAATAGAATTTTTTTCAGTTTAATGTTAAACAATGTTTAATAATATTTACGTTCAATATTGAGTGCGGTCAAAAAGATGGTATTTTTTGTTTTGGAAGATAATTTTTTTTAATAGAGAAAACTAAAATATTTAATTTGTTTTTATTAAAGATATAATTTTTAAAATTTCAATAATGATTTATGAAAATATTAAAAAAACAAATAAGGTGAACGCTGGAAAGCCATTTAGCATTTCCTAGTCCTAGAGTCTAGGTTACCTACAGCGTACATGCGCCTCAATGCCGATTGCTTTAAGTTTCCCGCCTGCCAATCAGTAATTTTCCTTTACAAATTTCCCATGTGGTTTCCTTTTCTCTCTCCTTCTTCTTGAGTATTGCTCCCTGGAAGGCTGGAAGGCTGGAAGGATCAAGGAATTTAAAAACTTTCCGTCCTGTTTCTTATTTTACTTTTGGTGTTTGTCTATTTTCATACTCGCCAAACACAGGGTGAATTTCCGGAGATTTTGTTGATTCGGAATGGCAAAGTGTTTCAGCTTCACAGCAACCAGAGACTGGTGTTTCCGGTTGTCATTCTCCAGAGCCGGGCTCCGATCGACGACGAGCGATCTGGGGGACGGCACGGTCATGCATTGTTGGATTCCGAGAGCACATAAAGAGGACAAACGAAACCTACTCCTCCTCCACGGAATCGGAGCCAACGCAATGTGGCAATGGGCGGATTTCATAAGCCCTCTCATCGCGCGGTTCAATGTTTATGTCCCGGACTTACTCTTCTTTGGCGACTCGTACACGACTCGGCCGGAGAGGTCCGAGTCGTTTCAGGCTCATTGCGTGATGAGGATGATGGAAGCCTACGGAGTGAGTAGAATGAACGTGGCTGGGATCAGTTATGGAGGATTTGTCGCGTATAGAATTGCGGAGCAGTTTCCGGCGGCGGTGGAGAGGTTGGTACTGTGCTGCGCAGGAGTGTGTTTGGAGGATAAGGACATGGAAGAGGGCATGTTTCAGGTTCGAAGTGTGGAGGAAGCCATGATCATCTTGCTGCCGCAGACGCCGGAGAAGGTGAGGGAATTGGTACGCATTTCGTTCGCCAAGCCCATCAACACCATGCCTACTTGTTTCCTCAACGATTTCATCGATGTAAGCATGCTTAATTTGCAATGGCCATAATATTTTTATTACTATGTGTTTGTTGATCTTGGAATTGTTATTGTTGGTTGATAAAATTCTTCGGTCTTCAAATTTATTGGTGGGGAAATTGTTACTGTTCTAAAAAATTCTGCTTAAATGCAACAAATTTGATTCAGTAATTGACCACTTTGAAATTAATAACTGATAGTTCTTATGTGAAATGAAAAAAATTAGAAATATCACATCAAATTTTCCGAAAGCATGAAGTCTGCTTCTCGTGAAAATTAACTATGCCCTGTTTGTCTTAAGTTATGAAAAATAAGAAACACCAACTCAAATGGTTCATATTCATGTGAGAAATGGGAAACCCCAATTGAATTCATTTGAAAATGTGAAATGCAGGTTAGTTAGTTGCTACTTATCCTTATGGTAGGGTTGCTCATCTAAGTCTTACTCTGTACTTAGGATTCTAATGCTTGATGTTGCCCATTGGTGATGTTAATCAAGAAATTTTTATTTTCTTTCTCTTGGATTTACTTGCATGGATGGGAGATGTATAATGTAATGAGGGAAGAAGTGGTTAAAAAGTTTAATCCATCTGATACTTTTAAGGACGGTAACACTGAAGCCTACTTATTTTCTTTTCCCTAATTTTTAGATTTTGCTAGGCATATCAAGCATGAAGGTTTAGTCATCTAGATGCGTGTGTTTATTGAAGAAAATTCCTCTCGTTCCAATGGGCCAACTTTTTTTGAAGTTGCGAGGTTTCTTCATCATGGCTTGGTTCCCAATTTCAAGGAAGGCATTGCAGATCATAAACCAGATCCTTTTCATATTCTGTATTGGATTGCAGAAAGTGAGAAAGTGATACGATGCTTGATGAAAAAGAAAAGGAGGATGCTGCTTGATGAAAAAGAAAAGGAGGATGCTGCTTGAAGAAGTCAAATGTTTGTGCAGATTGAAAAATAGCAGTACTGCCATCTAAATCATACTTTATCAAAGAGATGCTAACTTCCTGAAAACAATTTTACATCAATACTTGGACCAATCAGTTTTTTTTATTTTACTTACATTTTTAAGGGAATCAATGCACTTATGCACACTCCATAGTGTGGATATGTTATTCTAGAACTATACAAGATTTATAAAATCATTTTTTATTAATTTTACAAATAAGCAGGATTCCACTATTTGAGACCTGACAGCTGTACCAGGGAGTAAATTGAGATAACAGTATCTTTCAAAAAGTTGAATTTGATAAGTGTGAGTGATTGGTATAGCACAAGTTCAAGACCTGTGAAACATTGAGAAGATAGGCGAGTTACTTGAAGGGCACAGAGAAAACTTCTGAACATGATCTGGCCGCTAACCAAAACACTCAAGTGTATGAATTTGCTGATTGAAAAAAAGAAAGAAAAAGCATACTTTTAGATCAAACATTTGAAATTTGATAGGATATATATAAGATTGATTACACCTTATAAATTCTCTCTTTCATCCTTTCACATTTCTTTTCATTTCTTCTTCATGTTCTTGATTCATTAGACAATTACATCTTTTGCAATGATTAGTATCAGGTATCTCTCTCTTGTTTTGCCTACTATTTTATCATCACTTGACAGTATTCTTCAAAAAATTTTCTTCAATTATTCCAGGAATCATGCCAATCAAAAGTGTTCCATGGCATATCATTAAGGTTGTTGGGAGTGCATCTTGAGGCTAGAGGAACTCATTTAAATGTTAATTTTGCTGTTCTTTTGGTGCATTTCTTTTCTTCTAAGCCTACTTATCCTAGTGGTCAGATGCTATATATCATGATGTTAATGCTCAATACTACTCATTAGCCATTAGGTGATCTGTGGAAGTTAATAAATGTATTACTTTACCTGAATGGCTTTTGGAATTCATTGCATGAGCAGGTCATGTGTACAGAACACCTTCAAGAGAGAAGAGAATTGATTATGGCATTACATAAAGATAGAAAACTTTCAGATCTTCCTAAGATAACACAGGTTGGCGTCTATATTGTGTTTTTCTAGTGATCAACAATTCTTCATAAGTCATCTCATCTTATATTAAATGATTTTCTGTTCCTCAGTTTTCTGCACCTTATGAACTTGGATACTAAGAAAAGAATTTGTCCAATATACTTGACTCTTAATGGTTGCATTAAAGCTTTGTTGGGTCGATTTAATACAGCTTATCACCATCAGCATATTTTGTCCGGCTCTTTCTTGAATGCAAGTTTGACCCCTGTTTTTTATCTTCCTAAGCATTTTCTAAAGGCTACGCTTTCTTCTTGATGCAGCCTACACTTATAATATGGGGAGAACTAGACAAGATATTCCCACTGGAATTGGCACACAGGTTAAAAAGGTGAATCTGAAGGAATAGTCTTATTGCTTTCTCGTTTTCATATATGCTATTTTCCCCCATAACATGTGAAGTAGAAGTAATAAAAGAAGATATATTATTCCACATTTGTGGAATTGGAAATCCCTTGTCACATTTTATTATTCAGTCATGTCCTCGGTGACATGGGGATTTTGAACCTTTTCTAAGCCATATGATTGGCTTTGAGTTTAAGCATTGAACTCTGTTTCACAGGCATATTGGCGATAGTGCAGAGCTGGTTATCTTAAAGGACACAGGACATGCAATCAATGCTGAGAAGCCCAAAGAGATGTGCAAGTACCTGAAGTCATTTCTCGTTGATCCTCTTCCTCCTCAAAATGAAAAAAGCAGCAATGACAACAAGATAGATTGAAAAGGTTGAAAAGTTTCTCAGGAGAAGTAGAAAGTTCAGGAGCTAATCTTAGACATATCCAACTTAACTTGCCTACTTTTTATGGGATTAAGGTGGACATTTTGCACAGGGCTTGTATTTTAAAGTTTGTGGAATGCAGAAGTTAAAAGCCATAGTCCCTGTAGAATTCGATTTGAGGAATTGGCAGGTGGAAACCTGCAAATTTCCACATTTCCACCTGCACGTTTTGAGAAACTATTGTCATGTCCCAAAGAAATTGAATCTCCTGTGTAATTTTATGTGGGTTCAAATGTAATTGTCACAATATAATATTAAAGATCTATAGCAATTATTTTCCGGATTGGATATGCAGATTGGCTTCTGAAAATGGAGTACTGGAACACCTCTCTCTCTCAAACCCCGCAGGACAAGTGAATAACCTTGAAATTGAATTTTAAGATCATTTGTGTCTGTATAATTAACAAGCTGCGAGAACTCAGCATAAAAAGAGGGAAAGAGTAGTGAGGGTGTTAGGTGGGCATATCTTCATGCACCCAATATTAGATGCTTTTGTGGTTAGTGCATTCTCACCTTTATTCGTTCCCCTCCTTTTCCAAACCAAAAGCTTAACAGAATATCATTACAACTTAAGAGAAGATAAGATACAAAAAATGCAAAGCAGAATAAAACACCAAGAAGAAAAAGCGTCCTTTCAGGAGATCAAGAGTCCTAACTCTGTAGTCTGCTTTGAAGCGCATCCTCTCTACACATTCTCCCTCAAGTTGGAATTCAGATGGTCAGACTAGCCAAAAACACCCAACCAAGACAAAACCCCCACCAAGCCGTCCCTGCAAAAATCAATGGTTTCCAAATTAGAATCACTGCCTTGTGTAACAATGAGGCCTACTCAATGGTTAAGGGTTGAGCGGAAAATAGGAAAGGGTTGAGTGGAGAATAGGAAAAAACTAGGTTAGGTTTTCAAGCAAAGAGAAAACTGCAACTTTCCGTGCATGGTCAATAGATGTCAGAAAAAAAAAAAAAAATTCACGCTTTATGTGAGCATCAAACGTATATATAGCTTTACTTCTGTAACTTCCGCCAAAGCTCTCTGTCTTCTTCCCCACCTAATCTGGTTGCCTTTATGCCCCAAGACAAACTCCTTTCTTACTACCTTTAGCATCAGTATATTTTATCTTTTTGTTTTTGATAAATGTGGGTGTTTGAAGTTTGAACCAGCTTGCTCCAAATAACCGCTACCCATGCATGTTGAACTACTTTATAGAAATTAAACGTGCGAATATGTGAATAAAAATAATAAATAAACTCACGGGTGGGTCGAGAACCAGAGCCCCAAATCCCTGCCATGGCGTAGTCATTGCAATTGGAGCTAGTATTGAAACCATTATTACAGACGCAGACGAAGGAATTACTGGGAGGAGCATATCCACATACACCTCCGCTGCTTTCACAAGAGTAACACCTAGTGTCCATCCCGTAATTATCAAACTTTCCTTGGGTATACTTGAACGCCACTCCATACTCCCACCGGGTCGGATCGGTTGGGTAATCGCCCAACGTGACGACAGACGCGTAAGCGGCGCACTTGAGCGCGTGCAGGTCAAGCTCGCCCTTGGTGTTGAAGTTAGCCGGAGAGTATACGCAGCAGGTGTTGGTGGGCGGAAACAGCGGCAATCCAAGAGAGACGACGGAGGGACACGTGTAGATGGAGGCGCAGAGGTGGGAGAGAGAAGGGTCACATATCGGCGGCGGCGGCGCTTTGGAGGTGAGAGATGGAGGACAGGCGAGGAGGATGAAGGCTGATGGGCCTAGTTGGAAGGGACTTGCCCAGTCGAGGCCCAGATTCGGCGACGGCTGCATGGAGGTGCAGTTTGACATGAGTGGCGGCGTCACGGTGAAAGTAGCATCTTTGTACGATATATCGGTTATGGGGTAAACACCGGTGTGGGTTCTGAGGACGAGCTGATCGGCGCCGCCGTCTGAAGACGACTGTGAGCAACATATGTACGGCTGAAACCTCGGAGAGCCGCAGCCGACGCCGGTGCCGAAGGGGTACTTCACGGAGAGAGATCCGCACGTGTCAACACATGCCGGAGATGGTGCTAACGTGAGCAGGGGTGCAAAAACTAGGATGAGGACGATACGAAGAAGCTGTTCCATTACCGGAGTCTCTCTAATTAAGGATACAGAAACTGAAAGTTGAAACATTATCAAAAAGGAGCTTCTCTGTTTGTTTTGTACTCACCTCTAGCACCTTTACTTCAAGAGCCTTCTACAAAACTAGTCGGCGAAGCATGATTTTGGTTTCTATTTTATTTTATAACTATTTTCTACCGTAATGCATTTTGTTGGATTGCTATATATATTCCAATCAATTAACCTTGAAAGCAAAATAAGAATTTATTTACAAGAATAATGGGGGTATAAAAAGGAAAGATTCCCAATTTCCCACAAAAGAAGAAATCCCAAAGCTGTAGCCTGTAGGAGAATATGTTCCTACCAATCAAGAATTATTCATGAGCTCTACCCATCTGAGAATCAAAAGGCAGATGTGGGGATAATTATCAGATCAAATCTTTCACAGTTCAAGTTTATATATTTTTCTGAGGAAAGGTATCTGGCAGATGAGGATTGACTGTCTTAACAGTGCTAGTGCTAGTCTCAATTTGAAGGTTAGGGTTTCCTGTTCTCTGATAATGATGAGGTCAAACAACCAAAATTCAAGAGCTGAGATTACTCATGCTACAGATTGGGAATAGGGTTCATGAAGGTCTTTTGATTTTTATGCTACAAATGCCAGTTCCTCTTTTTGACAACAGCATGGAAACTTGCATGTTTGGTTGTCACAGTTGAATGTAATAGTTTCTATTTCATAGGTTGCAAACATCCTCTTTTTTTTTAGTTGAAAAAAAAAATCCTGTTTTATTTAGGGTATCATTAAGAATTTCATCATAAGTAGGGTATAGAGACACTTACTGTATAGATCGAAACACAAAAAAGATATATAAAGAAACTTCAGACTTTTATTTCATAAAACTACTCTTTTTATCTTCTGTCTGAAACTATAAGGAAAGTTCTCATCCGTTATAAAAATTAGATACAAAGAAAGATACAATTTTTCCGATGATCCTCAAATGAGAGTTTAACCTCATTTTATGACACTGAGATTATTATCTTATCTTCTTGAGGCGTGTGTCTTTGTTTTCTTTTGTCCCTTATGGTAGCTCTTTGTCTTAAGTATTTTGGGCCGTCTTAACTTTGTCATTTCTCATTTGATGTTGCAAGTGCGTACGATTATAGTGATGACGTTAGTTGTCAAATCACTTCAAGTTGTTATAATTGTCATTCACGTTATAAGTGAAGCATTATGTGTCGGTAATTTAAAGATAAACCATTTACATCTTTTTTTCTAGGGTAATCCACCCTTCATTGATATTTTTTGTCTTTTTCATAACTATTTTTGCATATGTCCTTGTTATTTGATTGGTGACAATAGCCAAGCTAGTCCCAGCAGTGATTTTTACGTAAATACGTTCTTTGTCAGCCTATCTTCTGTCAGCTAATTATCATTCAGAGTTGTTTTGTTGAATATTGTTGAACCAGTCTTTTCTTAGATCGTCATTCTTGTATTTATCGTACCGTCTTTCTCTAGTCTTTGTCCATTGTTTGTTATAATATCCCTGTTTTTTGGGTTTATGATCATTTATCTGAAACCTTGATTCTTCACCGTTGTTTATTGTGATGAGATGATAGGCTTTGATGCATATTCCACTATCTTTATTATATTCTGGACTGATGTTAAAGAATTTTATGTAGAAGCTCTGATGTCTTGTCATGTTACATAATTGAATTATGAGGGTGTCATTAAGAATTTCAGTACAATTAGGGCTTAAATAGATACAGTCAACAAAATCGAAATTCATGGCATCTTGAATAAATAAAGGATCAATCTTTTTTGTGATTATAATTCTTGGGTAAATAGACTCAATAGAGGTCTGGTAACAATTAGGGTTGTTATAGATAAATTCGGAGAAAGTCAAATACTTAATTTCCATATCAAACAATGTTATTGAAGAGATTATGGATATAATTTCCATTTTTTTTTGGGAAGAAGAGGGTATCATTTGAATTTTCTCCTTGTGAGAGGAGTCTGTCATTTGAGGGATTGTTATCTCTACTTATGAGGTGTTTGTCTTTTGGAAGACTGTTATCTTTTAGACTTTTATCCTTTTGGAGGATAGGCATTTCCTGGATACCTTTTGAGATATTTTGTCTTTTGACAAGGATATATCTCATGTCCTAATGTTATTAGCAATTGTTGTTGCCTGATTTTTTTTTTTTTTCAAACAGGATGGCATATCCATGTAGGTTTCTAAAGTTCAAAACAAAGTTTGTAGCGGAAGGTTTTGGTCCAGTAAATTTTAAAAATTAATAAAACCTCTTTTCACGATCCTATGGTACATGCATACTAATCAACAAACAATAAAGAAGAATTACCTCAATCAAATTAAGAAGATTTTTACGTGACGAGGTTGATGACTCAAGATCCTTTTTATTTTATTTTTTTGTTTTCCACGATCTTTGTAGCGCCCCCAACTGGCATAGGGTGTCAAGTGAGGTCATTTTTTTTTCCTTCGTATAAACTTTGGCTAGTTCATTACTTTATAATGTTAGCAGGTCTAACGTTATAATGCAGCCAACGACGGATTACAAAATATATATACCAAGCTCCATATATGGATGTTCAACATTACAATATTTACATTTGCACAAAATTTCATATACAAACCTTCAAGGATCTTTCGGTGGGCACCTGGATGCGTGGCCTTTAGCTGGCGATGTGGATTTAATAGGTCCTCTGGTTTCCTCTTACGTACCTGCAGTTGACTACCCGTGCTAGCTTTCTCGCTTAGTGGGAATATGACTTCTATTAGAGTCACCACACTTTATCTGACTACATATAACACATATAGCATTTATAAATTCTTATCATTTTCTCATATATATATACTTTTCATAACCGGTTCATTTCTTACCATGTTCCATATACTTTTCATGTCATCTTGTACTTTAGTTCTTGTTCTTATGCGTATCTTATCGTCGCATAACGATTGCTATGCTTCTCATATCATGTCACTTATATTCTCTACATTTCAGCATATATAATCATTCTTTTATGTTTCGTATGCATAAACCTTAGAAGTGAATCAGGATATTACAATCCATGAGGGCCCGAAGGCGCTATTCAACGTAATAACAGTGTGGTCCATGAGGAGCCGAAGGCGTGCTATATTATACCCGAAAGGTGTCCATCCTTTGTCTGAGATAGTGACCATCCATGAGGCTGGGTATTTGTGGTGACCACTTCGGGCCCACTTAGTGATCAAAGGATCTATGTCATCGACTCAAACGGAGCCCTCTCGATATCAGAACTTGTATCTTATAGACTTATTTTACCTAATAGGCATCTTTTATCTATCCTCTGGGGTTACAGCAGACAAATCAATGTGTATTTTATAACAAATTATATATCTCATATTCCCGAGGCAATTATTGTCATTCGGTAATCATATGTGATATATATATATATACAATCATTTATTCTTAACTTTGCATTTCATGTCTCATTGTATGCAAATAACTATATAACCTGCAATAACTATGAGTTATTTATGAATAACTATAGTTACCTATAGATCCTACTATTTTTCATGTTTTGCGAATTCATCTAGTTCCAATCTTATCATACTATGTGATGGATTTTTGACTCAATGGGCTTTCCATAGAGTCAAGGCATCGAATCGGGTTCAGACGAAGAAGTTATGACATAGAAGTTGGAGGTCATGCGCGGTCGATCTTGACGAGGCGACACAGGCCCGGGCGAGCTGCACTGAAGTGATGAGCTCAGTCTAACACCTCGGTCCTGACATCCTAATATCTTTCTCAGGCATATGGATGATTCACTTGACTCAATGGGCTTTCCATAGGAGTCAAGACACTCAAATCGAGATTCATACGAAGAAGTTATGACCTTCAGAACGGAGGTCTCTGCGATCGATCTTAAACGAGTGACGAGGAGCTTGACGAGCTACACTGAAGTGACGAGCTCAGTCTAACACCTTAGTCTAACATCTAATATCTTCCTCAGGCATATGGATGGATTCTTGAAGCTCATGGGCTTTCCATAGAGTCGAAACACCAAATCGAAGTTCAAGCGAAGAAGTTATGACCTTAAGTTGTTGGAGGTCATGCGGTGGTCTTGGCGAGGCGGCTGGCTGGCCGAGCTGCACTGAAGTGATGAGCTCAGTCTAACACCTTAGTCCTGACATCTAATATCTTCTCAGGAATATGGATGCGTTCTTGATTGATAGAGCACCAGTGATTAAAGGCACTTTGAAATCGGAGATCAAGCAGAAGAAGTTATGACACTTCCAAAGTTTAAGGAGGGTCATGTGATCGATCTTGACGGTGACTGGCCCGACGAAGCTGCACTGGAAGTGACGATAATTCTAACACCTTGGTCTGACATATAATATCTTCCTCAGGAATATGGTGATTCTTGACTCAATGGGCTCCATAGGAGTCGAGGAATACCAAATCGGAGTTCAAGCGAAGAAGTTATGACCTTCGAGTTGGGGTCATGCGCGGTCGATCTTGACGAGGCGGCTGAGCTGACTTGCTGCAAAGTAGCGAATAGTCTAACACCTCAGTTCTGTTAATATCTTCCTCAGGCATATGGATGAATTCTTGACTCAATGGGCCTCCATAACAGGTCCAAGAATATAAAATCGGAGTTCAAACGAAGAAGTTATGACCTTCAGTTGGAGGGTCATGCGCGATGAGTCTGACAGTGACTGAGCTGACGGTACACTGCTTGAAGTGACGGGATTGAGCTGGGACGGGTTGGGCTCATGCTCAAGTTGAGCTCTTGGGGTGAGTCTGAGCCTCTCTGGGATAAGTGTGCTGACCTCAGTTGCATGAGGTGTGCTGACCTCTTTTGTGAGTCTTGACCTTTCTTCACGCTGAGATCTGACCTCCTGTTGGCCGAAACCCCTGGTGACCTCTCTGATTGTTGTTTAGAGTAAAGATATAACTTGAGTCCACAAGGGTCAGATTGAGAAATTCAAAAGCCTAACATCAAGTTCATTTGTGTGGCTGAATTTCTCAGGACTAACTAAATTCTCTTTATTTTTATTCAAAACCGTTCTAAGGTCCGGCTAGTTGACCGGGTGGCGAAGCCCCGGCAGGCCAGGATCTAAATGGTGACCTCATTAAGGACCATAACTTGGTCTCACAGAGGTCCAAATCGAAATTCAAAGCCTAAAATCAATTTCATTAATGTATTTACAATTTACTAGAAGGACTTACTTGAATTTCCTGTATTTCTGACTAAAATAGTTCTAAGATCCATTCTTGCATATGTTAAATAATGGGAATTTTAGGTTCAACTTGCAACTAGACCCTTCTCAAACACATATTTAGAGACCTTAAAGCTCTTCTTAACTCAACCCTACAAGAAATGAGTTTGGAGTTCCCAAACCCAAACCATACACAAGATAGGGTTCTTAACCATGTATCTAAGCTTTATAGTCCCAAACTAGACTTCCATACTCCCGTAGTTTCCGGCCATCTAGCATTATCCATGCCATACTCTGTTATAATATAAAATTTAGTAATTCCATACAACCCAAGACATGTATCCGTACCTGTGATGCTGCTTCTTCTTATTTCTTCTCTCTTACTCTCTTATCATGCTTTGTTTCTCACTGCTCCCGAGACAAAAATGAGATATTTAACAGTGTATCCTTTGTTGTCTTATCCACATTTTTATTTTACTTTGGTCCTCCAGCTCTTATAATATTTTCAAATCAATTTATAATATTTTTACAATAGCCTCAATCTTCTTTATTATTTGTAATTTAACTTATGCATATTCACCACTTTTGTTTTTATCTTTATTTTATTAGAATAAATATACCTTCGTTTATTATACCCAAAACATGTTATAAAGCGTTAGGGTATAATTTGGGAGTCATTACAACTCTCCCACGTAAAAATTTCGTCCTCGAAATTCGCCACGATCGAAGAGTTGCGAATCTTTGTGCTCTCATAGTTATACGGCTCCCAAGTAGCTTCTTCTCTACCATGGTGTTGCGAGCACTTTCACTAATGGTACTTGTTTGTTCCGCAAAAACATTTTGCCTCTCGAGGCGGAATGTCTTTGGCTCCTCATCACTCTGACAAATCCTCTTGTACTTGTATCTTTGCATTGGTAGTATGTGCGACTCATCGAGGAGGCGGTATCTCGAAAGCATCGACACATGAAACACATTGTGTAAATTTGGCCAACTCAGTAAAGGTGCCAATCGATAAATACCAAATCAATACCCAAATCATGTAGTACCAATTCAACACTGTTGATAGATTTTTCATCATGTACCACAGACCTGCCTCACCTCTTCAATATCTCTCCTCTTTAGGTTGCTTATCGACTTTGTCGATCACTGCGCCTTTAACCTCTGCCCGAATAACTTGTACTTTCTCTTACGTATCTTTTACTATGTCTGGACTATCGGTTTACGCTCATTCAATTACATCGACACACGGGGTTACACATTTTTCGGCCCGTACAAAGCTTCATATGGTGCCATACCAATGCTTGACTGAAAACTATTGTTATAGGCAAATTCCATCAATGGAATATAAATATTCCAACTTCCCGAAAATTCCATGACACAACCTCGAAGCATATCTTCAAGCACTTGAATCAATCTCTCTGATTGTCCATCTGTTTGCGGATGGAATGCCGTACTACAATTTAGCTTAGTGCCTAAGTGTATCAATTCCTTCGAGAACCTTGATGTAAGCCGCGGATCTCTATCGACACAATAGACAACGGCACACCATGCAATCGCTACGAATTTCCATCACATATAGCACCATTCGTTGATCCATAGAATAGTGATCGGCTGGTATAAATGGGCGACTTTGAGCCCTATCTGCAATCGCAGACGAGTCATGTTTTTGTTGTGTGAGGGGAAAACCCAACACAAAATCCATGGTAATGTTATCCTACTTCCATTGAGGAATTGGAAGGGGATTTAACAAACTTGTGGGCACTTGGTGTTCAGCTTTGACTTCTTGACCGCGTCGAACACTTAGACACATACTTTCAGTCACATCTCTTTTCATTCCTTTCCACAATAAAAGCGTTTCAAGTCACAGTATATCTTATTCCCTCGGGATGCATAATAAATACCGTATTATAGACCTCTTAACCTTTGCTTTAACTCTTTATCATGAGTACACCAGCATGTCTGATAGGAAATATGACTTCCGACTTCTTTCTCTAAAACTTAGTCTTGTCACCATTTACAACCATCTGTAACTTTTAAGCAGCTCTTTGTCATTTTTAACGCATCTATAATCATTGCTTTAACACGGGTTGCGCTTCTAGTTGAGCTAACATAGCTCCGTCATCTGCTAGTCTCGATCATTTATCTTTGTAGTGACATTGCTACCATTGTCTTTCGGCAAAGCATAAAGAACACTATATTAGCCTTTCGGGGTAGTAGTCTATGATGCAGTCAATCCTTAAATAACTCTCTAACCACCTCCATTTGTCTCGGGAATTTAACTCTTTCTGCATTAGCAAATACTTGAGACTCTTATGATTGGTGTAAATTCTACACTTTTCCCCGTATAAGTAGTGTCGCCATATTTTTAAAGCAAACACTACCGCAGCTAACTCTAAATCATGAGTGGGATAATTTTGTTCATGTGGCTTCAATACGGACGCATAAAGCCCTTACTTTCCATCTTGCGTGCTGCGCATCCTAAACGATGCACGAAGCATCAGCATACAAGGTATACTCTTTTCTGAGTAGGTTGCGTCAATGCGTGCTTCAACCAACATTATTTGGTATTAAAACTATTATGGCGTTTATTACGTCATAAACTTTATTCTTTCTGAGTAACTTGGTGACGGAGAAGCTATGACCGAAAAGCCTCTCACCGAATCTTCTATAATAGCAGAAGCTAAACCGAAAACTTCTCTCACCTGGTTACATTTGAGAGGTGATTTCGATTCTAGCTGCTTCAATCTTAGGGATCCAACTCTTATACCCTCGGCGGACACAATATGACCCTAGAATGAAACTTCCTTTGGCAATCACACTTCTTTGATAGCATATAACTTCTTTCTCTTAACGTCTCAGAATGACTCTCCGGTGTTGTTCTTGCTCTGTGCATCCTTAGAATACACCGAGGATGTCATCAATAAAAACTACAACAAATTGATCCACATAAGGTCGAAAAACCATATTCATCAAATCCATGAATCTTTGCGGTGCATTAGTCGACAAAATGGCATGACAGCTTCACTGACCATATCGGGTTAAATGCGATCTTCGACATCTTCGTCCTTTACTCTCAAGCCCGATAATACCACGTCGTGGGTCTATCTTGGTACCGCTCCCTTCAGGCGATCAAAAGATCTTCGATCCTCGGCAATAGTACTTATTTTCTTTGTCACCTTATTGATGCGCGATGTCCCAGTACGTCAAATGGGAAGTGCCATCTTTCTTTTCTAAATAAAAAAACGGGTGCACCTGGGGACACCTTTGGTGGATAAATCCTTTATCCAAAAGTTCTTGCAATTGTATCTTTAACTCTTTCAGCTCCATTGGAGCCATCTGTCTGATGCCACCAGACATAGATCTTTTGTTCTGGTACAATTTCTATAGCTAAGTCCACCTCTCTCTCAAGTGGAATACCTGGTAACTCTTCAGGGAATACATCTGGAAATTCCCTTACTATTGGGATCTTTTCTACATCAACTTGACCTCTCTTGGAGTCAAGTATCAAAACCAAGAATGTCTCACATCCTTTTCCTCATAATTCTTCTAGCTTGCATATTGGAATGACATTAGACATTACATGATCCAATGCCTTGTACTATTACCTCGAATGGTGAGCATTTCCAGCACTAAGTCTTTTGTCTCCACAATCAACGATAGCTCGGTGCTTAGATAACCAATCCATATCTAGAATCAAGTCAAATTCTCGGAATGGTAAGGTTATCAAATCAGCGAGAAACTCTCTTGTTTGTATAACAATGGGGCAATTTCTATATATGTTATTCACAATAATGCTGTGCCCCAACGGACTAGTTACATTCATGTCATATGCTAATTTCTCCATTGCTGATACTTTGTCAAATACATGCTCCATGCACATATGAATAGGTGAATCAAGTTGAATATTTTATCATAACATCATATAGAAAATATACATTATAACTACCAGAAATATGATCTTATCCCATATGACCTTCATGTATATTAGTCTTGATTGCCTCTGACTGGACGATCTAATCTATCTGGGTTCTTATATAATTATTTATCGTTGAGGATGCATTTCGTTATCTCAGATCAGATGGATGGTTGCATCTCTCATTGCTAACATTAAACCACATATCTCTATTCAAGATGTATTTCATTATCAAACTTCAAATACCCATAATATCTTTGAAACTCCCAGTGCCTTTTATGACATTGGAAAAATTCTGTTCTAATATCATTTGTTTCTGTATCTTCAGTGTATTGGACACTTTATCATAATGGCTGTGGACTATATTGGGATTGAGAGGGGCTGAGTTCTATGGCTCTTAGAGAGGATGATATCAAACTTCTTATTTTAAATCTTTTTCTTTTTATGTTCTAGTCTATATCTCTTCACTTCTGTGTGACACTTTTGTTGATAGATCTTGGAGAAGTCATAGGTGCCAAATACCTCTTGATGGAATCATGGAGTCCATCCTCAAATTGGCTGCCAAAATGCCTCGGTGAGGACCAGTCTGGTGCATATTTGCTAAGATGGCTAAATTCTTTTTCATATTCAGCCAGATAAGCTCCTTTGCTTCTAAATTCGGGAGCTGTTTCCCACTTGGAATCCTATCGTCTCGGTAACATACTTTGCCACGAACTCTTGGACAAAAGAACTCCCAAGTCATGGGATTTGGAATCCTTGGACTTTTGAGTACTAGTTTCCACCGGTCATATCACCTCACCACAATAGTGGTTGCACATGATGCTCTCGATCGGGAGGGCATCCCAACCTCTTAATACCCTTTCTAACTTTTCTAACCAAAATTCGGCTTTCTGAGACTCTTCCATGCTCGACCCATGGAATTCCTCTACTCCATGTCTTCTTCTCATTTATTGTCTATTGGGCTTTGGGAAGGTCAATCTATCCAAAACCTGAGCCATGTCTTGCGATATTCTCAGCAAGGCTTCTGTGTGCTCATTAGGTACATTACTTTCCGAAGGTTCAAAAGCTGATAACCCTTGTTCCCTTGGGTTAACACTCTCAGCAGCTTCTTCGGGACGATCCATCTATACAAAACACAAGAACATCCACATCAGGCCAACACATTACTAAACACAGGCTTTTCTATCATATATATTCTATTCCAGAGCCGCTTAAACCTAGGCTTTTCCAGAAACGCCTAAACCTAGGCTCTGATACCACTAAACTGTGACGCCCCCAACTCGGCATAGGGTGTCAAGTGAGGGGTCATTTTTTTTTTTCCTTCACGTATAAACTTTAAGCTAGTTCATTCCTTATAATGTTAAGCTTGATTAACTTGTATTATATTAAGCTGTGCTGGTTACAAAAATATATCTGGCTCGTATATGGAAGTGTTCAACATTTAAAATATTTACATTTGTTTACAAAATTTCATATACAAAATAGACCTAAGGTCTTCAGGTGAGCACCCTGGATCGTGGCCTTTAGCTATTGATGTGGATTGTCCGGTCCTCTGGTTTCCTCTTGTACCTACCGCGAGTTGAACACGTGCTAAGCTTTACGCTTAGTGGAATATGACTTCTATTAGAGTCCTGCACTTTATACAACTTCCCATATAACACATATAACATTTATAAATTCTTATCATTTCTCATATATATATACTTTTCATAACCGAGTTTCATTTCTTACCATGTTCCATATGCCTTTTCATGTCATCTTGTACTTTACTTCTTGTTCTTATGTATATACTATACGTGCATAACAGTCTTATCTTTCTCATATCATGTCATATATTCTCTACATTTCCTTTGCATATACTTTGTCATTTTCTTTTATGTTTCATGCATAAACCTTAGAAGTGGATCTGAAGGAATACTATAATCCATAGAGGGGCAGAAGTAGCTATATTCAGCATGTAAACGATTGGTCCGCGAGAACTGAAGGCCTGTGCTATATTATACCTGAAGGTATCATCCTTTATCTGAGACAATGACCATCCATGAGGGCCGGGTATTTGTGGTGACCTTCCGGAGACCCGCAGTAATCAAACGGGATCTATGTCATCGACCCAAACGGGGCCTCGATATCAGAACTTGTATGCTGCAGACTTATTTTTTCCCTAATAGGCATGCCCATCTATCCCTCTACCAGGTTCTAAGCAGACAATCAATGTGTATTTTATGCTCAGTATATATCTCATATTCCCGAACAATTATTGTCATTACGTAATCATATGTGATATATATATATATATATATATATATATATATACAATCATTTATTCATAACTTTGCATTTTTCATGTCTCATTGTATGCATAAATAACTATGCTTACCACAACTATGCTTATGAGTTATTTATGAATAAGCTATCAGTTACCTACAAATCCTACTATTTTTCATGTTTTCGGGTATGTAGGTTCAATATTATCATGCTATCTATTGATGAATTCTTGACTCAATGGGATTTCCATAAGAGTCCAAAGAACACTCGAATCGGAGTTCGAGACGAAGAAGTTATGACCTTCAGTTGATTATGCGCCAGTCGATCTTGACGGTGACTGGTGACGGTACGCACGAAGTGACGACTCAGTCTAACACCCAGTCTGACATCTAATATCTTCCTCAGGCATATGGATGGATTCTTGACTCAATGGCCTTCCATAGAGTCCAAGAACACTCGAATCGGAGTTCGATTGAAAGTTATGACCTTCAGAAGTTGGAGGTCATGCGCGATCGATCTTGACAGCGCTGAAGCTGACGAGTACACTTTGGAAGTGATGAGCTCAGTCTAACACCTTGGTCTGACATTTAATATCTTCCTAAGGCATATGGATGGATTCTTGACTCAATGGCCTTTCCATAGAGTCTAAAAACACCCAAATCGAAGTTCAAACGAAGAAGTTATGACACTTAAATTTGGAGAGTGTAACATGATCCAATCTTGACGAGCTGACCTGAACTGACGAGCTGCACTGAAGTGACGAGCTCAGTCTAACACCTCGGTCTGACATCTAATATCTTCCTTAGGCATATGGATGGATTCTTGACTCAATGGGCTTTCCATAGAGTCCAAGAACACCCAAATCGGAGTTCAAACGAAGGAGTTATGACCTTCCGAAGTTGGAGGTCATGCGCGATCCAGTCTTGACAGCGACTGGCCCGACGAGTTGTACTGAAGTGACGAGCTCAGTCTAACACCTCGGTCTGACATCTAATATCTTCCTCAGGCATATGGATGGATTCTTGACTGAATGGGCTTTCCATAGAGTCCAAGAATACCCAAATCGAAGTTCAAACGAAGAAGTTATGACCTTCCGAAGTTGGAGGTCATGCGCGGTGGTCTCGCCGAGGCGACTGAGCTGACGGCTGCCTTGAAGTGGCGAGTTGAGCTCTACGGGACGGCCCAGGCTCACGGGACGAGTTGGGCTCGCATGGCGAGTTGAGCTCTTGGGCGAGTCTGGCCCGACCTCACGGATGAGTCTGACCTCGGTTGCATGAGGTGTGCTGACCTCTCTTGCATGAATGTGCGACCTCTGGCACTGAGATCTGCGACCTCTGTTGGCAGCGACCCTATGGTGACCTCACACATTTGGTATTCGGAGTAAAGTAATGGCAGTCACAGGGTCCCGAATTGAGGAAATTCAAAATCCTAACATCCAATTCATTGATGTGGATACAATTCCAAGAAGGACTTACTTCCAAATTCTCTTTATTTCTGATTCAAAAACCCCGTTCTAGGTCCAGAATTTAGTTGACTAGAATTAGTGAAGCCGACCGACCAGTCTAAATGGGCGACCTCGGTAAAAGGACCATAACTTGGTCTCTGAGAGGTCAAATCGAAAATTTGAAAGCCTAAAATCAAGTTCATTGATGTGGCTACAATTTACTAGAAGGACTAACTTCTGAATTTCCTGTATTTCTGACCAAAAACTCGTTCTAAGATAAAATACGCATATGATGGGCAATAGAATTTTCTGGGTTCAACACCAGCCAGACCATACCGAAACTAGCGTATTTAGGGCCTTAAAGCTATTCTTACTTCGATACTACAAAGAAATGAGTTTGAGTTCCCAAACCAAACCATACACAAGATAGAGGGTTAACCATGTATCTAAACCTCATTCCCCGAAAACTAGACTTCCATACCATAGTTTCCATACATCCCAAAGCGATATCATACCCATACTCAAATTCCATACCCAATACTCAAATTTAGTAATTCATACAACCAAGACATGTATCCGTACCTGTGATCTTCTGTTCTTCTTCTTCTTCTTCCTTCTTACTCTCTTACTCTCTTATCATTTGCTCTCCGGCTTTCTCCCAGAAGAGACGAAATGAGATATTTGCTTTTGGTCTTATCATATTTGATCTTATGCCTTTTTATTTTTGCTGGTCGCCGGCTAACATAATATTTTTCAAATCAATTTATAATATTTTTACAATAGCCTCAAATCTTCTTTATTATTTGTAATTTAACTTATTCATATTCTATACTTTGTTTTATCTTTATTTTATTCGAATAAATATACCTTTACGTTGTATACCCAAACATGTTATAAAGCGTATGGTATAATTTGGGAATATTCGTCTTCAAGTCGTTCCTCTTCACTACGAGTGCGTGTGGGCGTACAGTTAACAAGGTTTTGTTTTTTAGAAGCTTGATATTCTCAACACATGAGATCAAGGGTTAGATGGAGGCGAAAAAAGGTGAAACTTTTTTTCTCTAATTTTTTATCACCCCTTGACGCCTAGGGTTTTGCCTCTATTTATAATTTGCCTTGAATTGATCTCAACTATTGGATTAAGTGGCATATTTAAATATTGAATTAAAATTAATTCAAATTAAGTGAACAAAAATAAATATGATTAATTTCTCAAATTACTTAGTTTCATCCATATAGTAATTCTTGTTAAATCATTAATTCAATAATTAATTAATGTTAGTAATTTCTCAAATTAGTTTATCCATATAGTAGTACTGTAATTAATTATTATTAACATTTAATTATCCAATAATTACTATGGTGCTATGAAGCAATTTCTTTACAACTATGCCCTCGAAAGTTTCTTTGTTAATTTAATTAAATACCGGTGTTTTACGGAAACGACCTAGGGACTATGGACGCATAATTCGAGCTCTAATAAATTTGATAATTAATTAAACTCTTTAATCAGTGTCCCAATTTATTAGTTCCCGATATTATTCCTTTAAAAATCTAAAAAGCCGAACTCTTGTAATTCTGAGAATAATTTACGTGTGATACTCAGCGATCCATTGATATGATCATTACATGCAATTCAATCCTCCTAAGTGGTCCATCATTATGAGAGCTAAGTGAAATTACCGTTTTACTCTTTAGTGATATCTTTATCCTTAAGTTCCATTAATTCACTAGTGAGCAGGTTAATTTATTAACACATTAAAAATTTAGCCTTCAATGTTCAATTCGAAATTAACATAGGAACCAATTATCGGCTTCCCTCGAAGGGTTTGGATTCCATATTTGTAGGACATGTTCCCTGACCACCTATCTCAATGGGCCTCCAGACATATTAGGTCCGTCTTGTGACGCATCGTAACCTATGAATCAAAAGGCCTTATTGGAAATAGACATGATTCCATGGCTACTGTGGATTAAGACTTCATCCGCATATGATCATCTAATGATTACCTGCTTAAACTCTAATTAAAACGGTATATTATTTAAGAGTTTAATCCATGTCTGGTCTTGTCCTATGTAATTAGATTACATAAAGCACCTTCATTTTAATGTCACTACATCAAGAATCTAGATCAAGATTACCATTCTTAATGTTCCGCCTCGACCGTACTAGTAGTATTATGTAGATCAAAGATCCCTACTTTGATTTACTACTTAACGCTTAATTTATTATTCATAATCTTTGATCATTCATATATAATCGTTATATACTAAGATTATAGTTACATTAATAAACTTGGGATTTTTTAATACTTACTAAATTATACAAATACATGTGATAAAGAATCAAATATATGAAAATTGTTTTCATGAAGCAAGATAAATTACATGCTTTAGGGTACCATGCCCAACACCCTCCACTTGCCCTAAAGCAGAGATATTGTCTCTAAACCTAGTCCCCCAAGTGACTTCAGGAACACCCTTCGTAAAGTCTTGTAAACGATCCTACACCTGCTCCGACGCTATCTTCATAATGGCGTCCTATGTACACCCTCTATGATATATGATACTCCTTTCTTCTATATGCTTCCCTTTCTTGTGACTCCTTGGTTCTTTGGAGTTTGTCATCGCTCCACTGTTGTTACAGTATAAAACAAGTGGTTTTTCCATGTTTGGAACTACTTCCAGATCAGTGTAGAACTTTTTGAGCCAAATCGATTCTCTTTACGCTTCACAAGCCGCTATGTATCTTGGCCCATGGTTGAACTGCAATACGATTGTTTGATACTTCTCCGCATCACTGCTCCACCACCAAGAGTGAATATTGGACTCAGATAAGGATTCTCGATTATCTTTAACTGACATTGAAAATCGAATCAAGACACATCCATTGTAATTCGTGCCCCCACTAGTACACAAGCATAGATACTTGAGAATATGCTTCACTTCTATCCAAGGACCCATTCCAGATTTTCACTGGTGGTAACGATTGACTATCCTAACGCAGATAATGTGTATATCGTGCCTTGTACACAACATGGCATACATGAGGCTACCTATAGCCGAGGCATAGGGAACTGCCTCATATCCTTCTCTTCTTAAGGTGTCTTAGACACGCTCCTTGAAGATAATTCCATGTTGGCCTGCATTAGACCTTCTTGGAATCTTGCATCAACGAGCCAGCATCTATCACATAAGATGCTTGAGACAATGCCAAAATCTTGCTCTTACGATCTCTTATAATTTCGATCCCAAGAATATAGCTTGCTTCTCCCAAATCTTTTATTTGAAATTGCTCTGCTTAGCCATTTCCTTTACATTCGATAATGTTTCTACACTCATTCCCAATGAGTGTAATATCATCTACGAAAGAACCAAGAAGACTAATTTTCTTCTTCTTTTGATGGCCTTGTATAGTTACAAGGTTCATCAACATTTTGTTTAAAACCATACGCTTTGATAGTTTCATCAAAACGTAGATTCCAAGATCTTGAAGTTTGCTTCACCATAAATGGACCTAAGCAACGGTGTGACTTTTACCGCTGCCTTAGCCACAAACCTATGGTTGCATCATGCAGATGCTTCTCAAGATGTAGCCATTCGTAAAAGTCAGGTTCTGACATCTATTTTCCATATCTCATAATCGAGACAAGCGCTCTATGGAAAAAGAATGAGAAGACTTAAGCATAGCTAACATGAGAAAGTTTCTTCATAGTCCACTCCCTGTATAACCCTTTGCCACTAGCCTAGCTTTGAATGTCTCCACTTTCCCATCTATGCCTCTTTTTCTTTTGAAGATCCATTTACATCCTATGGGCCTGACATCCTCAGGTGGATTTACAAGTTCCCATACAGAGTTAGAGTACATGGACTCCATTTCTTGGTTCATACATTCATATTTGTCATTTTCAATCATCCATGGCATCACTAAGATGTCAATGGATCATCCTCTGTTAGTGACCACTAGAAATTGTACTTCTCCTTCATGTCCCCAGAATTGATGGTGGGTCCCACTACCTCCCACTCACGCCGAGGCACTTGATATCTCAATAGAATAGTGGCCTCTTGACTTTGTCGCTCTGGTTGATGGCGATTTTCCTCGACTGAGCAGAACGTAGGTCCTCCAAAGACAACTCCATCAAGGTAGGTTCAAGTTTGTCATATAGTCATCTTTCGAGAAAAGTTGTACACGGTTTCAATGCAAATACTTTCTTATCCGGGCACTATAGAACAAACCTCCCCTTGTGCCTTTTGGACAGCCTACAAACATACACACTTCGTATGGTTCCAACTCCCTGGCCTTTCCTTTCAAGATAAAAGCTGACACCCCATATGCGAAAGTGACGTGAAACTAGGTTTATGTCCATTCCACAATCCTAAGGGTGTCTTTTGATTGACTTTATCCCAAAATGAGATTGGTAACGAGGAGAAGCTTCATCATTGATCTAACTATGAATTAGTAATGTCCTTTTCCTTTCTCAGAACACCATTTGTTGTAGTTCTCGTGTGGTCAGAGAGTTGGGATAGGATTCCATGCTCCAACAAATGATCCTTGAACTATGTATCAAGGTATTCACCTCCTCGATCTTATCGAAGAGTTTTTAGTGATTTACCTAACTACTTTTCAGCTTTTGCCATGAATTCTTTAAACTTTCCAAAAGTCTCAGATTTCAAAATAGGTAAACATAATCAGATCTTGAATAATCGTCAATGAAGGTGATAATATTCATAACCACCCTAGCTCATACCTAGTGGACCGCAGATGTCGCAGGTATGCTGAAGAGGTTCTTGATTTCGCTTCCTTTGTTGAGAGAGAAAGGTCTTTAGTCATTTTACCTTCTAAACATGATTCACAAAACAAGAAGAGTGCCAACATTTAGCTTTTAAAGGACCATCCTTGCTAACTGCTTATTCTCACATGCCACGTGGCCTAACCTGAGATGCCAAAGACGGTTATCACTATGGAACTTTTTTGAGATTTGTTAGATTTAGATGTTCTACTTTGAATAATTTCCGAATTATTTAATGATCGCTTAGTTGGCCTTAAGACGTACAAATTATTTTTCGCTTTTGCATGACAAATATCTATAAACCATTTCAAAATAACAATCTCATTATTAATAAAAGAAATACTAAATAATTGTTCATGCAACATAGAAACAAACTTCTCCTAAAACCAGAAAAAAAACATTGTTCAAACAAGAAATTTATTCCAAAATTTAAACTGCAACTCCCAATTCGCCTTTGCCGACGCACTCCCCAATCGCCAAATCATCATAGTAACTCCATTCAAGCTTCAAATCTGTGCAGTGTTCTAATCAACAAAATTTATAACCTAGGATTCCTACTACTGATGTAGCAAAGCTACTGCAGTATAGTGGCTCTAGGGTCGAACACAGGGATGGGTTTTCTTCGTGAGAGGGGTTGCTGCATTTAGAAATGGTGCTTTCTCCCTCGATTAAAAGCGTGGGAAACAGCAGGTGAATGGTCATGAAGCTTTGCACAATCAAGTAAAATTAAAAGAGAAATCCTTGAAGTCCAAATAATTGAGCTTAGTGTTCTAGGTTAACCAACATGTCTTCGGGTCTATATCTTCGCATTTGGGAGCATGACATATAGTCACTTCCCGAACCGGATCTTCTTTTAGCTTTAAAACCTAAACCCTAATAGCTTACCTTGTTGAGGGATAACATTTTATTAGGCAAAAATGTCCCTAGCCGTGAAAACACATCTCAAAAAACCACCCTACCATAACTAATAGAGACAACTAACTGAGCCTAATGGCTCTAATGAAAGTATCCATTGAACCAAGAAGTTTCACAACACACATTAAAGGGAGCATAAGAGATTTTAACCTCAAGTAAATGCAGGGCACAAATAATTCTAAAATACAAACATGAAACATGGAGCATGCAGCTAAAACTCTAAAACAACACCTGAATGGCCTTCCCCTTCATGATCGTGGAGATTAGTTTCAAGCATCCTCACGCAGTCATCATCAAGGGGTGTTTGGAAACCAAGAAAATGAAAGAAAATGAAGGGAGAAGAAGAGAAAATCACCAACAGCAAGAGGAAGCTTTGTGCTTGACTGATTGATTGAATGACAAGATGTCTTTCTTACAAGCATGGTTGAGCTTATATAGGCTCAAAGAAGAGAAATTACAACAGCTAAAGGAATCAAAATTACATAAGGCAAACTGTATTAAACCACCAAATCAAAAAGCAGTCATGAGAGATGAATCATGTAGAGTACGCAACCCGCGGTACCTCTATTTTTCACCCTGCGAAATTTTGCAACCCCCAAAATTTCGCTAGATTTTGCCCTTTAATCTTCACAACTTGTTCGAAATTCCTCCGGAGTTAATCATGAGTCTTCAATCTCACCAGCTCAATGTGTTCAAGTCAAATTGAGGAATTATGAGACATTTGAACTCAGAAACTTACTCCAAACAATGCATAAATGCAATCAATAGCAAAACCGGGACCCTAATGCAACAATTGGGTTATTGAAGTTGATTAGTACACAAAAAGTGTATAAAAACTATGATAAACAAGGCTCAATATTGCACTATTTGGGTACTAATCACTCCCCTCAACCGAGATATTGCTAGTCCCTTAGCAATGATAACAAGAAGGTAGATCATGTAGGAAATGTTTTTTTGCCAAAATGTACTTCCGTCTGCTCAAAAGGTATATAATTCATGTCTTAACCTCTAGTATGATGAATTAAATTCCGTATAAGAACCATGCTGGGAGAACAAATACCCATACAGAATAAGTTTCAAGGCAACATCAATTCCAAGGAATCGCATCGACTTCCACCAAACTCTGCTTGCACGATCGCTTTAAACCAATAAGTCGCAAAACTACCTCCCCCAACCAAACTCGCCAAAACCTTAGACATGGTCGACCAACCAATAGATTCAGCCTCACTTATTTCATACCTCTAATGTATTGTAAGAATGTTGAAAATTCGACTTCACTAAAGTCCGTAATGGGATCCACCGATTGACTTGCAACCAACCAAGGCTTAGGGCATCAAGTTATAAGGATTCGACCACAAACCTCGAAGTTTCAATTCCTGACTTAATGATTTCGAGAATCCAAAGACTTACAACTCGCTTAAACTCCACCTATCCACCCATATAGCGAAACAGCAAGTCGGTGGCTCCCAACTACCGCCACACAAGCTTTAGTGTTGCCATATACCCCTCGGACCGCATCACTCTTAAGGCAAGTGTCGTTTGCTTAACTATATTTTTCTTTTTCTTTTTCTTTTACTTTTCTTTTAGAAGACACATTGGCCTTCATAAATAAGGAACTCTAATCTATTAATAGTCGTCAACTAAGCTAAAGCTGGCTTTGTAAAGTAAAAGGAGAAAGCAACTTCTTAACCCATTGAAGAAAACTAATGTGATTTGTGTGTGGCTAGAGACTGGTGGAAGACAATAGGATAATTACACAGACAACAACTAAATTCAAACTCATCATGCATGGAACCATTCTAGCATTTGGTATTATACAGTGCTTCAATTCTTCAATTTACAGGAAAGGCAAAATCACAAATATAGGGTCAAAATGAGATGCAAAAGTATAGAAAAATAGATTCGTACTATATATATCAAGTTGAATTTATAAAATTTTTGACTTTTGCAAACATAAGTAAACAGCAAGCCTCATAAAAACACAAAAAGGGCTTTGCTGGGCATGAAGTATAAGTAAAACTAACATCACAAGTATGAACATCACTTCCACCACTAACTGTCCCTACAACGGAACGAGAAAGTTAGTGATAGCGTACCCTTCAATCACATCGAGAAGGCCCATCCTCACCGGGCATGCCGAGAGAGTCAGCCAGGTGAAGTGAGTCGATGCCGCCGCAGCCGCTAATACATCCAGTGAAGCCATAGCCTGCATGGAGGTGCCGATCCGGTCCGAGGGGGACAACCGGGGAGGTCAGGTGGTCCCGAGGAGCTAGTAGGAGGCCTGTGTGGCTCTCTATCCGTACATGATGCCGGGCCCGGATCTCAGCGATGTAAGCCTCTGCAAGGGTCATCCTCTCACTGGGAAAGGCCTCGTGAAGCTGGGAAAAGAAGCCGTGAAGTGGGCCGAGAATGTGCGGACCGCTCTATAAGAGCCAGAAGTCCCCTGCGTAGAGGTAATATACTACTGGTGGCTGTGGCGTGAGGTGCTCGCGGCCCCCATGGCATCGTAATCACCAGGGGCATGGAGCCTCAAGTCCGTGGAGAGGTAGCGGCATCGAGGCCATGGTGTACCGCTTGAACTACCGGAGGAGCGGCTTGGTGAGAGTCAAGACCGGGAGGGGATAAGGGTGAAACTCGTCGGAGGCCCCCAACATGTTCAACTATAGGGGATAAGTCCCGACGAGGACTATCATCATCTGGCTCGTCCTCGTCTGACCCCGGAGGAGGAAGGTGAAAAGCTCGAGGCCTGGCCCGCCATCGCTCAACTATAAGGATGGTCTCACGCCGCCGAAACTCAGAGCACGAGGCTCTTCCGGAACCCGATATGCTCAAGCACCTGACATAATAGATGAGGAAATAGGAGCAGGGCAGGACTCGGCCGGCACTCCTGGCTGTGGACCCTATCCTCGAAATGGAATAATGAGGTCATAATCAGCTCTGCCAGGCTAAACTAGAATCCCTCTTAAATACGATACAACACCTCTAAGATAGCTCATTCCTATACCGGAGGCCGGCGGAAACATATTAGACCTCATAACGTGGTTCATCAAGCATACGCCGTGGAAGGTACAGCCAGACAATATCACCCACCAAGAATATCCATGAGTAGAGTCTGGACCATCTCCCCGGGTCAAGGATTGTGGCCACTGTCTATAACCGGCCGCATTGGCAAGGACCACAGGTAGATGGAGGGTCAGCGTGATATCATTAAGGCCCAAGTGGTCCTGCCTACCATCAATAGAGAAATGAAGAGCAAGCTTGAGCTGCCTCTTGTCGGGATGTCACTGCAGGATAGAACTCGATGACGACCCGAGGATAGTAGTACTGACGCGGCACCATAAATGGCTCCAAATGGTATCACTGTATATGATATGGAATCTCTGAGTCTCTGGGCTAAGCAAAGGCCGGAGATCATAGCACACCCCATGAAATCTCTATCCCCGCAGCCTGGGCATTCCCCGGATGGAGTCGCAGGGGAAGCAAGGTCACGGATAATGGACCCTGGGACAAGTCCGGGGCTCCAAGAACACCCCGGGATAAGGTGGAGAGGGCGGGCCCTAGATCCCGATGATGATGACACCCCCGGGCCCGATGTCCGAGCCCTCTTGTCGTGCTGGACCTCCGGGGCCGGGTCCGGGATGCGAATGGAGCCGGTGGTGGGCCCGACTGAGGTATGATATTCCCTTCCGGGCACTACGAGGAGGAACCTCGCCACAGCTAGGCAAGCAGGCCAAAGCATACTAGGCTCTGTGGTCACGCTTACCACGGCTGGCTTGTAATACGGCAGGAGGGGGCCTAAGGGCAGAGGAGGCCAAGGTCGCTAAGTGCTCAACAGGGACTCTAAGGTAAGAGGGCCTGATCAGCATCGAGACTGCTCGGCGCACCCGCGGCCTAAAAGTGCTGGCCTTCCTGCCTTTTGCCATCTCCTAACCCCAAAAGAGCAATGAGAAGAAGATTAAATTTTCTCAACTGAAGGAGGATTTGTGCGCTAAAAATGAATGGAAACCAGGTTTGAGAAGGAGAGGGTAGGTGGGAGATGAAGGAATTAGTTTGTAGGCTTATGATCACAATTTGGATGGCTCAAAAGATTAGAAAATTAATTTGTGTGAGCCAACTGAGAGTTGCAGAAACAAAGAGTTTATGTGGAGAGGAAGAGAAGATGAATGTACTCATCATAAAATCTTAGGCACAAAATTTCGAAAACTCTCAGGTAAAATTTGACTCTCCTTGGAACACCTGCAACAAAACAAGACCAAAAATTATAAGAAATTAAGCTAGAAAAAAAAAGAAGAAAATTTACAAACTTTGGCAATTAAAGGGCTTTAATGATAAGCCTAAACTACAAATTGAAATAAAACAAAACATAAATCTAACTACAATTTGGAGTGGTTTCCAAGTTCCTGCAGGAACCACTCCCTGTAATGCTGATAAGAGGCTTCAAGGGGGATCAAGGAGGAGAGGCTCCTCCAAGCTTGCAAAGGAGGGTGTATTGCGTTTGAATCCAACGGCCGCTCTCTATTGTCGTGCATTATGTCAGTTCGTGGTGCTGTATGTGAAAGACAGGAGGCCGACCGATAATGCAAAGGACCCTTCAACAACCAAGCCGTTCTCAATTAATTCTTTTTGCAGTTTATGATTGTTGGCTCTCCCTTCACTTGTGCCACTATGGCAGACTTCTTCCCACTTCAGTTCCTTGTCCTTAGTTGGCTTATCCCTATTACTCAGATGAAAAGTGTTGAGCTCCAAAGTCATGTCGCTAGCGCGAGTCGCATAAATCCCATTCCCAGCTTGATTATGATTAGCCGTGGCAAAAATGGTCTCCTAAGTATAATGTGGCACTTGGTGAGTGCTCTCTGCCATTGGTTCTGTATCAAGAACCACAAAATCCATAAGATAATAGAAATTATTTACCTTCACCAATACATCCTCTTAATCATCCCTTCGTATTTTCACCGGATCCGCTACATGGGAGTGATATCGCAGTTTCAGCCTCCCCTAAACCTAACTCGCTTGTACATCGAGTATGGCAAAGAGGTTGACATCGGGCTCCCAAATCCAGCGAAGGCCATGTCTATGCAGTCCTCTCCAATGTTGGATCGAGATGCATGGGGATCCTAGATCATGATTTCAACGTTTTACATCGATGATGTGAGTCGACTTGTTCGCTAGAAGGCCTTCTTATTAATGCCCAATCCTCTTTTGGATGCACAAGTCCTTAGGAATTTAGCATGTTGGAAATTGCTTTTATCATATCAAGCAACGGATGTTCACCTTGACTGCCTCAAAAGACTTCAAGGATGCCTTCGCTTAAGAGCCTTCTTTTGCCTCTCACCACGTGGAACGCGGGGGCATGCTTCCTTTCATCGTAGCCTCTTTTGATGATTGCGGTGTTCAAAGTTCCCTTCTCCCTGCTTCTCCGTTTCATGTGCTTGACACTGGTCGTCAATTTCTTTACCAATCCTAAAGTGATAATGGCCTGACTTCATCCATTTCGTGCAGCTCGCTGAGGAAGTTTAGTTCACGATTCCCTGGTCAGCAAAGGTCTCGACGGGAACCTCCCTCCTCGCACTTTCACGGCTGTTCGTGCCATCGATGAATGACTGCGATGATATCACTTTTTGATTTAAAGCCATGGAAGCCCTTCAACTTTGTCAATGGAGCTTTCCAATCTTTTCTATTCTTTGGTTTATCCGAGCATTGATAGTTTTTCATTCCTCCAATAAAATTCCCTACCACCTTGCTCAATCATGAGATAGCTACTCCACAGTGAAGAAGTTGGTGGCCGCTGATTTTGAGAAGGGATCCATACTATTGTCATGGATGCTCCCTGGGACATATACGTGGGGTTTAGGCTTCCGTGCCAATTTCGTGGTTCTCGGGGCCAGTTATAAGTATTACCATATCGGGGGGGCATCATTTGGTGGCCTATTTCAGTTCACAACACTTACACTTTCAACCATTAAATCTCATCGAGGGGAAAATCGACAATGCTCCTCGATGACCGGTAGATCAATAATTGTAAAGCATGGTCAGGCTAGGCATAGTTGCCTCAATTAACGCCTCGTACCTCCCGCTGGTTTCTCCGCTTCAGTTCTTCCATCCTTCGCTTAGGGCATGCCTTAGCTTTAGTTCCATTTCCTCAAGAGCATAAATGCCTCCTCGAAGTTTGCTATTGGTTTCATCCTTCTACCTCCCTGATTCATCAACCCATCCCTTGGAAGTTTCTTGGCCACGTAGTCAAAGAGTCTATTGCTTCATCGACTTTGCCATAAAGTCCCCTCCACACATGGTCTCCAGGAGTTGTTTCATGGAAGGGGACATCCCATCGTAGAAATGGTTCACCAACATCCATGTATCAAAGCCATGATGAGGGCATGCACTGATGGTCTCAAGATACCTTTCCCAGCACTGATAAAATCTCTCACTGTCATGAGCTGCAAAGGTATAGATCTTCCTCTTCAGGTTATTGGTTTTATGAGTATTGAAGAACTTCTTTTAGAATTCCCTCGTCGCAAATTTATTCGCCTCGATGGTCCGCCTTAGTGAGTTAAGCCAAATTTTGGCTTTATCCTTAAGGGTCAAAGGGAAGGCTTTCAACTTGAGCAAGTCCATGTCGAATGCACCTTCCTTGAATTTAGTGCAAACCTCCTCGAAATCCTGAATATGAATGTATGGATTTTTGTTTTCCATACCATGAAAGGTCGGGAGCAGGGGTACCAAATAGGGTCTCACTGCCACATCCCCATGTGGGGTATTATGCATGAGGTGCACTCACCCGAGGATGGATGTGATCCTCATCGATCTATATATGCATCAAGGTTCCCCCGTGAACCCCTCATATTCTCATTGCCCGTGGTCTCCATTTGATCAGTGTGCTAACTCACAACCTTCTTCAATCGGCACCTGGAATTCTCCAATCAGCTTGCCGTGTTTCGTCCCACCATAAACTGCTATGATCATCACACTATCGGGCAAAGAAACCAACAAACAATGCTACAAAAAGTTTATCGGGTTAGATAAAATTCAAAACAAAGATATCACCCGCATTGTGAGCCTCAAACTCCCCGCAGTTGAAAATTTTCAAATTCCCTACAAAGAACCAAGTAGGGAAATGAATAAAATAAAAAAGAAATGAGATAACACCAAAACTTGTGATGTGAATCACAAGTTCACTGCTTTCTCTTCCACTTGGGCACCATCCCCGGCAATGACGCCAATTGATTCGTTTCAAATTCAGGTAGGTGTTCGGAATCAACAAAATTTATAACCTAGGATTCCTACTACTGATGTAGCAAAGCTACTGCAGTATAGTGGCTCTAGGGTCGAACACAGGATGGGTTTTCTTCGTGAGAGGGGTTACAAAGGCATTTTGAAAATGGTGCTTTCTTCGATTGGGTGCGGTGTGTGGGAAACAAGCAGTGTGTGAATGGTTGCAAGCTAAAATAACTGAAGTAAAATTAAAGAGAAATCCTTGAAGTCTTGGGCCACTGAGCTTAGTGTTCTAGGTTAACCAATGAGTGTTCTCTGCCTATCCTCGCATTTGGGAGCATGACATATAGTCACTTATCGAACCGTGATCTTCTTTGCTTTAAAACCTAAACCTTATTAGCTTACCTTGTCGAGGGATAGCATTTTATTAGGCAAAATGTTCCTAGTCAGAAAACATCTCAAAACCCTACCCCACGATAACTAATAGGAGACAATCTAACCGGAGCCTCTCAATGGATCTAATGAAAGTAACCATTGAACCCAAGAAGCTTGCCAAATACACATTAAAGGGAGCAGGCGCAGATTTTAACCTCGTGAAATGCGTGGGCACAACATTCTAAAATACAAACATGAAAAGGAGACATGCAACTAAACCTAAAACAACACTCCAGCTGGCCTTCTCCTTCAAGGATCGTGAGATTAGCTGCCATCCCTTGATTTGTCATCATCAAGGGGTGTTTGGAAACCAAGAAAATGAAAGAAAGTGAAGGAGAAGAAGAGAAAATCACCAACGTTAGAGGAAGCTTCGTGTTTGGATCGATTGATCGACTTACGCGATGTCTTTCTTACAAGCATGGTTGAGCTTATATAGGCTCAGTAAAGAGGAAATTACAAATTGTGCTAAAGAATCAAAATTACATAAGGGTAAACTTGTATTAAACCACCAAATCAAAAAGCAGTCATGAGAGGTGAGTCACAGGTGAGAGGTGCTGGCAACCTGCGAAAATTTCGCATTTTCGCACCCTGCGAAATTTTGCAACCCCCAAAATTTCGCTAGATTGCTCCTTCAATCTTCAATAAATTCTCCGAATTCTGAAGTTAATCATGAAGCCTGATTCAAATTCTCGTGCCAATGTGTTCAAGTCAAATTGAGAATCAGGAGACATTTAACCGCAAAACTACCAAACAAATACAAATGTAATTAGTAGCAAAACCGGGACCCTAATGCAACAATTGGGTTATTGAAGTTGATTAGTACACAAAAAGTGTATAAAACCTATGATAAACAAGGCTCAATATTGCAATATTTGGGTACTAATCAGTAACGTCCCTATCAGCAAGTTCCCTCGAAGAACTAAGCATCTGCAAAGAAGAACAAACATGTTTAGTGGCTCCTGAATCAACTATCCAAGGTGACAAATCATCTTCCACTTAAGAAAGCTTCAAAACCAAGAATCATTTACCTTTCTTTTTTATTCTTCAATTTGGAGAGATACTTGTTACAGCTTTCTTTCAAAGGATCTTTCAACCCTGTAATGGAAACACTTTCCTTTAGGCTTTTGGTCTCGGGGTTGTTCTTCTTTCCCTTGCCTTTGGTTCCTTTCGTTTTTCTCCAGACCCACCCAGGTGTTCTTTCTTCTTTTTGCCTCTACTGTAAGAAGAAGATGGCTATGTCAAAGAACATTTGCTTCACCCTTTTTGAGCCTACTCTTATGGCCTCAAAAGCTCATAGCTCATTCAGAGCGAAATATGTTGTACTCGCAATTGCTCATAACATAGTTGGCAAGAATTGCGAAAGACGGCAGAGGGACTCAAGGATAATACTAACTTGAGTACGCCATCAATGGTGGCCCCATGTATCTCTCGCCTCGCATCGTGCCGATCATGTTCAAAACATGTCTTCGACCGAAACTCATTTCTTCATCTTTAGCGCTCATGTAGCTACGAGTAGCCATGACTATTAACGTCGAGATTGTTGCCCAAACATGGCCCTTGAGAGATTCCCATATCTCATATGCGCTCTTATGTCCTTCATGCTTCTTCCTAAGAACATCGCTCATGATAGCGCGTAACAACCGGCTTGTTGTCGGGAATGAATTCAACCATCATATCTTTATTGTACAAGACAGAAGCATTAGTGGGGCTCGAGGATATCTCCTTAGTGAGAACGAATCTTGGTTCTCTCACAAATTAGCACAATATTAATGTTTGACTTCCATTTAACTAAGTTATCACCCACTTAGTTTTTCATTAGCGAGCAGTTTATATCGTGTTGCTCGATGACATGATCATGGGAAATTAAATAACCCAAACAATTACTATAAATGAAAATAAATATCACAAGCTTTGGAAAAGTAAACGTGATGCATGAATGCAGTAAATAAAACACATAAAACCTTATACTAATCCACGATAAATTGATTCAATAATTAATATGGGCCATAGGGTCTGTCATACCAATTTCAAATCAACTTTGAGAGACTATTCAAATTGGCAAAAATCAAAATATTCATATTTTCTTTTACTTATTAACTATCGTCAAAATTTGGTGAAGGTATGATGAACAGCTAACCATATCAGGCGTACGATCCATTATTCGTATTTAATGACTTAACTGCAAGTGCCACGTAGGGTAGACTATCTCGAAATACATCACTCAACTTACTTCCTAAGGAAGTCAACCTTGATATTAATATAGGTAGAAACCCTTCGTAGGGAGTGACGAAATCTAAGCCGCTAGACCCTATCTATATCTCTCACTAAGAGCACTAATAATGGAGACCGAGGGTATATTATAACCTTATTGAATACATAAAAGCAAGCTTATATTGTATTGGATTTACACTTCACCTTATTTTGCTCTCCATTTTGTGTAAGAATAGGTGCTTTAACTGCTTCGTGTTTTTGTGCTCATGTGTTTTTCATGTTCTGAGGCAATAATTTGTTATAAGGGTTCGTGTCTGTGAGAATGAATGTAGATCATTACGCTGATGGCACGCCATCAGAAGTCCCAGAAGTACCACTAGCTAGAGCATTTGCAGAGTAAAGGGTACTCCCCATTCACATACAATGGTAAATTCCAGACCACATGCAAGACACTATTGGTAAATTTTATTCAATAAACTCAAGATCTACGTCTTAAGCAAAGAGAGCACCAAGATTCTTTGGTACCTAAGATTCACACTTATCGGTATCGTGCACCAACATGTAATTTTATGGATTTTATGAAAAATTCCAATCTTGGTGCAAGGGTACCGACTTCACCACCACTTGAGATCATGAAGGAGAAGAGGCTTAAGCCAAAGGAAAGGAAGAGAAAGGGGCAATTTTTGATTCTAGGTTTTGTTTTAATATTTCTAGAGGGCTTCTCATATTTTTGTGTGGTTCATAGAGTAGAGTAAAATACTTAACTTTTCTTCAGAACTTGAGTTTTCCATTACGTGTAATCTTTCTCGGCCGGTTCATATAACTTTCGTATTTTCTTATGGATTTACTGTTTGATATCCCAATCTTGCAATTGAAGTATTATTTCTCAAGTCTCAATTATGTGTAGTTTCTTATCAAATATGAATCAATTTCCAGTTTTAATGAAGTTCTAAGCTCCTATGATGGGGTTATAATGGTGGAAACTCACCTCGGGCAAGGTAATAACCCTAAATTCCTCTTTTGTGCTTCAACTAGGATTGCACATGCTACACTAAGTAAAATCTTATAAACCTTAGTTTAATCTTCTTGGACAACGTGTGAACGAGATTCTCATTCACGCCAGCTTCGATCAAAATGCAATCTAAGAGTCCAAGCAAATCGTTTGAACAAGTGTTAATCATTGCTCAATCATCCTTCATTTTAAAGGAGCTTTTAATGTAAAATCTTCCGTCGAAGACCATTCATCAATGGTTCCTAGATGATTAAGGAATAATAAGAGGTGTAATACTTGACTAAGAAGGAGTGGAAACTAATAACCCTATCATTAACCTTTTGTTTTGAAAATAGTTAACTTAATCGATCACTCAATCAACCAATCACAACCCCCATTTTACAAGAAAACACACATTCTTGGAAAATAATCCTAAGGATCACCTAGGAAACCACTCCCCGTGGAAATGAATTCTGGTGGACTTACAAAGAAGAGAATGTTGACGACCTTAGTTCCTGCCGCTTGGGAATAAATTCATACACGATCGACTTAAGCATTTTCGCGCCTATTAATGGGAGTGGCGAAAGCAACTAGTTTATCTGCAGAGCTGAGGTAATTTTGCATTGCATTCCAAATCAGGTACATCACCTTTTCTTTTTAATTGCTGAAGAATCTAAGAGAGTAAGATTAGTGCATATGCCTGCTTGGGCTCAACGAACACTGACTAGAAGAATTATACTCCAAGAAACTCTCGAGGAGTCCATAGTAAGACAATTGTTTCAAGAGAACCCTACACGCCAAAATGGACCATCCCGAGTCAGCAAACTTTTTTTCAATCCAATGTCATGGTTACCATGACCCAATAAAGACTCCACATGAACCTCCACAACAAGGGGAGATGGTGTGGCACCACCGAACCCCATGTGAGAGGGGGAAATGCTAATTCAACGAAACCAATACTTCCGGGCCCCGGCCTTACCTAATGTGGAAAGAACTCTCCGAGAGATTCTGCAACCTCAAAGAACTACAACAAATTCATGTATTCGCCTACCAGTATACAACCACCTCTCATGAGTCAAGGATGATTCGCTTGCTCCTCGTGGTATCAAGGGGTCGGATTCGAGAACCCCACTCATTCATGAGAGACTTCGAGGATGTTTCTGAAGTATGCTCCTTCCTACCTGATCACCCCTCCATAATTTGCATGGTGTTATTCCCATTCTTTAAAGGAAAAGGCCAAAATATATTTATTCCACTGCACCCAATCATCTTACCTGGGAGGATATGCGAAATGAATTCCTTAATAAATTCTTCCCTCCCGCACGTACCAATTCACTTATGTGAGCAATTCAAAACTTTTCTGAAAAACCGAGTGAACCTTTTGCTGTGGTATGGGAAAGATATAAGGACCTCCTCCATGCTATCCTCATAACGTTGATGTTGACAAATCATGCGTATTTTCACCAAGGACTATTCTGAATAACAAACAATACATCCAATTGATGTGTGCTGAGATTTTATGAGAAAAGCAGAGGGGAGGCACCCACCCTTTTGATACCATAGCAGAAAATGCCTGAACTGGGAGACTAATAATTCCTTAGATACCGCTTAAAGTGCATAAGACACCCATGTGGGGAGGAATCCATCACTTAAGAGGAGAATGATGACCTGCAGGTAAAATAAATAACTTAACAAGGAAGTTGAAGCTATAGAATTGAAAAAGGTGAATGAGGTAACTAGTGTGCCTCAAGTACCCTTAGTGCCTATGGAATCTAGAGTGGAGGAGCCATGCATCATTTGCGATGATCCCACCCACTCAACTATTAACTGTCCTTACCTTCCTCAAGTCAAGGGAGCAATCCAAATAGAGCAAGCTAATGCTCTTAACTACCAAAGGAAGCCCTTCAATTCTCCATAGTCTGAAACGTATAACTAAAAGGTGCCACCACCCTTAGTTTGCTTGAGGAAATGAGGGAGGTCCACACAACTTTCCAAAACAACCAAGGCTCCCAACTACTCAAAACCAAGGTTTTCAAACTGCCCTCCGTTCCAAAATCAAGGTCCTCAAGGTTTTCCTGTGAACCCTAACCAATGTTTCCATCCCTCAAATCAAGGGAATCCAAACCCACAGCCGTATCAACCTCCACATAAGAGAAGTTTGGAGGATATTGTGACATAATTCGTCCAGACCTAACAATCCACCAACACGGAATTTCGAACTGCTTTGAATGATGTGAGATCCCAAATCACTAAGCTAACTTCTTCTATGGGAAATTTTCAACAAGAAAAAGGGAAACTCCCTTCCCAAACCATCCAAATCTCCCAAGGTCAAAATAGTGTTGGAGTCTCAGGTCCAAGTGATGGCACCTTCGAACATTGCAAGGCTGTTACCACTCTTCGAAGTGGAAAAGTAATTGGCAAAACCATTCAGCCTAAGCAACCGATTCAAGATTTGCAAATGAACCACTCAGGGATGATGAGGTGTCTAACAAGCCTCATGTTCCTTGTGGTAGATGTTATCGATGGTGAGCCGAATGCTGACAAGGCCCCCATGTCCCTCCCGCTTCCATACCCTCATAGGGCTGGCAGCCCCAAAGAAAGTGGAACAATCATTTTGAAATTTATGAGTTATTCAAACAAAGTTAAGTTGAAGATTCCTTTATTAGATGCTATATTACAAACCCGCTATATGCCAAGTTTTTGAAAGATTTGTGGAATGGTGGAAAAGAAAATTAAAGGTCAACAAGGAGGCATTCATGACCGAACAATCCACCCCTTAATCCAAACACTGTCTAAATACAAAGACCAGGAGTCCACTATTTCCATAAGGGTAAAATTCAAAGTTAGACATGCTCTAGTGGATTCGGGGGCGTTAACTGGTCGCTCACTCAGATATGTTTAGCTAGGTTAGAGAGTTAGAACTGTAACCATATCACCCTCCAACTAGATGACCAGTAAGATTCCTAGAGGATAGGTTTTAAGGATGCATGGTGCAAGTGGACAAGTTCTACTTTCCTGTGGACTTTGTTGTGCTTGATACTCAACCTGTGGTGAACCAAGGGACTCGGGCCTCGATTCTCGTAGACCATTCTTGGCTACGCTAATGCCATCATATTAATCGTAGGGAGGACTAATGACACTATCATTTGGTAACATGACCGCACTGGAATATCTTTAATGTTTATTATGAAATTTGTGGGATGAGGAGGACGTTCAGGAGGTAAATATGATAGACTCTGTGGTGTAGAAATACGTAGACAATGTTTCATACGATAATCCTCTCATGTCTTGTCTAGTAAACCCAAGTTGGGTTGAGGAGGTGACCACGTCTGAGTTAGAGTTTCTACACTCCATAATTGAACACAATGAGGTATTGGAAGCAAATGGGTGGGCACCTAAATTTGAAGCATTGCCACCAATCGAGACGGTGTTACCTTTAAGAGACCACCCAAACTTGAGTTGAAACCCTACCATCACATCTCAAATATGCATTTTTAGGGTAGAAGACACTTTCGCAGAATCATATCTTCCTCCTAGAGTCGATTAAGAAAATAAGCTGGAGATATCGAGAACCCACAAATCCGCCATAGATGGACAATCGCAGATATTAAGGGAATTAGCCCTTAATCAGCATCATTGTTAGATTCACTTGGAAGAGGATGTTAAAACCCTCTAGACAACCACAGTGACGACTAAACCCAATCATGAAAGAAGTGGTCAAGAAAGAGGTTTTAAAACTACTGGACGTAGGTGTTATTTACCCCATTGCAGATAGCAAGTGGGTTAGCCCAACCCAAGTAGTCCCTAAGAAGTCTAGAGTCACTGTGTTAGCAAATGAAAACATGAGCTAATTCCCACTCGGGTCACCTCAGGTTGGAGGGTGTGCATAGACTATAGGAAACTCAATGCGGGTACTAGGAAAGATACCTTCACCAGGATCAAATGTCGAAAGAGTCAAGTAGGCATGAATTCTATCAAGTTTCGAGCGGGTACTTCGGGGTATAACTCAAATTGAGATGCCTTTTAGAAGATCAAGAGAAAACCACGCTCCACCCGCCTCGCACATTTGCCTTAAGGAAAATGCCCTTTGGATTATGTAATGCACTAGGAACCTTCCAGAGGTGCATGACAGGGATTTTCAGTGATATGATAGAACTCATTTTAGAAATTTTCATGGATGACTTCTCAGTTTTTGAAGACTCATATGAGGGATGGGAGGCCATGCAAATCACCGATATGTTGGACCGAGGTGGGAGAGAGCTCCATCACTAGTCCTGATCTTTTTAGAGACACCTCTGAGAAGGTGAGCTTGATACGATACAGGTTCTCACTAGCCGATTTCCAAGCAGAGAGCAGTGCATGTACGATGTCGACCCTTAGAGTTCTGGGGCCTGAGAGATCAATGCCCTCAAGGTGATGCCTAAGAGAGGAGGGTCAGGTTCTAAGAGGTTTTGGTAGCCACGCCAGTTCATCGGACCCTTCAGATACTGGAAGGCATCGTGAGCGGCGCTGGCTTACCGCCCAAAGATGTCAAGTGTCTACGAGGTATTTAATGCTCCATGTTCGAAGTGGATACTTAGATCCAAACTTCATGTAAATGATCGGGAGAGATTGAGTGTCGATAATTAACAAACTTTTAGAGGGACTAAGTATGCATTATAGATAGTGTGGATCAGTTTTGCGACGCAAGACAGGCTAAAGTGGTGTTACGGCAGCACCGTGGAGTGGAGGAGTCAACGTGGGAGCGAGGACACGATGCGACCACTTTTATCCCTTCGTTTAGGGATGAAGGCACGTGGTTTAGTCGCTTAATATTTAAATTACTAGTTTACAGGCATGATAGAGTGTATGTTGTATATGCATGTGTTTCTGTAGTGATTGTATGTGTACTGGACAAAATTGCTTTAAGGAGGGGAGAATGTAAGACTCTAGAAAATTTCAATAAACGATTTATCGTTGAATCGTCTTCGCGAAATCTAGCTACCACGTCGATCTCCTCACGACCCGCGATACTGGAATTTGCATCGCTGAGGTACCGGGTATTCGGTGCCGTAAAAGGACATGTGATTTGACAAAGTCATCTATAACATGTACTCATGTGACACATGTTGCATGAGTAGAGAGATGATGGAAATAGACGGTCGAGATAGTGCCAAGTGTCAAAAATCCAAGAAAGGGGACATAAGTGGCATTATTTGAATGTTTAATAAGGAAAAAGACAAAAGAGCTAATACTGTCTTCTTCTCCAAAATTAAAAGACAAAGAAAAATGAGAGGGGCTGGAGAAAAAGGGGCAGTGGCTGGATTTTCTAGTTTTTAGAGAGAGAAGGTGTGCCTTCTCTAGATTTCATGACGACGGATCGGCCGGTTTTCGACTCCGAGCAAGAAGGAAAGTTGCCTCATACAGATCACGACGGGCACCAATTTGCGGAGTTCCACAACTCCAAGAGGTAGGATCTTTTCCTACTTGTGTTAATCCTTGTTTAAGGAACCATGTAAATGTTATAGGAACGCTGAGGCTTGTTTTAGTCAGAATTCGCCTCAAAAGCTTTGAGCCAAATGGAGAAAATTCTATTTTAGGTGGTCAGAACAAAGAATCCCGAGGGTTTTTAACAAATTGCTCATGTGAATAGTGACATGAATATTTTGTGTGAATTTATGATGTCGAGTGATTCAAAATGAATTGTTTCATGGTTTACTAATTGTACCCCATGTGAGCTAATTTTGGTAAATTGATTGTGAAATTGCATAACAATATGTTTGTGTGATTAATTATGTTAATATATATGCATGAATATATTAGCATGAATGTGTTGGAATTGACATCATGCATTTCATATGCACCGGGGCACCTAGACATGGAGCGAGGAATGACATGAAATTTAAAGTTAAATGAAAATGTTCAGGAAAGGAATTCTAAACGGAAGATTTTCCGAGAATTCGTTGGGAGATGGTCCACCAACTACACGCCGTGTAGAGCCCATGAATTGTTTCTCGAAGGTTCTCCAACACATTCGCCTGAGGGGAATCCAATATTTTTACCGAAACTCTATGAAGGTGTTTTCAAGAACAAAAGATTTTGTTTTGAAAATTGATTATTTACCTGCATGTTGGCTTTTTAGGTATGTGTGAGGGAGCAGGAGACTCGAGACACGGATCATGTAGACATTCAAGTAGGTTCATGTAATTGATTGAATGTGTTTGTTTCTACATGCATGACCGATGAATCTTGTGTCATCCATTTTCAGTCCATTTTTCGATTGATTTCTATCTAAAAGACTGACAGAGTGTGCAAATGTTAACAATCCCACCAAACCGCTTATGCATCAGAAATTCAAGAGAAAAGGAGGAGATGCGTAGTAAAGGAGCGTAAACCGGGTCAGCAGAATGACACGACCGGGCCGAATGATGTTGCAAATGTGAGAATGCACGAGGAAGAAAGGACTTGTTGTAGCGACGCCTTGACAGTGATGAAGAATCACATCAAGGTCGCAACCACAAAACCCGCCGCAAATATAAGGGCAACTAAGGCGTAACGAAAGGTGTCGCAATGTAAAACCCAAGTCGTGCAAACTATAAATTAATGAAGAACAAGATATGATGTCGCAACACAATTTCGAGGTCGCGACAGAATTGAAGGCCGAGCAGTAGACATGGAGGTCGTGACACCGAATAGAAGTCGCGACATAAGATTTTCAAGAGACTGAACATAGAGGTCGCGACGTCATTCAGTGGTCGCGACATCGCCGCGGGAATTCAGGTCGCGACGCCATTCAGCGGGTCGCGATATCGCCAAGAAGAACTAAGGTCGCGACGCCATTCGCGGTCGCGACATCGGGCCAGAAGGGGAATTCAGTCGCCACGCTATCTCGGTCGCGACATCGCTAAGGATTCGTGTCGCGACGTCATTCTGGTCGCGACATCGCTGCAAGAACTACCGCGACGCCACGCCTAGCGTCGCGACATCAGTTACAGCGAGCATAATACATCATTTAATGCACATGAAGCATCGTATCCAAGGGATGTTAAAGGCAAGTCGCGACCAAATAAAAGCTTCGGCAACGTAGCTGAGACAACTGAGGTCGCGACAAAGAATCGAGGTCGAGACATTAACAACCAAATAGGCTAGTTAATCTGAAATCCATAAGGAGGTGCATCGCTGTGGCCCAACTCGTGAACTGCGTAAATACGCAGCTCAAGTACTTAAAGGAAAAAGTAGCTTCTACGGCCTAAAAGAGAGATCTCGGTAGCCAAGGCTCTTTGCATTTTTTGAATTTTCTTGTTTTGTTTTTATTTTAGATTGGCCATATTTTTTTCAAATTCGATTCGACGCTACTGCTCAAGCAGGTTGAATGCACTCTATTTCTTCTAAATTACTGGCCGATTGTCTAAATTCCGCATAAATTTTGGAATTCGATTTTCAGCTCACATGGTTTTCTTGATCAAAGAAGCTATCAGAGGTGTAATCTAGTGATTTAGAAACCCAGCCTTCCATTGAATAAACTCAAGTATCGAAATTATCTTTCCCGTAGAAATTTATTAGAAGCCATTGAACCACGTTTGTAAATCTACTTAATGTTTTGAGTATTATGTAATTGGATCCCAATGTAAGCGCCTTATACCCATAATAGGATCGTCTCATTGCTCGATTTCCGTGGAGGCCCTCTCGAAAGGACACAGGAAGGCAACTCGAGTGATGAACAATTTCTCGAAAGGTATGCGACGATAATGGTGATCTAATGAGCCTGTGAATTTAAATCGAGAAATCCTCTTCCTACTGAAATCGAGAATGAGTTGAATGACTTATCCATTTAAACAAGCAAAGAGTTCACCATTCGAACAAAGACGCTCAACTCCGTGTTAGCAAGGATCTAATCTGCTGAAAAGATGAACTGCTCCAATTCCTAGAGGAAGAGAAATCTCAAGAAAGTGTAAACCCATGCTACACCTTATGTCTTAGGAGCTAGGTTTTACATTCATGTTCGTGGTACATATTGAAAAGAAAAAAATATCCGTAACAAGGCAAATCCTTGCATTAAAGTAGTTATCTAATCATCTGTCTTCAAAAGAATCAGGGAAGATTAGATGATGAAAAGTGTAGTAAGGAGAGATCCAACTGCACTACCTTATTCCTTGGATAGGTTTTAAATATGTGGTTCATGAAGCAAAGTTACAGAGTTGTTCATGCAGAATTGATTGCTCAATAGCAAGATTTTCAATGCTCCCTTTAATAGATAACTCCACGTTTAAATTTGTTATTTTAGATTTTCATTTTACTCATTTTGTTATTAAGTCACTTTTTTTTATTTTATTATTTTTAAGGTTTGCTTAAGAATATTTCAAATTGCCTAATAAAGTCCAAATAGTATAGAGTTTGAGTAGTCGTAGTTGGATCGAGAATTCCCGAGATCTCTCGGATCGATATCTGGACTTAAATCCAATTTATGCATTACTTGCTCGACTCCGTACACTTGCATCCTCGATCAAAACCAGAAAGAAATTGATTTACCTCTAAGGAAACCTTTAATCAAGACAATAGATGAGAAACATAACAAACAAGTTTCATGGAATTATTAGCTGGGATTAGATAATAGTCCTTTGGGTAATAACGCTATAAATTCAGATAGGTATTTCGTCCATCACAAGAGAAACAAGTTTCAAGGCCAAGCAGGTGGGATCAGCACTTGTTGAATCAATATTCACCAAAAGCGAAATACTAGTTTGATATATTTTTATAAAAGAAAATAGAAAATTTGCAAAATATGATTCAACAATGCGATTGAAGAAGCTAACAAATTTTTGTAGAGCTTTTCATGTTAAATACAATTTTTGGTATCACCGAATTTTACTTGATCTCGTGATATTATAATTTTAGGAGTTAACTACATGCACAGGAAGTGTGGAGCCGAATTGTTACAATAGACACCGAGATTGGAAAGAACACTTGTAGGACTAAGAAAGGTTAAGAGTGTAAATAGCAGAGACGTGGCCGACGAAAGATCACCGGGCAACCAACCAGATCGACCCAGTTATGGCACCTCAAGAGCGAGACACTACGGAGGACTTCGGAGACCAAGGATCCAAGATGAATACTCAAGAAGAGACAAACAAATGATAGATGCTAACAATTTGAGCTCAAGCCACCCGATCACCATGGTTCCACAGTAACCAACTGGCTGTGTCACCCTCTCAAGATCCTAACGAACACTTGGGACGGTTTCGAGAATGTCAATACAGCTAAATTGAATGGTGTGGACTGTGGTTATTGTCGCAGCTGTTTCCATTCTCTTTAAGAGATATAGTCGCATCATGGTTTCACTCACTACCATACGGATCCGTTAATACATGGAAGAGTCGATGGAAGCTTACTGGTTAGCATTTTTCCTCCATCCCTCACTTCCCGAACGTAAGAAGGAAATTACTACTTTCAAACAAGGAAGGAGAGTCTGTGACACCGCTTGAGATACAAGAGGTCGTCAAGAGATGTCCCATGCACTGGATAGACCAAGACACAAATGGACATCTTCTAATACTCCATGAATTATACCTCAAAAAGGTATAATAGATGCAATTACGCGGAGCATCTCAAGAAGAAGAGCAGAAGAAGCAAGATACCGGACGAGGATCCATAGGTGCAACATGAGACCTCCTTTCCAATCCTCGTGAGCGCAGCCAGAGATAAAGGAAATGGAATGATTGAGCTGAACAAGATGTCTGCCATGGAGGCCAAGCTAGATGAATTGATGCATCGGTTGGATAAAAGAATGCACTCTGCAAATGAGATAGGAGCAGTGGAAAGAGAAGGAAGAGAAAATAATGTCGAGGGCGCTACCTCAAGAGGTTTCCTATGCAGTGGAGGAGGCTAACTATTTGAACGAACAGAGAGCATATCATTTCAAGCCTAACCCCAACTTGCCAACCCATTATACCCCAGCATTAAGGAACCATGAGAATTTCTCTTATGGTGGAGGAGCACAACACGTCCCAAGACATGGGCAAAATTTTCAGCAGGGGTATGCTCCACCAAGGTTCCAGCAGCAGCAACAGGGAGAGGGCAGAAATGAATATCAGGGTCAAAAAAGGGCTCAGACCTTTGAAGACCAGATGCTGCAGTTCATGGGGGAAAATAGAAAGCTGTTGAACTTCCATGAACAAAAGCTGCACTGAAGCTTCCAAATACCAATTCTCAAATTTTTTCGCACGACCACCAATGCCTCTCTCAAGAACCCGGAGGACAATAAATAGGGCAACTCGGCCCCCACCATGTAGAATCAAATTAAAGATGCTTTTCCCAAAGGATGTTTTAAGAAAAATCCGCAAGACCGCATGGCAAAGGTGAAATGTATGGGAAGAACAGAAAGAAGCAGCCGAAAGATGAAGGCAACAAGTGGGAGAAGTAGCCTTAGAAAATGCCGAAATACTAGAGAAAGAAAGGAAGGAGCAGAACAGCAAGGTAAGAAAGTATGTTAAGAAAGCCCAAAACTCTATGCCTGCACCCAATTCCCGCAGACTGCAAAGTCAAGGATAGAGGAGCAAATTTCAAGGCTTTTGAAAATTTTCCAAGTTGGAGATAAGCATGCCATTCCATGTATGGTAACTCAAATGCTACTTTATGCCAAATTCTCAAGGAAATTGAGCAAGAAGAGAAGATTTGGTGAGAAGGAGAGTAATTGATCACATCATAAAGGCAAGAGAAAGAAGAATTCTACTGAGAAGATGAAAGACCCAGAAGTTTCCACACCTCGCACCATCGAGTGGCTCAAATTCAAAGCTCAGGACTTCTGCAAGCCAAAGATAAACTTACGCCATTATCCTGCAAAGAAATTAAGTTTGGGGAGCTTAGTCTCCACCATCAAGTACTCTTCAAATGGTAGATAGAAGGAATGATGTAAACCTCGAAGGAGTCATTGAAGACGGCTTGTAAAGGTGGGGGAATTCCATTTTTCCTCATTAATTTCCATCATCCCGGGACATGGAAGATTCACAAGTTCCTCGCTGCCAGGAAGGCCATTCCAGCAAATCGGAGCCGCTGTAATAGATATGCGTAAGGGAGTTCCTACTCTGTAATGAGAATAGCTAGCTCGACTTCAACTGCTTCCAAAGTTTGGAAGAATTTAGACATGAGAAGATTATGTTAGTATGATGTCTATCTCAACAACTCTGATTGTTATTATGATTGTAATGCTCAACTTCCTATCAATGAAAATGAGATGAATTTCCAGTATCTTAAAGGTGTTAGTTCTGATTTTCCACACATCAGTTTGCACTCTACCGAAAAGGTTTTGAGTCTTAAACAAAACAGCAGTGACAATGGAGATAATAATGAAGATAAGGAATTTCATCAAGAGACCAGTGCAGAAGGGCTAGTTTTAAAAGAGTTGCCAAGTCATCTGAAATATGCTTACTTGGAGCTACCAAAGAGTAAGCTAGTGATTATCTCTGCTAGACTCGCGATGCCGAAGAATGTGGTTGATCAAAATTTTGAAGAATTATCAGAGTCGATTGCTGTGTCCATAGGATGAATTAAAGGGTATTAGTCCACAATATGCATGCATAAAATAATGGCTGAGTGAAAAATGCAAAACCATCTCGCTGAACATCAAAGAAGACTGAACCCAGTCATGAAAGAAGTAGTCAGAAAGGAAGTGCTCAAATGGTTGAATGCTGGTTTTATATATGCAATCTCGTATACCCCGGGTTAGCCCAAATTCATGTGGTTCCAAAGAGCAGGTTCACCGTGATCCAAATGAAAAATGAGTTAATTCCACAAGAACGGTGACAGGATGGAGTATGTATCGATACCGAAGCCGAACACAAACAAATCCGCAGGATCAGCTTTCCCATTGCCTTTCATTGATCAAATGTGGGACAAAGCAGCGTGACACCTCATTTTCGCTTTCCCCGGATGGGTATTCGCCATAACCGCATTGCCACGTGACCCGAGACCAGAGAAAACTACATTCATGCCCTACACCTTTGCTCTGTAAGGATGCCATTTGGTTGTGCAATGCTCCCGCAACTTTCGTAGGTGTATGATGTCCATGTTCTCGACGGCTGCTGAGAAAGTCATGGAGATTTTTATGGACTTCACGCATATGGATCCGCTTTTATAATATCTAAACAACTCGGGAAACAATGCTTCAAAGATGCAAGACAAACAACTAGCCTTAACCAGTGCCACTTCATGGTACAGAAAAGTATTGTTCTTGTCATAAAATTTCAAGCACGGACTAGAAGTGGACTAATCAAAGGTTTCGATTATCAAGACTCTTGCACCACCCACAACAGTAAAAGGGATAAGGAGTTTCTTGGGGCATGCTGGATTTTATAGGAGATTCATCAAAGACTTCTCAAAAATAGCCAGACCATTATGCAGATTACTAGAGAAAGACACAAAGTTTAGTTTTGATGACTCCTGCAAGGCAGCCTTTGAAGAAATCAAGATCAGATTAGTTCAAGCACCGATCATGGCTACACCAGAATGGGATTAGGATTCGAATACTGTAAGATGCCGTTGATTTCAAAAGAATTGGTCGTATTGGGGCAAAGAAAAGAAAAAGCACCGTGAGCCATACTATGCTAGCGTAACCTTAATGAAGCCCAAGAAAACTATTCCAACTACTAAAAAGGAGATGCTAGCCATAGTTTTGGCCATGAGAAATTCAGGCCATAGCATTTTGGGATCCCATATCATCATTCACACCGACCATGCAAAGAATCAAATATCTCGATGTCGGTAAAAGAAAGCCAGACTAAGACTCAATAAGGTGGGTGATGTTACTACAAGAGTTCGACTGCACTAAAGATAAGAAGGGTCAGACAATGTGATAGCTGATCACTTGTCCATAAGAAAGAAACAAAGGTAATATGGTGAGGCGTAATTAATGTAGAACTTTCCAGATGAGCAACTGCTTAAATTGTCATTCCAACTCTATGGTATGTCGACATCGTGGAATTACTTGGTTTGTGGAGTAATGCTTCCAATTCAAATACCAAATGCAGTGCAAAGTCGTAATTGGCGCGTATTACATCCGATGAACCATTGCTATTTAAAGAGGTGCCGACATGATTATAAGAAGATGTGCCCGAGAGTGAACAATGCAAAATTTTAATGAATGCCATGCATCACCATATGGGGGGACATTTTTCTGAGAAAGACCAAATTTCACAAGATACTCCAATCGGGATTTATCGCCCACTATCTTCGTAGACTGTACGAATGGGTCACCAGGATATGCCAAAAGATTGAAATATCAAGAAGAATGAAATGCCCCTACGAGGCATATTGGGTGGTGCAAAATTTTTGATGTATGGGGGATAGATTTTATGGGGACCTTTCCCACCATCATTTGAACTGTAAGTATACCTAGCAAGGATTATGTTTCCAAATGGGTGGAAGTAATAGCTTGTCCAAGAAATGACTTAACACGCTTGTGAGTTTCTTGCAAAAGAACATTTTGAGCGTATTCTAACACCTAGGACTATCATCAAGGATTTGGGAAGCCACTTTGGTAAACAAAAATATTTGCAAAGCTCATGAGCAGTGTAATGGGATCAAACATATAATGAGCCTAGCGATCACCCTGCACTAACGGACAAGTAGAAATTTCCACGAGAGAGATTAAAAGGATCCCGAAAAGACCGTAAGTTCAAGCAGAAAGATTGGTCTTCCAAACTTGATGATGGCACTTTGGGCTTACAGATCATTCAAAACCCCATCGATGTCCCCATACGTAGTGGTCTGCAACCATGTCACCTCCCTCTTGAACTGGAATATAAAGCCATGTGGGCCATCAAGAAGCTGAACTTCGATTTCAAAATTGCAAAGGAAGAGAGATTACTCCAATTGAATGAACTAGAGGAATTGAGAAACGAAGCCTATGATAATGCTAGAATATACAAGGACAAGACAAAGAAATGGCAAGTTCAAAGGATTCTGAGGAAAGAGTTCAGAGCAGGGGATCAAGTTCTGCTATTTAACTCCAGATTAAGATTATTTCCAGGGAAGTTGAAATCAAAATGGAAGTGGACCATATACAAAGGGTGTCAAGTACTACCTTTGGAACAAGCACCACCTCAGACCTGATAGCCGAAGAATTCAAGGGTGCAATGGTCAAAGACTCGAAGCACTATCTCGCAAAGGGAAAGAAAAGCGAAGAACTCCAGCCGGTGAATTGAGAGAGAGAATGTTTAAAACAACTAGTCCACTAAGGACTAAAATGTATGTACCAAGGGAGGCAACTCATATAAATTTTTGTTTTTATATAGACTTTGAAATTTTTTTTAATTACTCTTTTGGAAATTTTTTTTTAGTTCTAGTCATACTTGTTAGGAATTGCTAGGTTAGTATTTGATCAATTTAATCCTTTTTGAAATTGTTACAGTATGTCGATGCAGAATCGAATGGCTCAGGTGAGAAGGAACAAACTCTAGGACGGCTCCAACACTTCACAGGAAAGAGCGACTTGAAAAAGGGAGTACTCTTCTCCCTACATAAATTCTGTGAAAATTGAATAGAATACATGTTTGAATTGTCATGGCTGGGAATGGATTTAATGGATGCTAAGAATGTGCAAAATTAATAAGGAGGAAAAGTCGTCTGATCATCACCCTAGTGGCAGGTGCATCAAGTCGTGACTGCATTTTATGTCGCGACAGAAATTGAGGTCGCAACTTAGTAAGTACTAAAGGAAGAACAAGGGCGCAGGTCGCGACCAAAAGTTATGTCGCGATAGAAATTGAGTGGCTTGAGCTATTATGTCATGAAATTACTTGTTGACCAAATGGGGGTAAAATGCTAGATGTCGCAACCTGATGGTAAATTGTCCCCCCATAAACTTACTTATGTCGCGACAAACAACATTAAGTCGCGACATAAGCAAAGATGTGCCGGTGGGCAGCTTTTTAAAGTGCCCTAAATTTAATGTGACACCTGATTGTGACACGATTTAAGTCAGCGATGTATGAATAAATGGTAATAAAGAGTCCTGATAATGATTGAATTCGCGATTGTTGAGAAACTCCCTCCACCACCATCTCCTTCCTTAGGCAAATACAACTCTTCATCTTCTTTACTCGGGTTTTCAATTCTTTCAAACCTAGATCCAAAATTCTTCCTAAAGCGAGTCAGATTTCTCAAATGGCCAAACCTTCAACCACAATCCCAAATCGGCGAAATCATGGGAAGAGTATCTCAACCCGAAGGGAAGTTCGTCGGGGGCAATGAGAACTGCCAGTCGGAACAACGGAAGTTGACAGGTTCCAAGCAGCAGAGAAAAGGGAAAAGACGAGCAACTAGAAGGGAGGGAAAACGGGTCGTATAGAAGTAGGCTTTCTCCGTACGGAAGAAGTACTATGTTGGTAGGGGTTTGTCGGAGAAGAGGTTGACAAACCCATATCCTTTCAGGAACTAATAGAACAAAGAGGTTGGGAGCACGCAAGCATCAAAATGCATTATCTGTATTAGTTAGAGAATTCTACTCCTACGGTGGGAGAAAGGATAACTGTTTATGTCGGAGGTTTGGGTCTTGATATGGAGCGAAACCATCAATGAAGATGCACGGAATGGAAGGGGCGAAGCATGGATCAAATACAGATAGTAGACAACCTGTAGTGAGAAGATTGCAAAGAAAGTTATTGACGGTAAAGTAGAATGGGGTCGAGGAAGGGAGAGCAAAAGACCATAAACGGGGAGATTTGTGAGAAGAGGCAAAGGTATGGTTTTATTTCTGGCCTCTGTTGTAAGTTCAGGCCAAACATGTATGCACGCATAGTACGGGAACGAGAAGCGATCATTCTCTATGCCATGATGAAGGGGTACAAGCTTAATCTTTGGAAGCGGAGTCATTGAAAACTCAATAATGAGATACCATGAAGGGAATTAAAAGGGTTTGATCCCTGCCTTGTGTAACTATCCTTAAGGCTATGTTTAGAGTGGTGTAGAGGAACAGGAAGAAGAAGGAATTACTTGAGTTTCACCACTAACCTGTGAGGAGTAAATAAAGGGAGCCTAGGAATAAAAAGAAAAGGAGGTTATAATAGACGAGATTCAAGAGAAGAAAATGAGAATGCAAGACAAGAAGAGGACACCTTTTGGTGCGAGATAAGAAGATCAGGCTTGCACATCGAAGGAACACCTTTATGTTGCGAGGACGAAAACAAGATGATAGAAGTCCTCTAAATTTCTCAACCCCAGTGACTCTCCTATCGAGGCAGAGATTTTGAGAGAACACAGGTAGCTCTAAAGGGAGCCCCGAGAATAATCAATAATGGAGATGCCAGTTCCGTTCGAAGAATGGAAGAAGAAGGGAATGGAACATCGAAAAAATTAAGAGAGGAGTGTATGAATTAGAATTGAAAAAAAGAGATCGGCAATGGGAGTAGAAATGGCTTGAAGGAAAAGCGAGATGAAGAGATCTGGAGTATCAAGAGGAAAAATTCAAGAAGGAAATGGAGGAAAGAGATCCACGATCTACTGAAGAAGTTGCAGCTGAGCCATGAGTCATTTAACAATCGGTATGATCGTGATTCCTCAACTCCTAACACTCACTGCAAGGAAAGGGACTCGGTCAGAGAAGCCAAAACTAGGAGCGAATCAAAGAGATTCAAATTCCTCTACATGTCAATGTTGGGGGGACTTCGAAGAGGATGAAGGGAAGAAAGTCGAGCTTGATGACAAAGATGACTTCAGAAGAAAAGTTTGAAGCGAAATTTGGATTTGATCGACAATAATCTTTCCAAATTTTTTAAAAGTCATATTTGAGAATGGAGAACACAATGAACACATTAGGGAAAAGACAAGATGATCGAGACAAAGGTTGATCTCACCAGCAATTGATCCTTGAAGAGCGGATGAGAGGGGAGAATGAAAGGAAGAAAGAGAACTGAAATGAACTTTCCCAAATTCTCTCCTAATTTGGCTACCCTTGATCTGGATCCTCCCATCATCTTTGCTCCTCCCCCAAAAAGAAAAAAATAGATCTTCCCATTGATTTATCCATCTCTTCCTCTTCCCGGCTGTTATTCGACTTTTGCACAATCTCTGAATAAAATAAGAGAAAATTTGTTTGATATTGTTTGAAGTTAGATTGTGTTACTTTTACTGCTTTAATTGTTAGAAGAATAACGGTAAGTTGCTTTCAGGGAATGAAAATGCGACATATCATAATGCAGCTAGTTGAAGTAGTTTGATTAAGAAGATAAATTTGAAAAACAAATAATTGCGAATAAAGGCATAATGATGACATATAATTGAATTGAAACCTGAATTGCATAATTGACTTGAATTTGGTGATGGAGTCAAGATAAAGGAAAGTTATACAATTGAAGGAGCAAAATATATTTTGAGTTTGTAGTATAAGCAATTAAGCGAAGAACACAGTGAACCTTAAATCATGTAACTCCTCGTCAAGCGAAGTGAGTCAAAGGACATCAGCAAGGGTTAGTCACGATTAATCAAAGCGAATTCTAGAACTTTTTGGGTGTGGTCAAGGCGAAATCCTAGGTGATACAGCTAACAAGAAATGATGCGAGCCATCCTTGGCGGCAGGCCATTCTAGCCACCCTTATTTATATGTACGCATACACCACAGTTCCTGAATTTGAGCAACTCTTATCTTCAAACAAGCTACTGAAATCCAAGCCATCTTAGATAATTAATCCTCCAGTAAAGAAACTATGATTATCCAAAAATTCAAAGAAGGAGGAAGAGATAAAGTTTGGGGGAGTATTTTTTTGAGAACTAAAGAAGAAATACAAAAAAGGGTGAAGAGAGAAAGATCTAAAGCAGGAGGATACAACAAGAAAGCTTAAAGAAAGAAGTTTGTCTTCAGGCCTAACTCTCGAACAATTAAGTTCTTAGGGTGTTTCAATACCTAGTACCCTAATGCCAATCGGTATGAGAGCTACTAACCCAAAGTTTGCTAAGAGTTTTAGAGCCTTAAAGACGTAACATTGCACTATTCCCTGGCGTTGACGGAGGCAAAGTTCCAATAAAGGAGAAGTACAAATGAGAAATGGGAACTAACAATTTTAAATTAAGAAATCAAGAAGATACCCCAAAGATGAAGCCTGGGGGGAATCACCAAAGAAGTCAGTATGAAAAAGAAGGGGCAGCAAGCATAAAAGGAGAAAGAGTCTGTAATCTTAACCTAAAAAGCTCCATCCATCCTACCCATGACCTAAGCTCGAGACATAAGCTTTCTGAAAGACCTGATTGATCTCAAGGTTAGAATTACCTACATTAGTAGAGACTACAGAACAACAAGCATATGGAATTTGAAAAATCTTGAAAGGATCAAAACTGTGAAGGACCTCAGGGTTAATCGACTACCAAGAAAAGAGGAAGAAGACCAACCTACTTTCTGCCAGGATCAACTGACTATACTGTTTATAAAACAAATTCAACAATTTAGTTTTGTACACCGGATAGAGTAGTGACTAACCTTCATCTGGACTTGAAGCTAGATATACAAAAAAGAATGCAATTCTAGTCTTTCAATTAAATTGGTTACAATTGCAAAACAATACAGAAAAATGTACTTTTGTTTGAGGACAAACAAATCTTTCTTTTCTTTGCTTGGGGACAAGCAAAATTTAAGTTTGGGAGAGTTTGATGAGCTTAAAAGTCATCCATTTTCAGTCCATTTTTCTGATTGATTTCTATCTAAAAAAGACTGATTTATGTGCAGAAAAGTTGAATAACTCACTAAACTGCCATGCAGCAGGAAATTCAAGAGAAAGAGGATATTGCAAGAAAAGGAGTAAATCGGGCCGAAAGGTGAATGACACGACTGGCTGAATGATGTTGTAACATGAGAAATGCACGAGGAAGAAAGGACCTGTTGTAGCGACACCTTGACAGTGATGAAGAATCACATCAAGGTCGCAACCACAAAACTCCAGTCGCGACATAAGGGCAACGAAGGCGTAACGAAAGGTGTCGCAAAATGTAAACTCCAAGTCGTGCAACCATAAATTAATGAAGAACAAGATATGATTTCGCAACACAATTTCGAGGTCGCGATGCACTTGAAGGCCGAAGCAAGAGGATACATGAGGTCGTGACACCGAATAGAAGTCGCGACATAAGATTTTCAAGAGACTGAACATAGAGGTCGCGATGTCATTCAGTGGTCGCGACATCAGTTGCAAGGAATTCAGGTCACGACGTCATTCAGTGGTCGCGACATCAGTTGCAAAGAACTAAGTGATTCGTGCCACAGTAGGGCTATAGGAATCAACAAAATTTATATCCTAGGTATCCTACTGCCGTAGCGAGGCTACTGCAGTATAGCGGTCTAGGGTCGAACACAGGGATAGGTTTTCTTCGTGAAATGAGAAGTGCAATGAGTTGAAAATGGTATTTTCGATTTTCGCTTTGTCAAAAATACTGGTCAGGAGTGGTTGTAAACTGCATATAAATTAAAGGAAAATTTAGAAGAAGACTTTGAAGTCTTGGTCACTGGATTGGATTTTTAAGGTGTATTCATGCCCTCGGGTTTGTTTCCTCGCGTTGGGGATAATGACCTATAGTCGTTTCCCAAACCGGACCTTTATTTGGCACTAAAATCTAAACCCTAAATTACTCCCTCATGAGATATGGCATTCAATGGGCATTCAAGTCCCTAACAATGTGCATATGACCTCAAAGAGGCAACTCGGCAAGAACTAATAGGAGACAACCACTCAATAGGACAAGAGATCTAAGATTGCACCACCTGTAATCCACAAAGCTTGCCAAATACACATCAAGCAAAGGATCTAGAGGTTTCAACCTGTATGAGACGCAGTGGGAGCTTAAAATGCTCATAAATGCAAAGCAGGATGAATGAGAGGGCATGAAACTTACCCAAACCTCCACCATTGACCCTCCTCTTCAAGGAAAGGGGGCTTAACCAAACATCCCTTGAGTTGTCATCCTCAAGGGTGTGTTCTGGTTTAAAATGAGAAAGAAGAGAGAGAAGAGAAAACTGTGAATCTAAAATGAAAAGCCTGAAAGCTTGAAAAATTAAAAAGTTAGGTTACAAATGTCATGAGTTGGCTTATATAGCCATACAAGAGGTGTGAAATACCAAAATGCTCAAAATATGTAATTGATAATAGGACAAAATGGTAATTAATCAAAACGAGGTCGCTTGGAATCAAAAACATCAAAAACATGGCAACCATTTTCACATGTAAAGAAATTTCCTCGCTAGTATACTAAAATTTTGGTTATGTTAGCCACAAATTTCGCTAGCCTAAATGGGGCCCCACAAGAGATAGCGAATTGGGAATTTTCGCAGAACGCACTCGCTTAGCTAGCGAAATTCGCTAGCTTAGCTAAAATTCTCACATAGCGAAAAACTCGGATCGGGCTTCCGCCATCACTTCCAACTTTTATTCATCACTTTGCCTTCAATTCTTCAACCCATCTTGACATTTCATCGCCTCAGCTTGGTGAAATTACTGAGGATTCTCGCATTCAGCACCAATAAGAAGCCAAGCTTGCTGACTAAAGTTCTCAAGATCTGCAAAACTATTCAAAACAATCTCGAACAAATCGTATACTATGGACATGCACATGACAATTGGTTTAATTCATATGATTAGTGTGCAAAAAGCACTAAAACCTATCTTGAATAGGGCTCAAAACAGCACTTCGGGCACTAATCACTAGCGTCGTGGACGCCATTCGGTCGACATCGCCTGGTAAGTAATCCGTGCTGCGACGCCATTCGCGGTCGCGTATCAAGGTAAAGAACTAATGTCGCGACGTCATTTAGCGGTCGCGACATCAGTTAAGGGGCGGGAAGAAGGTCGCGACATCACCTACGGTCGCGACATCATTTAGCTTGCCGACATCGATCCAAGGGATGTTAAAGGCAAGTCAGCGATCAAATAAAGCTTCGCGATGTAGTCGGTACTAACCGAGGTCGCGACAAAGAATCGAGGTAGCGACATTAACAACCAAATGGGCTAGTTAATCTGAAATCCAAGGAGGTGCATCGGTTAGGCCCAACCGTAACTCCTATAAATACGCAATTACATCATGGAAAGCAAAATTTCCTACTACCAAAAAAGAGATCTCGCAATAAGGCTCTTGTATTTTAATTTTTATTTTTGTTTTGTTTTTATTTTAGATTAGTTTTGTTATTTCGCTCAAATTTGGACTGATAGTCAGTTCAAGTAGAATAATGCGTAATTCTATTTCTTCAAATTATCGCTGGATTGCTCAATCTGCATAAATTTTGGAATTCGGATTTCCAGCTCCGATTTGATAAAGTGGTTTTCTTTGATCAGCAAGCCATCAGAGGGTGTAATCTAGTGATTTAGAAACTCACTTTCCATTGAATAGACTCTATTGTCGAAATTATCTTTCCTCGTTAAATTTATTAGGAAGCTATTGAACTATCGCTTGTAAATCTACTTACCGGTTTTCTGAAAGTATCTCCAGAATTGGATCCCAATGTAAGCGCCTTATACCCATAATGTGATCAGTTCTATCAGTTCGATTTCCGTGAGGCCTCCGAGTGACAATACGTAGAAGGCAATCCTGAGAGTGATGAACAATTTCTGAAAGGTATACGAATCTAATAATGGTGATCTAATGAGCCTCATGGAATTTAAATCGATAAATCCTCTTCATTTGAACTAGAATGAGCTGAATGACTTATCCATTTAAACAAGCAAAGAGTTCACTCTAATTCGACAAGACGCGACCGTGTTAGCAAAGATCTAATCAAGGAAAAGATGAACTGCTCCAATTCCTGAGGAAGAGTAAACCAAGAAAGGTAAAACTCATGCTGCACCTATGTCTTAGAGCCAAGTGGTTTACAAATTCATGTCTGTGGTATGAAGTATTGAAAAGAAAATATCCGTAACAAGGCAACCCAGATTAAAAGTAGTTATCTAATCCCTCCTCGTTTCAAAGAATCAGAAGATTAGATGATGAAAAGCGCAAGAAGGAGAGATCCAACTGCACTACCTTATTCCTTGGACAGGTTTTAACCAGGGTCTGGCGGCTAAAGTTACAAGAGTAGCATGCGTGAATCGATTGTCTACACAGCAAAGATTTTCAATGCTCCCTTTAATAGATAACTGATCAGTCTGAATTTGTTATTTTAGATTTTCATTTTTAATTCATTTTGTTATTAAGTCACTTTTTATTTATTTATTATTTTTAAGGTTTGCTAAGAATATTTCAAATTGCCTATCAAAGTCCAAATAGTATAGAGTTTGAGTAGTCGTAGAAGTTGATCGAGAATTCTTCAGATCCTCAGGATCGAGACCGACTTAATCCAATTTACTACTTGTTCGACCAGACACTTGCAAGATCCTCGGATCAAAACTTAAAGAAATTGATTTACTTTAAGGAAACCGCTTTTAACAAGATAATAGATGAGAAACAATAAATAAACAAGTTTCATGGCATTATTGTCGATAATAGTCCTCGTGCTTAACGCTTATAAATTTGTATAGGTATTTTGGTCCATCAACAAGGAGGTGAACATGCACTTAGGGCGGAATAACCTGTGTAGGAAATTATCTCTACCAGTTTTGCTCACTCTCGTCGAGGATCAACTACCGTACAGTGGATCGACCGAGAAGGCGACACTCATTAGAGGCCTATTGAGAAGAAAGTCGGGTTGTGGCTTTGGTAGTTATTTTGTATAACATGTATTAGAATGTTGTAATTTTAATATATGTTGAATTAAGAGTAATTTATTAACTCTCGAACTACGGAGATGTATATTGCTGGGATATATTTTGGTGAGTATTGATGCAGGCCCAAGTGGCCATTATTTCACTAGCATTTGACCTTTCAGGTCGTTGTTGATTATTGGGACAAGCTTTAGATTGGGGCAGTAGCCCCCGTATAAAGGAGACTCCGCCCATTTTCGTGAGTGGTGTCAAGTTACCCGACATCCACGAGTATTCCGCAGGTTAACGGGTTGTCAACGACCCCAAAGTTTTGGGGCCACATGTCTGGCACCTACTAAGGTATTGAGTAGATTTCAAGAGAAGAACCCTGTGTTAAATCGGGAAAAGTGTCACTTCATGAAGACACAAGGGATTGTCTTAGAAATAGCCATAGTATCGAAAAAGGAATCCAGTGGATAAGGCTAAAGTCGAAAGGATCTCCAACTTACCTACCCTGGGCGTGTTAAAGAGGCGGTCATTCTAGGTCATGCTGGGTTTTATAGGAGATTCATAAAAGCCTCAAAGCATACCAGCTCTTATGCAATTTGCTTGCCAAGGACGCCCCTTCAGACGGTCATTAAAGCCAGGAGGACGCTTTGATAAAATCAAAACTTTGTTAGTGTCTCCTCCTATCATGCGATCTCCTAATTGGGAACTCCCTTTTGAGATCATGTGTGACTCTAGTGATTATGCTATAGGGGCTGTTTTAGGACAAAGGGAAGATAAAAAGGCTTTTGTGATTTACTATGCCAGCAAGACATTAGACTCCGCTCAATCCAACTACATAACTACGGAAAAAGAGTTTTTGGCTGTAGTATTTGCTTTAGAAAAGTTTAGGTCGTATATTGTAGGATCTCCTGTAACCATTTTCACGGATCATGTAGCGCTAAAGTACTTGCTCTCTAAGCAGGATACTAAGCCTCGTTTGACTAGGTGGATCCTACTGGGTGCAAGAATTTTAACTCCGATTATTAAGGACAGCGGAGTCGAGAATGTGGTAGTCACCAATTGTCTCTTGGCGAAGTCTAACCACTCATGGTCTATAAAGGCCAGCTTCCTGATGAGCAGCTTTTTGCTCTTGTTCACTGCCCATAGTATGCGGACATTGTAAACTATTTGATGACAAGACAAATTCCACCCCAATGGACCCCTCAACAAAAGAGGAAATTTTTGGTGGACATTAAGAAATATTATTTTGATGACCCATATTTGTTTAAATATTGTCCAGACTAATTGATGAGACGGTGTGTACCCAATGAAGATCAAATTGGGATGCTCACATTTTGCCACCGTAAGTCGGGAGGGCATTTCTCACAAGGAAAACATCGACAAAAATCTCGCAAGTCGGTTTTTATCGGCCCCACCCTTTAAAGATCGCTTGAATTTGCAAAACTCAGGCTAGGTGCCAACACTAGAGGGGTTACAAGAAGGAAACATGATGCCTCTTACTCCTATTTGACCATTGAAATTTTCATTGTCGGGGTTTAGATCATGGGGCCTTTCCTTCTCAGGTACCTTTTACATTTTGTTAAGAATGGGACTATGTTTCAGCTGGAGGCCATTCCAACAAGAACCAATGACCACAAGGTTGTTTTAAAAATTTTAAAAGAACACATTTTTTCTCGCTTTGGTGTGCCACGCGCAATCATTAGTGATGGTGGGCTCCACTTTTGTAATCGATCTTTTGAGAATTTGTTGAAAAATTATGGAGTCACCAACAAAGATTCCTCAGAATACCACCCACAAACCAATGGTCAGGTCGAATTAGCCAATAGGGAGATCAAGCATTTTTTGGAAAAAACGGTTGCCCCAAATCGCAAGGATTGGTCGCCTGACTACCGATGCCTTTAGGCTTAACGTGATCGCTTTTAAGACTATTCTTGAATGTCCCCCTTATAGGTCTGGTTATGGCAAGGCCTCGTTATCCGCCTGAGAAATCAACACAGGCATATAAATAATAAAACTCTTAATTTTGATTCGACTGCTGTAAATAGAGACTCACGCAGTATTGTTCTTAGCTTGATGAATTGAGACGTGAATCATATGAGAGCTTCCGACCCCATAAGGAGAGGGCTCAAGCTGTTCCATGACAAGACCATTGTTAGGAAGACATTTGAACCTCACCAAAAGGTATTACTGTACAGCTCTCGTTTGCACATGTTTCCTGGAAAACTTCGTTCTAGGTGGACTGGTCCGTTCTTTGTCGAGGTCGTTTACCCATATGGTGCAGTGGAGATTGAGAACTGAAATGGAAACTTTTAAAGTCAATGGCCAACGCTTAGCTTCATTTCTCGAGAACCGATCACGTGAGAGTAGTGAGGAACTAATAGATCCGCTCTATCAGGATGTTCCTTCAGAGTAATTTCTATCCTACCTTTTTGTATATAGTTTTTTTTTTTCTTTCTTGCATTTCTTCTTGCTTTATTTATTTAGTTTGCTTTTCTTTTTACAAAAAAAAAAAAAAAAAACCATAACCCCTAGATTTAAATGGCCTACTATGTTTCTCGTTTTCAGTGTCCCATCGAGGTCAATGCTTATTTCTGTAGTGGGGGTGGGACACTAAGTAGGAACTTATACGCATGTTACATGTTAAGCTAATGGAAAAATTTTCGATTTGCGACTCTTTTGGGTATAGTGCTTGACTTGTGATGTATGTAGTCGCATGACTTTATATATGCACTCCATGTAATCTCAATGCACTTACACAATAACAAGCAGGCACAAAATTTTTGCTCATATTTGGGACCCGACCACCCTAATTTTGTTCTAGTCTTGGTATCACTTTCTTTAATTCCCTACACAAGCCATTGTCTTTCTTCACATAAGCTCTGAGCCATTCCTCGCTATTACTTCCGCTGCATTGTTTTAGCATTCCTTGTTAACTACATGCATCATATTCTCTGAGGAACACCTATGCATAGCTGGAAGATGATTTTAGGCCATCATTTATGTGTACATTTCGAAATCATATTGAGTTACCTTTTGCACCCATTTTGAGCCTTGAATTGCCAATTCAGTTTGAACCCTAGGAATCATGATCACGAGAGGTACAGTGGACCCCAAGGTAAGCGTGAAGATGTCAAGAGAGCGCATTACAATTCTTCGCCCGTGAAAAACAAGTCGTCACGGGCATGAGTAGGGAAAGAAATGAGCATTCAAAGGGAACTGGTGATGGAGGGCAAAGAAAGTTCATTATTGGCACCGTTGTTCCAAATTTAAATTAAAAAAGACATGGTACTGCATTCACTCTTTACCGGGTATCTAGCATTCACCCACGCAAAAAAGAGGCAAGGTTGCACGGGTACCACACTTATGCACTGCAATTGTCGGGCGTAAAAGGGCCAAATTAGGGTTTTATTCCCCATTTTGACCCCTTTTCATATTCCTAATCCCCTATCCCCATATAAGAGAAAACCCTAACCCACTTTTCTCTCTCACATGAGCAAACTCGAGATCACACATCCATATTTTACCCTTTGATCTCGGATCCTTCTCGCGCTTATTTGCACCAACGTGTAAGCGCCTTCATTTCTTTTGAGAGCATCTTTTCGTGGATATTTCATTGTGTCCACATGGATTTTTTTTGGGTGGCTTCGGGTTGGTAGTCTGTGTTCTGGGTGGCTTAGGCATCCGCAGATGATGGTACTGTGGAGGAAGATTCTCGACTGAATCGCACTGGCAAGCCCGAGCATCGACGGAGACGGGCTTCGTGGATATTATTTTGTGTATTTGGGACATATTTTCTATATTCGCTATTCTTGCCATATCTATGGCAAGATCGAAAAACATTGGGAAGGGAAAGGCTCCTGGCTCTTCTATGGAACGAGCCATGAAAAAACGGAAAGCCGATACCTCGCAAACCGTAAAGAAAGGAAAGGGGAAACGAAAAGATTCCTCATCTGAGAGCGAGGAGGCATATGAGAGTGAAGATGAAGAGATTGAAGCCATGTTTGCCGAGTCGTCAGAATCAGATCGGGAAAAGTGGGGCCAATCAATCGCAAAGCGGGGTTTTCATTGTGAGTGGGGTGTGAAAGTTGATACGTTCTTGTTCACTTATCCTATCCGGGCTGTTATCTAGGAGAAAAATTTGGACTTTGTTTGTGAAGAGGTAAAAGGGTATTTACCGACCATGGTCAGGAAATTTTATTCCAATTTGAGAGAAAATCAGAATGTAGATACCCTATTAGAGACCACTATTATGGGGAAACAGTTAAAGGTCAGCCCTGACTCGATAGCTCATTCGTTGCATTATGTCCGCCCTGCCACACATGATCGACCTTACCCCCTCAGGGCCATTACAGAGTTTGACGCTAGGTTGTTTGTTGATGCCATGTGCACCAATCCGTTACCATGGAGGTTTGAAGAATGAGTTCGCTCCAGTGGAAGCTAAACCCGAGTATTTTCGAATGAACAAAATCATCTTCACAACATGATTCGACCGGGCGGAAAAGAGAAGTTGCTGCTGAAGGAAGAAATCCAGCTTCGTAGATGAGGTGATGACTGGAAAAACTAATGATTATGCCTTAGTAGTATGGTGTGTTATGAGGGACTTTCTGAGGTCCCCAACTGAAAACAGGCATATCCCATTCCCGACTCTAGTTACAAATCTGGTGGAAGCTGCGGGGATAAGGGGATTAGTTAAAGAAAAACGAATTCTTCCTAAGCTGGGGCTCATCACGAACCAAATAGAAGCAAAAAGCCGAGCTGCGTCTACAAGGCCTCAGTCTTCACATTCTCCTAAGGCTACTTCTGGTGCTTCTTCGTCATCAGCTCATGGATCGATGAGTACATCTCCCTTGAAAAGGATGGAGCGTAGAATCAAGGGTCAGTCTAAGTGCATATCGGGTTAAAACAATCGGGACTACGCTCTGTGCCGAGTCACATCTACCGAGGAGAACCTATAGTGGGAGCTGAACCTCCTCCTGATTTGGAAGGGGATTCTGATGAGCTCGACGATTGTGTTGATGAGGACGCATTCTCTTCGACTGATGATGGGGAGGATGTTGAGCAATAGCATGGAAGATTGTGATAGGTGGTGTCACAATTGGCAGACCTCATCCACGCGCCATGCCAACACCCATTTCGTCTATATAGCTTCATTTGTGTAACCCAAGGTCATTATGTTTGCAAGACCTTTGATTTTAGTTATGTTGGTTGCTCCTCTTTGACTTTTTATGCATTTTAGTTTTCTTGGTTATGTTAAAATGTTTGCCGTGATAATGTAGTTCATTTCAGTTTGGTGATCTCATTGCAACCTTTCTTTTCTCAATTCCATGGTTCCTTATATGAATATCTCGGTTTTGTAACTGTTTGTTATTATGTCCATTACTTTGAGACTGTGGTTTTATTTGAGTTCAGACGGTTGCATACTATGTCAGGTTAAAGCACTATGCTCAATTTTTTCCCTATGAGAAACTTGCAATGCCTAACTGCACCTAGCGTATTTTGTTGAAACTCATGATCGACAGGTGTTACTAGTTCAACACTTGCTAGGGACTAGCAAGTTATAGGTTGGGGGGTGTGTTGAATACATAAAAGGGCGATATTTATATTGGATTTTAACACCCTCAACTCTTATTTTGCTCTCATTTTGTGTAAGAATAGGTGCTTTTGATCGTTCTCGTGTTTTTGTGCTTGTGTAAGTTTTTCGAGTTCCGTGCACACTTGTTATAGGGGTTCGTGTCCAGAGAATGAATGTAGATCATTGCGGTTGATGGCAGCCGCTATCGAGAAGTCCCAGGAAGTACCACGATGAGGGGGAGATGGTAGTAGCAGGTACGCACCATACAATGGTACCCGGTACCCACATGCAAGATACTATTGGTACCGGCATTCAAGCAAACTCACGGCATTCTGCCAAAGAAAGCACCAGTAGTCTTTTTGGTACCTAGCACTACACTTCATCGGGGTACTGTATACTTTGTGGGATTTGAGCAGCACTCCACCCGTGCAAGGGTACGCTCAACTTTCGACCACCACTTGGAGATCACGAAGGAGAAGAGTATTTAAGCCAAAGGAAAGGAAGAGAAAGGCAGTTTTTGATTATAGGGTTTTGTTTTAGACATTTAGAGGGCTTCTCTCATATTTTTAGGGTTCATAGAGTAGAGTAAAATACTTAATTTTTCTTTAGATTCTGAGTTTTCCATTACGTGTTATCTTTCGGCTGGTTCATATAACTCGGTATTTTCTTACGGGATTATATGCTTTTGATATCCCAATCTTGCAATTGAGGTATTATTTCTCAAGTCTCAATTATGTGTAGTTTCTTATCAAATATGAATCGATTTCCAGTTTTAATGAAGTTTTAAACTCCTATGATGGGGTTATAATGGTGGAAACTCACCTCCAGCAAGGTAATAACCCTAAATTTCAGGCTTCAACCGATCAGACGATGCTAAGCACTTGCGTAAAATCTTATAAAACCTTAGTTTGGAATCTCTGACAACGTGTGAATGAGAGATTCTCTAAGACATGTCAGGCTTGACCACAACAATCTAAGAGTCCAAGCAAATCGTTTGAACAAGTGTTAATCATCGCTCAATCATCCTTCGTTTTAAAGGAGCTTTTAATGTAAAATCTTCCGTCGAAGACCATTCATCAATGGTTCCTAGATGAGATTATGAATAAGAGGTGGGTAATACTTGATCGGCAGTGAGTGGAAACCTAAGAACCCTATCATTAACCTTTTTGCTTTAAAATAGTTAACTTAATCGATCACTCAATCAACCAATCACAACCCCCATATTTTACTGTAAAACACACATTCTTTGGAAAAATAATCCCTAAGGATCACCTAGGAAACCACTCCCCGTGTGGAATGACATGTGGACTTCCACAAAGAATATACGCTTGACGATCTGGTCTCACGCTTGGGAATAAATTCAGCATACGAATTAGACGAAGCAACCTTCTCCCACTCACTATTTGGAAATAAGTGTTTTCTATTTATAAAACATCATATGTCTTATAATCCTAGCCAATTATTATATCCTATATAATTAATTACTAAGATGTGAACTCTAATCAAATTATGAGTCCAATCCTATTGATACTAAGTTAATTAGACAATCTAATCCATAAATTAAGTGGGCCTAACTATTAGGTAAACCTAGTATATAAAATAGTTTGGCTTGTCAAATTTACTAAATAATCAATAAAATCTTTTATTTTATTAGCGTTAAAAAATTCAGGTTTTTCAAGATGATATACAAACCCTAAATTAAATTTAATGTGAATTTTACCAAGTTTAGCTAATTAAACTAAGCACATTATTTAATTAATTGTTCCATCAAAGACAATAAGATAAGGCAACATAGACAACTAATTATCATATTCTAGGAAAAATGATATGTATGCAAAAGCATTAAATGTGGGCATTCATGTATGGTATGTTAATGCATAGACATGTTATCAATCATATCAATAATGAAAGAATAAAATAAATAAATAAAAGAAAGCAATGGGTGTCTTAGGGTATTTCTACATTTACAACCCTTGTAAATAAAACAAATAAATAAATAAATTACAAAGTTGGGTCAGAATACATAACTCCCTTTATTTGTTTCAACTCCTTGTGCAAGTCCGATCCACCAACTCTTGATTCAATAACCCAAACTTTTTAGTAAAATTCAATAACTCTTGATCGATAAAGGCCTAAGCCCAATTATTCTCCATGACCCAAAACACTCCCTTAGCCTCGACTCGGGTCATAGTCACCATTGTGGTCTAACAAGCCATAGGGTCCAGAAAATAAAGTAATGAAGAGCCAAAAAGAATAGGAAACGGTTGCTCTCGTAATCCCGCATCCCCCGAACATCTTTCCGTATTTTAGGCATAACTTTCTCTGTATGTCCATATAAGACGATTTTAAGTATAGAAAGCCGAGATGTGTGGGCCGCAATCCATCCGGTTGATCACTTTCTATATCTTGATCTAATCTTCTTGTGTGTAGATTTTTACAAAAATAAATTACTAAAAAAAACTTATGCCCCATTATGGCTTACACAAGATCTAAAAAAAAAATCAACAAATCTTAACCCAAAACACCATACAATTAACGACCCTTTAAAAATTCCATACAATCAAACATTCATCGATATATAACAATTATACATCCACAAGATTATCAAATAATGCAAGAATGCCCACATACACATTAATATACATATACACATAGACCGCTCTGATATCAATTATAGGTTTTTAAAGTTCAAAACAAAGTTTGCAGCGGAAGATTTTGGTTCAATAAATTTTAAAAATTAATAAAAACCTCAATCAAATTAAGGAGATTTTTCTGGCAAGTAGGGTTGACAACTCAGGATCCTTTTATTTATTTTTTTTGTTTTCCACAATCTTCCAAGCCGTTCCTCTTCACTATAGGGTACGTGTGGGCGCACATTAACAAAAAAGGTCTACTAGAACCTGATATCTCCTCTTTCTCAACACATGAGATCAAGAGGGTTAGATGGAGGCAAAAAGGTGAAACTCTTTCTCTTTTTTTTTCTAATTTTAATCACCCCTCGACGCCTGTGTGGTTTTGGCTCTATTTATAATATGCCTTGAATTGATCTCAAATCCATTAGATCAAGTGATATATTTAAATATTGAATTAAAATTAATTCAAATTAAGTGACTAAAAATAAATAGGATTAATTTCTCAAATTAACTGCTTATCCATATAATTACTTACACTAATTAATTCAATAATTACCAATGTTATTAATTTCTCAAATTAACCATTTCATCCCTTATAGTAATTACTATTAATTAATTAATTAATTAACATTTAATTATTCATCAATTACTAAGCATAGTTGCTAAGTGGAAACAATTTCTTTTACAACTTATGCCCCTCAAAGGGATTTCTTTCATAATTAACCTATACGTTGTTTTATAGGGACCCGGGGACCTATGACATGCATTCCAAGTCTAATAAATTTGATAATTAATTAAACTCTCTAATCAATTAATCTAATTTATTAGTTCCAGTATTATTCCACTAAAAATCTAAAATTGAACTCTTGTAATTACAGAATAATTTACGTAGTGATACTCAAGCAGTCCATTGATATGACATTACATGCAATCCTAACTTCCAAAATTACCCATCATTGTAGCTAGGTGAAATTACCGTTTTACCCTATAGTGATATCTTTTCTCCTTAAGTTCCATTAATTCACTAGTGAACACCAATTTATGAACCTCGTTATAAATTCGAGCCTCAAACCTGCCTAATTCCAGACCACACTCATGGAGCCAATTATCCCGCTTCCCTCAAGAAGGCCTGATTCCATATCCGTAGTGACATGTCTTCAGCCACCTATCTCAATGGGCCTCAAAGACATAAGTATTGGGTCTGTCTTTGGAAAAACCGTAACTTATGAATCAAAAGGCGCTATTGAAATAGATAGGAGTCCATGGCTACTGAGGATTAAGATCAATCTGCACAGAATTAATTGATGATGATAGGTTTAAACTCTTAATTGTAACGATATATTATTTAAGAGTTTAATTCATGTCCGGTCATGTCCTATGTAATCGACACATGCAGCATCTCCATTTTAATGGTCACTACATCGCAATCCAGATCAAGATTATCAGATTCTTAATGTTTAGTAATTACTAGTAGTATTATAGATCAAAGATCCTACTGACGCATTTGTTTAACAATTTAGTTTATTATCTATACTTCGATCATCTCATATATATAACTCATATATTATAAGATTATAGTTACATTAATAACTTGGATTTTATGATATTTACTAAATTATACAACACATGTATAAAAAATCAAATATAGAAAATTGTTTTCTTGAAGCAGTACAAATTACATGCTTTTAGGGCACCATGCCCAACAATCCAAGCCTACCTTATTGATGTTTTTAGTCTCTAAAGAGACCGAGGGAACATCTTCTGACCTCACTATCATTTCTCATAATCTTTCAAAACATTTTTCAAGGAGATTTTGAGACATATATGGCTTAGACCTTATGTTATTGATATCTTTTTGTAAATTTATTACTTTTTCTTCAATTGATATAAGAACATTATAATTTCTGGAATTATATTAATCCCTTCAGCCATATCGATGGCGATTTCTCGCAGTTCGTGGATGATATTCGACATTCCTACTAAAAAATTATGCAAGAAAATTTTCACTACCTTTTATATGAACAGTCTTGAAATTGTAATAACTAAGAAGAGTTTTCCATCTAGACAATCTTCTAGGCTGTACTCATTTTCCTGTGTTATTTCTTATAAATCTTGCAACTTGAGTATTATTAATTTCCATTATAAAAAGTTTAGTGTGACACCCCAAAACCTGGGGGTCCTGTGACGCCCCAAAACCTAGGGGTCCTATGACGCCCCAAAACCTGGGGGTCCTATGACGACCCAAAACCCGGGGGTCCGTTGACAACTCGTCAACCCTCGAAAGACTTGTGGATGTCGGGTAACCCGACACCACACCACCGTTTCCCCTTTTTCGTGACCCATGATTTAACGAAAATCGGATAGAGTCTCCTTTGTATGGGGATCTCTACCCAAAATACAACATGTACAAAAAACCCGGCATCATGGCCTAATATAATACAATGACCTCACTGGGTCCAATTATGAGTGAAAGTGGCCTAACTGGGCCCACTCATCCACACTATTAATATACAGACTAATACTATCCCCAAAAGTTTAATTATAACACTCTTACAAATATCATAAATTAAAACAAGGTTGTTCCAAAGTAATTTTACAATTCTTTTTACACAAAATACAAGCTAGAACTAGTTTGTTCCAAGCTTCTTTACAAAAAATTAATTACAAGCCACAACCCGGCTTTCTTCATAACTGTGGCCTCGAGTGAGCGCTGTCCACTTGCATACTCCCTATACATGAAAGGGGGTCCCACAACGGGATGAGCAATGTCTAGTAGGGTAAACTCCTACAGGGGCTACTTCCCACCTAAGTGCACATGCAATGCCATGTTCACACAATCAAATATTCCAAGTAAAATGCCTTACTTTTAAATGCCCATGCCATGAATGAAGTGTCACTCACCATGCCTTTAACACGAGTCCCTCATCGACTTCACATGCCATGCCAAGTGTAAAACTTTCATTGGTGTTTCACCCACAACCTTATCCAAACAAAGCTTTTTGTTTTTAAAACCTATTGGACATCCTCTGATAAACCGCTTTATTCAAAGCCATTGAATAATTCTCTAATAAATCGCTTTATCTAAAAGTATCGATGCTTCCATAACTTTATTCAAAAGCATTAGACAAAGATTTGATAAAACAACTTATCTAAAAGCATCGACGCTTCGATAAAACCGCTTTAAATCAAAAGTATCGATGCCTTTGATAAACCACTTTATTCAAAAGCATTGGACTGTCTCCGATTAACCGCTTTAATCAAAAGCATTGGACAGTCTCCGATAAACCGCTTTATTCAAAAGCATTGGACAGTCTTCGATAAACAACTTTATTCAAAGCTATGAAATGCATCCGTGAGACTCCGTTGGACGTAGTCTAAAGTACCGAACTCACCACCCACTCACCAAGAATGATGAATGATTATGACCATGCACACGCTCCCATTTAATACGATGTCCCCGTGCATATGAAGTGCAATTATGCCATTCCATACCTATACCATGCCATATATATGATGAGTGCTTTATGGACATTTTAAACCATGCATAATACCCATGCATCATTTGGACAATCATATCACACTAATACATATAATTTCAAAATAAACCATACACTACATGTCAACATATTATACATACATATATTAAATCTATGTCATCACCAATCAAGCAATGACTTTTACATTATACTCTAGGCTTAATCGGTGATACCAGCGTCCACAAATAGTTTACAACCCGTTTCATAATGGCCTTATTCATATACAAACACATCACAAGCCAAACCATTAGAGCACACAATTTGACTTCCACACAATTTCAACTAAGGATATCACTTAATTCAAGAAATGATATACTACAATCATATACCAATAGTGGCAAAAATATGGACACAAATCAAATGTACTTGGTTATAGTAAATCTCGTAAATCTGACCATAACTTGAGTTATAGAGGTCCGATTTGGGTGATTCAAAAGCCTAACGTCAATTTCTCAGATAGAGTTACAATTTCCTTGAAGGATACTAGTCCAAATTCTCACTTTTTCCCAACCGAAAATCAGTCCCAAAAATATGGATAGTAGGTTCGGCCAAAACAGGGCAGCCTGTGGCAGTCCTAGAAAAATGACCATAACTTAGGTTATAGATGTCCAATTTGGGTGATTCAAAAGCCTAACATCAAGTTCTCAGATAGGGCTACAATTTCCTTGAAGGATTCTGGTCCAAATTCTCCTTTTTTCTAACTGAAAATCAGCCCCAAAAACTGGACATCATATAGGGTCAAAACAAGGCACTATTCCCATAACCCATTAATTTGCCAAACAACCCCTTTGGGAAAAAAAGGGCCAAACAGCCCCTTAGGGCATTAAAACTCAACCAAACATCCCGTAGAATGGAAAATAAAAAAAACTAGGAAGAATCCCTTCCTCTTGAAGCTTGAGCAACGACCTGAGGAAGTTCCGCGAACACTTCCTGAACTCGAAGGTTTTGACTTCCCAATCCTTCCTTGTGAAACCTTGGCGAAACTTAGAGTTTATGGTATCCACGCATAGCCCTCGCCGAGTACTCCGACTTTACACCTTGGCCTGTCGGAAGATGACCACCCGATCTTCGTAGATCGTTGAGAGAAATTGGGTTTCTTTCCATCCCCTCTTCTCCTCTCACTACCTGACAGTTCTTCCAAAAATCAGATTTCCTTTTTCCCTCCTTTTTCTATTCCCACTTGTTGATGAGTGGCCTGGTGCTACCATGTGTCACGCAATCCTCGCTCGAATATGTTCTCATCCTGAAACAAATTGATTTTTTTGGTTTCGTTCGTCTAATTTGATGAATGGATTTAATTTGAGTTATTTCCTAACTCCCGATATTCTCGTAAAATCTTGTCTTTGGGAGTCACTAGATGCCCATTACTCTCAAAATTTAGAAAACTCACTGCCTCGTGACCAATACTGAAAATTTTACAGAATTAGATTTCGAGACTAATCCAACTAGTGAAGTCTGCTTCTCGTTTCACATCTAAGATCTAGAGAAATTTCCGAAGCTCAACCATTATGACAATTTATTATTATTATTATTATTATTATTATTTTTGGCCACTTTCCTAAAATTTCTAATTTTCTCGGTTTGATGTGTCCTACGACTCAATTGTCAACCTCAGAGAAATACTACCTTAGGTAATTGTGGATATCGCTTTGATACCAAATTGGTATCAATACTGCGTGATTATCGAGTAAATCGATACCACCCTCGTTAGTCCCACGATCGGATCCATTCCATCCATATTTAAGTTAAAAATATACGAAATTACATTTAAAACAGTCCTAAGAGCCCCATCACGACTCTTTACCATTATTGCCATTGGAACTAGATTGTTCAAGTTTTTACAAAAGATTTATCAAGCCACATGTTGGTCTTCTTCAATTACGGCTCGAATGAGCGCATCCACCGCTGTACACTCAGACCAAATGTTTTCTCATAAAGGTAAGCCACGCATAGTAAGAGAATATTTCACAAAGGCTACTCCCACCAAGTGCACATGCAATGGTCATGTTCATTATTAACATTCATATTGCAAGTAAAAACATGCAATTTATATTATGGAATCTTACATGTCATGTCATGAACTGAGATGAGAATCAATCATGTATTATGCCCCGAGTCCTTACTAACTCCCATCACACCCGAGTCTTTATCGACTCCAATCACACAATGCTAAAGCCCATTCGTGATAAAATCCATCATTTCTGGATTACATCCAATGATCATTAGAACACATATATTGACATCCAAACATGTCACTCCTTAGTCAAGCAATAACACTCTCAAACAAGTCATACAATGGCCCCGAAGTAAGCCATAAACAATCACAAACAGGGCCATGAAATCGACCCCAAATAGGCCATAAACATAGGCCTCACACAGTCATAGGCTTGCTTAAGCGTAGCCTACCTTCGCCTAGGTGAGCAAAAGCCTGGCCTAGGTGGACCAGAAAACCTCAAAAACGTGTCCTTGGGCTCGCCTAGACCCTCACCAAGGCCCCCTTAGCCTAGGCAAAGACTCCTTTCTTCTTGGGGAACCCTCATGTCCTCACCTAGGCGAAGCACAGTTCGCCTAGGCGAAGGATGCCCGATAGGAACTCGAACATCCAACCATTTCCAGCCTAAAAATGGAAAATAAACCAAGTAGGAAGAATCCCCTACTTCATGGAGAGTAGAAGAAGCCCTAGGAAGCCTCGTGGACACTTCCCAAACTCGAAACCTTTGATTTCCTGAACTCCTCATTTGGATTTTCGATGAAATTCCACGCTGCACACACCAGCCATATTCGATGCGATAACTTCGCTTCACGGATGAACTTTCGCTTCGCCTACGAACTCGACTAATGGAACCCGCAGACCTGAAGGCAAATGGCTCTATCTTTATCTCTTCTCTCACTCACTTACAAAACCCGAAAAAAAATAGGAACCTTTTCCCCTTTTTGCCCATTTTGTTCCAACTTAATCATTAAGTTAAGTGTAGGCCCACGTCTTGCCATGTGTCCAACCTTGCCCAAGTCCGTCTCTACCTCGAAACAATTTATTTCATCTCAGTTCAAGTCCACATTATTTTATATGCACTTAACTTAACTTATTTCTCAAAATCTCGTTTTTGGGCTTTACTGGACACCCGTCGCCCTGAAATTTGTGAAAATCCAACTGTCTCGGAATTCAACGAAATTTGTCTGGGTAACTATATTTCATGAGACGAATCCTATGGTGAGATCCGTTTCATCATCTGAGATCTAGAAAATTTCCAAGTTTTTAACCTACACTATAGCAACAAATTACCGTTTTGCCCATTTTCAGAAAAATTCAATGTTTCTCGGGTTTTACATTTGGGTAATAACAAGACGTCAAATTTATTAATTCCTTTTATTATTGCAAGTAACTCCTTTTCATTAATATTATAGTTAATATGATTATCATTAAAATTTCCACTTGTATAACGACATATTTCTCCTAAATCCGTCTTTAAAATAGATGCCCAATACTTATCTAAAGCATATGTTTGTAGTATTAAATTGTCATTTTCATTTGAAAATCTTAATTTCGGTAAATCTGAACATATATTTTTTAATCTCTTAACTATTGTGGTATGTTTTTCACTCTATCATGTTTGGTTTTTCTTTGTCAATAATTTTTGTAATTCATGTCTTTCTTTTGCTAAGTCTTTATAAAGTTAGAGGAGTAATTTAAACATCCTAAAAATTTATGTATCATTTCCTTAGTTCTCAATTCATCAAGGAAATCTTTTATTTTTTCGGCTATATGTGATTGTAGTTTTATGCCTTTAGAATCTATTATAATTCCTAGAAACTCTATTTCTTTCTTCTTGATATCAACTTTCTTTTCTGAGAGAACTATACAATGTTCTTTACTGAGTGTTATGAAAGTATTAAAATGATTTTCATGATCTTTTTCATTATCAAAGCAGATTAACATATATGACGCCTCATTCCTCGAGGGTTCGTTGACAACCCGGTCAACTCCAGTGAATACTTCTCGTGGATGCTCTGCAACCCGACACCAATTTACCAAAATCGGGCAGTCTCCTTTGTACGGGAGTTCAACAAGGTACACAACCTGTCCTAACACTACTTCACCCAATTACATCGGGTCCATATACAATCAAAATAAGTAAAAATGCCCACATGGGCCCGTACATCAATACTCACAAATATATCCCAACCAACTATATTACATAGTTCAAGAGTTAATAAATCACTCTTACTTCAAACATATATTAAAATTTACAATTTCTAATACATGTTATACAAAATAAATACCAAAGCCACAATCCGGCTTTCTTCTAAAACGCGGCCTCTAATGAGCGCTGTTCTCCTGTACACTCCCTGTACCTGAAATAATGATCCCTCGATAGGGTGAGCAATGCCCAGTAGTGATAATTTCCTACATGAGTTACTCCCCACCTACGTGCACATGTGATGGCAACCAATCACACTTAAGTAAATACATGATCTTACTTGAATGTCTACATGCCCAATCCCATGTCTCGAGTCCTCACCGATTCCCTCACACATGCCTAAGCCAAATGCGAGTAAAAATATATTTTTCAAACAAAAGCTTTTTGTTCTTGAAAACTTACTACCGAGTTTCGGTAAAATTTATTTGACAACCCTCGAGCGACCCATTGAATAACCCTCCGAAAACACCATGGCCCCTCCGACGTGAACGTTGACAATCTCCAACACACCGAAAAATCTTCCGTCGAAATTCTTTTCTACAAAATTTTCGTTTTGTTTTCTTTTTCATGTCATGCACTCACCTAATATTTTAGGGTGCCCTTGTGGCAGATATGGGAATGCATTATGCCAATTTAAAATATTCATGCTAATATATTTTTCTATGCATATATTAACATAATTAAATTCACATAATTCATGTTATTCAATTTACAAATAATAACACAAAAATTAGCCTTACATGGGCTAATTAACCAATCAAGAAATTCATTTTGAATCACAAACCACAAAATCACACACAGGAATCATGTGAACAAAGGAAACCTCGGGCCGCACCTGTCACGCCACACAATAGGGATTTTCTCCACTCGGTTCAAATGTTTTGAGACCGAAATCACGGCTAGGTCAAGCCTCAGAATATCCCTAACCATTCACTTAACTCTTAGCCAAAGAATAACACAAGAAGGAGAAGACCCCTACCTCTTGGAGTTGTCGGAACTCCACCAAATTGGTGTCCACGCGTAGCCCTCACCGCATAGATCGACTTTGCTTCTTGCTCCGTCGAGAACCGACGGTCCGAACGCCGGGAAATCTAGATTGAAGTCACTCTTTCTCTCTCTAGAATCTGGATCTAGCCCTCATTGCACGTTTTGCTCTTTCCTTTGGAGAAGAAAACTATTCCCTTTTGTCTTATACTCATTTAACTTTCCAATAATTCCATCCATGTCCCTTTAAGTTTTGGATTTTGACACATGGCTTAATCTAAGCCATTCATCTCATCCTCTCACTAATCATGCAACATGTGTCACATGGGTACATGTAGGCAGATCTCGTCACATCACATGTCTCATAAGTCGCTTACGCGCACCGACACCCGTTCCCGAGAAACGTGAAATTTCAAATGTCTCGGAATTTGATGAAATTCGACGTGGTAGCTAGATTTCGCAAGACGATTCCAACGGTGAAATCCGTTTAGTCATCCGAGATATAGAAAAATTTCGGATTTTGACCGAAATTACCGTTTTACCCTTTTTCAGAAAATTCGAATTTTTCCCGGGTTTTACATTCTCCCCTCCTTAAAAAGAATTTCATCCCGAAATTCTGTACAATCTCAACGAATCACATGCATATGCAACGTGCACTATACCATGCATGTAAACTAGTCATTTAAGTATTAAACGACTAAACCACGTACCTTCATCCCTAAACAAGAAGGGATAGGTGGTCCGCATCGTGTCCTCACGTTCCCACCTCCACTCCACGGTGCCTCCATAGCACCCTCACTAAATTTCCCACGTCTTGTGTCGGAAAACCCGATCCCAGCGCGATCCATAATGGTGGTTCCTCGAAGGTCCGGACCGTGTCAACCTTAATCTCTCCCAATCTACTACATGACGCAGATCCGGGAGGTACCTTCGCAGATGGAGACATGAAATACCTCGTGGACACCTGACATGCTGGGCGATAAAGCTAACCGGCACGCATCGCGGCCTACCCTCCTCGAAATCTCGAAGGGCCCAATGAACCTCGGCGATAACTTCCCGCGCTTGCCGAACCTGACCACTCCTCTCTTAGGCATCACCTTCAAGAAGACGTGATCACCAACCTCGAACTCTAAGGGTCGACGTCATACATCAACATAGCTCTCCGCCGGGCCTGAAAGCCATGAGAAGACATCACGCATTGCCTACCTCTTCTCGGAGGTGTCTCTAATCAAATCGTGATCTGCAATGGAGCCTCTCCCTGGCCTGATATCTGATCCGCACGGCCTCCCATACACGCCCCATATGGTGCCATCCGTATACCTCGCATGATACAATCGTTTGTTGTAGGCGACCCACCGAGGCAAATGCTCTTCCTAGCTACCCTTAAGATCCAGGACGCATGCTCGCAGCATGTTCTCTAACACCAATATGGTCCTCTCCTCGACCGACCATCCGTCTGCGGGTGAAAGCCGCATCTACGGTCATCCGCGTGCCCATAGCCTGAAACTCTTCTAAAAGTGCGCCAAACCCCTGGTCTCTATCCGACACTATGGATACCGTACTCCATGGCCGGACGACCTCAACGCATAACCGGCGTAATCACTTCAATGTGAAGGTCATCCGCACGGCTAGAAAATGTGCCGACTTCGTGAGCCGGTCCACTATCACCCATACCGCATCATGTCCTTGCGGTGTCCATGGAAAGTGGGTCACAAAGTCCATCGTGACATGCTCCCACTTCCATTTAGCCACCTCCAATGGCTGAAGTAGCCTTGTTGGCTTCTGGTGCTCAGCCTTAACCTGTTGACACGTGAGACATCATCGAACAAAGTCCCCTACGTGTCTCTTCATCCGCTTCCGTGCAGTATCGGGCGACGAAGATCCCGTACATCTTCGTACACTGATGCACGATAAATCCAGAGCAGTGAAACTCCCTGAGAATCTCCTCTCTCAAATCGGTCAACTGGGGAACCACTACCCGTCCTCTATACCGAAGACTACCATATGTGTAGACTGGCCCAACCCCTCGCTACATGTACTCTGACCAGACCCGACATCATTGATTCACTACCTTCGGCCTTCGTCGGGACTCAACTCACCGGGCTTCACCAGAGACGGTAGCTAATTAAACTCCCCAACGTATCCCCCGAGTCCGTCGGCCGATTGTAGCCCAACCCCATTACCTTCTGGCATCCGCCACTCCCGAGAAGCTATACTAGCCACGCCCCCGTGATCTCCGATCGAGCGCATCAGCCATCACATTTGCCTTACTGTGATGGTAATGAAGTCATAATGCTCAGAACTCCATCCATCTCGCGCTGCCTCAGCCGCTGGGAGGTCCCGTCACAGAAAAATATAATTTCAGACTTTTGTGGTTTGAGTACACCTCGAACTGCTCACCATATAAGTCGTGACACCAAATCTTAAAGGCGAAGACTAAGGCCGCCAACTCCATGTCATGTGTGGGGTAATTCTGCTCATGATTCTTCAACTAACAAGAACCATAAGCTACCACCCTCCCGAATTGCATCAAAACACATCCCAGTCCGGCCCTTGAGGAATCACAATATACTGTGCAATTGCCCCCGGGTCCGACTATCAAGATAGGAGTCAGAGTAAGCCCCTCTTTAACTCCCCGAATGCCCCACGGTCATCCGAATCAAACTCGACTCTTCTCCGGGTCAACTTCGCCATAGGTGCCGCGACCCGAGAAATCCTCAATGAATCTTGAGTACCCACCGATCCTAAGAAACCACGTGATCCTCGAAGACTGATTTCGCCTCTCCTAACTCGTCACGACTCGACCTTCTCAGTCCACCGACACGCCTAATGTCGACACCACGCGTCCCAAAATCTCACCTCGCAAGAAGCCAAACTCGTGACTACAAAATCCTAAGGAGAATATGATATCTCAAAGAATCAGAAACAATCCTCAAGTGATCCTTATGCTCCCTCTTTGACTAGGAGTAGATCAAAATGTCATCCACGTTACTCAAGAAAAAACTGATCTAGAGCAGGGTCGAATACCTTACGATGAGGTCACAAATACGCTTGCGATTGTCAATCTAGCGGCATCACCGTGAAACTCAGCGCCCCGCTGCCCCCCCCGACCGCCGGTTTTGTGGATATTCATGCCCCTAACCCGCCAAGGTACCAAGCAAGGGTTGTCTATCTTGGAGTAGACTCAAGGCCTTTAACTGACAACAAATCATCAATCCTCGGTAATGGGTACCGATTCTTGACCGTAACCTTATTCAACTGCCTGTAGTCAATGCACAGTCAAAGGGTCTTGTCCTTCTTCTTCGCAAATAAAACCGGAGCGCCCCATGGTGAAGTGCTCGGTCTAATGAACCCCTTGTCCAGTAGCTCTTGTAGCTGGACTCTAAGTTCATGCAACTCAACTAGTGCCATCCTATGCAGAGTCATAGAGATGGGCGAATACTGTGGTGTAAATCGATACCTGTCTACAACCCCACGGAGGCAACCCTTAGGGCTCATCCCAGTGATCCTCATACTCGCAAACTACTCGAGGTAGATCTAAGTCCGGTCTCACCTTGTCCTCTAGGGTAAGGCTCGCTAGCTAACCCGCTTAACCTGCCTCGACACTGACTCGCACATCGTTCAAAGTGCATCATGCTTGTCCCCTTGAAATACAACACGAGTACTGTCTTGCGTGTAGGCGATAACCCTCCTACGCTCACAATTGATAACGACTCTGTAAGCTGTCAGCCAATCCATCCCAAGGATGACGTCAAACTCTGACATGTCCATGACTTAGGCTTCAATCGTGGAGTAGAATCCCGAGATCTCTAAATCCGCAACCACGATATATCATCCCTATCCTCGCCCTAATCCCCTCGGGAGAACTTCACATACAAGGGCTCCTCCAAGGCCTCAACCTCTAAGCCCAACACTATCACAACTGATGCAACATCTCTAAGGTGTAAACACAACGTCGAGACACTATTCACATACTGAAAAATTTCATACACTATGTCCGTGCATTCATAGGTAATGCAAGACAATAATTCAATATATTAAATCATATGCAACAAAATTTTTTTATTTTATTATTTATTTATTTATTTTTTTTGAAAACCTCGTGAATAAAGGCTCATGAACAAGGTTCCAAATGCTGATTCTGTAATGTTGCACTAAGTCAAAACTGAGTCGAGTGCACAATGCACACACCCATGGCTTCCACTGAGCGCATAATCGTGTGCATTCACCCGTGCCGCGGCGCATAAGAGCACGCTAGGGCGCCATGTTGTGGGCGCACAAGGCCCCGGTGTCACGTGCCATGCCCCCGCCGCGGTCGCGGGCCGTGGCTGCTCACACGCTCGCCGGGCGCTCGTGTCGCAGCGCCGCCGCTTTGCTCCCCGCCACGGCTACAAAAATTGCATCGCAACTCAATCCACATGCGCCGAGCACTACGCGCCCAGCATCACGGTGCCGCGGTCGCAGAAGACGCCATCGCCGCGGTCACAAAATGGCTGTATCGCGTTCCTTGTCGCACCATTGCGACACAACTGCCGCCCCTAGCCACGACATACAATTCTTTGTATCGCGACCGCCCCGCTAGTTAGGCCCGCGCACGCCGCACACGCTCCCGCGCCGCGGCCTACCGTATCGTACTCTTCACGTGTCGTACACCCCCGCGCATGCCCCATGCCTGTCACGATACAAAACATTGTATCATGACTCAACACCAAAATGGGCAGTAGCCCATTCCAGTTTCCTGTAGAAAATTTTTTTTCACATCATTTTTTTTTCATTTTGTTCCACCTACTGGAAGACCATAAATTAAAAAAAGAATATATATATATATATATATATATATATATATATATATATATATATATATATATATATATATATATATATATATATATATATATATATATATATATATATATATATATATATATATATTTTTCAGTAGAACAAAATAATTCATTAAAATTATTTTATTTTATTTTTTTTCCAATTTTACACATCAGAAACCTGTGAAAAAAAAAAATTTTCTTCAACACATTTTTTTTTCCTATGTGCTATTCATCAAGCACACAAATCACACAATTCAATCACAAAGCACACATTATTTATCAAAATGCACAAGATATGCGTGATCTAACCCGTGCCTATCAAGTCCTAGGTAATCGTATACCTAACTTATTGATACTAAGCTATACTTTAGCATCTGACATTAAGCTCTAGGTATTTATAAACCTATGCTCTGATACCAAGTTGTGACGCCCCATTCCCCGGGGGTCCGTTGACAACCCGTCAACCTGCGGAATATTCGTGGATGTTGGGTAACCCGACACCACGCACGAAAATCGGGTAGAGTCTTCTTTGTACGGGGAGCTCTACCCAAGGTACACAACATGTTCTAACAATTAACAACGACCACACCGGGTCCATATACAATCAAAATGAGTAAAAATGGCCACGTGAGCTGGTACATCAATACTCACTAAATATATCCCAACCAACTATATTACATAGTTCAAGAGTTAATAAATCACTCTTACTTCAAACATATATTAAAATTTACAATTTCTAATACATGTTATACAAAATGAATACCAAAGCCACAATCCGGCTTTATTATAAAACGTGGCCTCTCGTGAGCTCCGTCCTCCTATACACTCCCTGTACCTGAAATAATGATCCCTCGACAAGGTGAGCAATGCCCAGTAGTGATAATTTCCTACATGGGTTACTCCCCACCTAAGTGCACATGTCATGGAAACCAATCACACTCAAGTAAATACATGATCCTACTTGAATGTCTACATGCCCAATCCCATGTCTCGAGTCATCATCGACTCCCTTACACATGCCTAAGCCAAATGCGAGTAAAAATACAGTTTTCAAACAAAAGCTTTTTGTTCTTGAAAACTTACTAATGAAGCCTTAAGAAATTTATTGGATAACCCTCCGAGGCGAATCTATTGGATAACCCTCCGAAACAATTCATGGGCCCCTCCGACGTGAATTGTTGGACAATCTCCCAACACAATTCTTCGAAAAATCTTCCATCGAAATTCCTTTCACAAACATTTTCGTTTTTTGTTTTCTTTCATGTCATGCACTCACACCTAATATTTAGGTGCCCTTGCATATGGAATGTGCATTATGCCACCTAAAATATTCATGCTAATATATTTTTCATGCATATATTAACATAATTAAATTCACATAATTCATGTTATTCAATTTACAACAATAACACCAAAATTAGCTCATGGGCTAATTAACTAACTGCCAATTCATTTTGAATCACCCAAACCACACAAAATCACACAACAAAATCACATGAACAATGAAACCCTTGGGTCGGCACTGTTCACGGCCACACAATAGGGATTTTCTCCACTTGGTTCAAAAGTTTTGAGACCGAAATCACGACTAAGTCAAGCCTCAGAATATCCCTAACCATTCACATAGCTCTTAGCCAAAGAATAACACAAGTAGGAGAAGACCCCTACCTCTTGGAGTTATCGGAACTCCACCAAATCGGTGTCCACTAGTAGCCCTCGCCGCGTAGATCGACTTTGCTTCTTGCTCCGTCGAGAACCGACGGTCCGAACGTCGGGAAATCTAGAGAGAACTCACTATTTCTCTCTCTAGAATCTGGATCCAGCCCTCACTGCACGTTTTTCTCTTTCCTTTGGAGAAGAAAACTATTCCCTTTTGTCTTATACTCATTTAACTTTCCAATAATTCCATCCATGTCCCTTTAAGTTTTGGATTTTGACACATGGCTTAATATAAGCCATTCATCTCATCCTCTCACTAATCATGCAACATGTGTCACATGAGTACATGTAGTAGGTGACATTTGTCACATCACATGTCTTTCACAAGTCGTTTTACGACATCGGACACCCGGTGCCTCGAAAAACGTGAAATTTTGACTGTCTCGGAATTCAACGAAATTCGATGTGGTAGCTAGATTTTGCGAGACGATTCCAACGGTGAAATCAGTTTCATCATCCGAAATCTAGAATAATTTAGATTTTGACCGAAATTACCGTTTTACCCTTTTTCAGAAAATTCGAATTTTCCCGGGTTTTACAACATATCATCAATGTATACTGTTATAAAAGCTGAATAATCAGAAAATACTTTATCCCTTTTTCTTTGGAAAACTTGAGAAGTATTTTTTAATCTAAAAGGCATTACCATCCATTCATAATGACCTTTGGGTGTACTAAAAGTCAGACATGTATACTGGTCATTATCCATTTTATTTTCATCAAAATTTATTTGATAATAAATTTATTATGGGCTAGTTTTTCACTCTTGCCAATTTATTAATATTTCCTTATTTGGGATATAATATCCATAAAATTTAGTATCCTTATTGACCTCCTTATAATTTATCACTATTCTTGCTTTTCTTTTTTTATTTCACTATGTTTTCTTACCATAAAAGCAGGCTACTATGTGGGCTTTTACTTTCTCTTATTAGATTCATTTGCATTAATTCATTAATTTGTATTTTAAAATTCATATATCTTCTTAAATATATTATTATTTTACTTAATAATTTTATCGTAGATCTTTCATTTCTAATTTATAGTTTTAACACCCCATCCCGAGAGGGTGTAAGGTACGTGTAACCGTAGGGGCGCATATGTGCACCAAAAGACTTTCTTGATTTTTAAGTGTCATTGTAGTATTTTTGGGAGTTATTGTTAAGGATGAAATTGTGAAATGATGAATTGATTGAACCCGGAATTTTGTACTAGAACAAGGGTAAATTTATAATTGGTCAAAAAGGGATATGAAGGTCATAATAAAAGAAGAGAGTATGCCATTATAGAAATAACAAAAGTTGATTTGCAAATACTTGAGAGAGGGAGGACCAAATTTTAATTAAAGGAAATATGATAATATAAAAGGGCATGAGACAAACAAATCTCTCATTTTGGTCCCACAATTAGGGCTTCACGTTTTTGGAGAAAGGAAGAGAGGAGTAGAGAAGAGAAGAAGAAGAGGAAGAAGAAGAGGGAGAAGAGCAAAAAGGTATGGATCTTTGGGTTTTGTATGGGATCTTTGGGTTTTGGATTTTTAGGGTTTTTGGTATGGATTTCCATGGGTATTGACTTGTTCCAAACCTAGGGTTTTGTTAAAAGATCATCCTAACCCTAGATTTGTTAAAGTTGTATGGGTAAAACCCTAGTCAGTATAAGATAAACATAGAGTCCATCATATTTCTCTGGTTTTATATGGATTTGTGGACCTTAGTATGAGTTCTTGGATTCTTGGCTAGGGTTTGGTTATATGAAGTTCCAAACCACCAATACAAGTGTTTGTGGAGTTGTTTTGGGTGGATTCCATTTTGGTTTTTGATGTGTTATGGAATAGGGAAGTTGTATGGAAGAAAAGTGGTACAAAAAGGGCAAAAATCTGCATTTATGGACAATCCTGCGAGGTGGTACCGGTACCCCTTTAACAGAACCATATTGGTACCGGTACCAAGACAAGTGGTATCGGTACCCACTTACAGAACAAGTTTGGTACCGGTACCATAAGCGCCGATAGACCCGGATTTTTGTACTTTGCGCGTCGTTAAGCCGATTCATAAGCCCGATAGCATGAGACAGCAATAAACGATTAAGATAGATTCAAGGAAGAATGAAACTCAATGAAAAACGTACCGTACCTCGCCGCCTCGACGATATTCGTTAAGTGTGAGTAATGCTAGTTATTAAAGGTGAATTTCCTGTGAAGTACGTTAAGTTTTATGTGATTACGCAGGCGATTAATGTTTTCGCCATATTCTCCTGAGTGTGTAGGGTAAAAGCAAAGGCGAAGAAGTTGTGGAGTCGTGCTCAAGTTTTGTAACCGAAAAATGTGAGTGTTCTAAACTTTATTTTTCGAAATTACCCTAGTGTCATTATTTATAAAATGGTTTTATCTTGGTATATTTATGGTTTAAGTATTAAACCATATTTCAAGCAAGCAATGGTTTTAAAGTATTAAACCATATTTCAAGCAAGTAATGGTTTTGATTGTAAACCATATTTGAAAAGAAAGCAAGCAATGTGATTTAGAAAGCAAGAAAGTAAGCAATGGTTTCGATTTGTAAAACCATATTTCAAAAAGCAAGCAAGCAAAAAGTGTGTTTTATAAAACAGGCCTTAAGAGATCCCTAGTTTTAACCAAGCATACCGGTAAGAGGTATTCCATACGTGCATGGTGAAGTTAGGACATCATTTCATGCATTTAGATTTGCCTAGTCGGCAAACTTAGTTCATGAATCATGGCATATTAAAGGGGACCGTGGCATATCTTGGAGTAGGGTTGGCGTCTTGGCCTCTTGTAATTGGCCCCGATAGACACGAGGTCTTTCCACCATATTTACCAGAAAAGGTGAAGTGGACCAAGGTCCTTTCAGCTAGGTGATGTGGACCTAGGTCCTTCCATCGGCACGGTCGAGGCCCAAGCATCCCTTGTTTACTAGAGCACACAGCAAGCAAGAAAGGCCTCCAGTGGTTGATCTTTATTCATAAGCATTTTTCATACAGTTTAGAATCCTTGCTGGTAAAGCAAACTAACATTTATGAAAAGTTTATAAACTTTTCACGAGCCAAAGCAAAGGAAGTTTAAAAAAGCTTTATAAAACTTGTAAAAGCAAGTAAGCAGAAGTTAGCAAATCATTTTATAAACTTTTATGACCATGGCGATTTAAAGAAAGTTTTAGAAACTTTTAAAGCAAAGCAAGCAAGAAGTTATGAAAAGTTTATAAACTTTTATAGCAAAGCAAGCAAAGTTTCTAGAAAATGTCTTGTAAAAGATAGTTTTTACAGTTTTGAGACACTTTAAGAAAAAGAAAGTATTTTATAAAGCGCCACTTCTTTGAGGCTCGTTTAGCTCATTATTTTCTGTTTTTAAAACTATTTTCGGTGATATAGGCATGTAGGACTATTTGGAACATATTAGGATCCTCTTGACTTCTAGTATAGTGTTGTATTAACTAACTTTTGTAAGGAAATACTTTGAATTTGTACAATTGTGTATATGTATGTACATAGTTTTGGTTTATGAAAATGTGATGAGCCTGAGGCTCTTTTGAAGAAGTGTTGTTGGTTGCCATGTTTTAAAAAGTGTAAACTGTATATACAGGTTTTGGGATATGTCTTGTATCCAGCTGTTATGCTGTCAAAATTTTATAAAATCACAAGTTTAGAAAAGAAAAAAAAAAATTATACGGGTTTTCAGCAAGCAACACGGCTTCGCTTCACAGGATTCTCTAGTCATTGGAAGTAACGGCTGAGGGTTCTGTGGGGTGGCCGACGCACTGCCTGCTAGTAAGGGTGGGGGTGTGCCAATAGTAGATTTTTGTTTTTTCCCAATATTTCAATGGGTTATTATTAAAATTTTCTTTCAATTTTTCACATGTGTCATGGATTGTTACTTTATAAGTAATTGGTGTATTTATTTTCTTTGTCCTCCATTTTCTAGCATTTTGATCATAATATATTCTAAAAGGTTTTAATAATCTAGGTACTCTTATCTAGTGGTTACATGGTGTTTTAAACATTATGGTATATATAGTTTGTTGATATATTGAGAATTGTTGTAAAAAATCATTTTCTAATATAATATTTGTAACGCCCAAAAAATACCTTAGTCTTTTTTTTATATATAATATTTTTTATTATATGTTTAGGATATAAAATAAATTAAATGAAAATTTTTCTAAATTTAAATGCTCGTAACGAAAAGATATGCACCGAAAATTTTATTAAATCAATTAAATTTGGTAAAAATGTCAAATGGGGACCCAAGGGTCCTAAATGAGAAGTTTAAGTGCAAAAGTGTAAATGAAATGAAGTGTTAAAATGGCAAAAATGAGAAAATGGGATTTAGTGTGAAATCCAAACAAGGCCTTATGAATAGGAGACATAAAGACCATATTTTGGCCTTTGAGAGACATTCCTCTCATTAAGGCATTTTCGTTTTTGAGTAAAAGGGAGAGAGCTAGGGTTTTGGAATGGGGAGATTTGTGAATTGCTCCATGAAAATCAAAGGCTAAAGTGATAAAAAACAAGGGAGGAACTCGTATTGAAGTTTGAAAGAGATTTCAGTAAGACTCAAACCTAAAACCCCTTTATTTGTTCGAGTTGGGAAAACCCCAAATGTGGATACAAAGAGTTTTGTTTTGCTGTAAATGAGTTTTCTGAGGTTGTATTGCGTTGAGTTTTGAAGAGTATTGTTGGTTGGTATTGGTTTGGATTGGTTTGGAGGAGTGATTGTAAAAAAAGAAATGTTTGGTTTTCAAAGGAAATGCTGTCAAAATTTTGTCAAAACATATGTTCTTGTTTTGAATGACCTTAAACACACCGAGTGGCGAGGAAGTGACTTTTATCGGCGAGAGGTCAAACCCCCTCTCTAATGTGATATCCACCACTATTGCTAGAGCAATGGTTCGAAAGGGGTGTGAAGCCTACGGCGTATGATAAGATACAAAAGGGCAGTAGGCCCACCTTATTAGACATCCCTATAGTTTGTGATTATCCGAACGATTCGGCTGAGTTGCTGTGATTGCCTTCACAGAGAGAGATTGAGTCTTAATCGACGTTGTTCGTGGTGCCACTGACATCTATTACATCAGAGATAGAATGGCTCTACCGAGTTAAAAGACTGGAAGTCACTTGCAAGAATTGCCAGAGAAAGGATTTATTCGTCCGAAAGGTATCACCACGGGAACTCTAGTGCTTTGTCGCAAGAAAGATGGTACGCTTTGCCAGTGGCTACTATAAGCAACTGAACAAGATGACAGTGAATAACAAGTATCTGTTACCCAGAATTGATGACTTGTTCAACCAATTCAAAGGTGCAAGTGTCTTTCAAAGATTGACTTGTGATCTGGGTATCATTAATTGAGGATTAAGGATACAGATGTGCATAAGACGACGTTCAGAATGCGGTATGGACATTATGAGTTCCTTGTAATGTCGTTTGGGTTGACAAATGCTCCAACGGCTTTCATGGACCTAAGGAATCGGTTTTCTTCCGTATTGCGGACTGGGCTTGTCGTGAGTGTTCATAGATTCAATTTTCGTGGTATTCAAAAGATCGAGAAAATCACGACACACACCTTCAGGTAGTGTTAGAGACTTTGAGAAAAGAGTAGTTGTATGCGAAATTGAGTAAGTGTGAGTTTTGGTTGAATGAAGTGTCCTTTCTTGGACGCCTTGTATCGGAAGAAGGAATTCAAGTGAATCCAAGGAAGATAGAGGTGATCATTGAATGGAAACCACCGAGAAATGTCACGAAAGTGAATAGTTTCCTAGGATTGGTAGGTTACTACAGAAGGTTTGTTAAGGGGTTTTCGATGACTACGACCCCGATAACAAGATTGCTCTACAAGAATGTGAAATTTGAGTGGAGTGAAAAGTACCAATCTAGTTTTGAAAAGTTAAAAGTATTTCTAACCGAGGCTCTGGTTCTTACTCAGTCGACCTATGGTAAGGAATATGTGATTTTTTAGCGATGCGTCGTTAAATGGACTCGGATGCGTCCTTATGCAAGAGGGTAAAATAGTAGCTTATGCTTCAAGGCAATTGAAGCCGCATAAAAGAATTACCCTACGCATGATTTGGAATTGGCCGCTATTGTATTTGCATTGAAAATATGGAGACATTATCTATATGGGGAAAAGTGTTTCATCTACACTGATCATAAGAGTCTTAAGTATTTGCCCTCACAACGAGAGCTTAACTTGAGACAACGTAGATGGATGGAATTGATAAAAGACTATGATTGCATGATTGACTATCATCTTGAGAAGGCCAATGTAGTAGCAGATGCCCTGAGTAGAAAGTCAGTGCAAACGCTACGAGACACGCCTACTTGTCATTGACAGATAAACTATGAAATAAAGGGCAAAGTTAACAGCTAGATCGGATTTGTTGAATCGAAAGTGTCGAGGCACAAAAGAATAATGAGAAAAATTTCATAAAGGAGTCGATTGAGAGGGAAAAGAAACCGAAGCTAAAGGAAAGAAGATGGATCCTTGTATTATAAAGATCGGGTTTGTGTACCTAATGATAGTGAATTGAAGAAAGCCATTCTAGAAGAGGCACACAGTGGATCTTTTGCTATGCATCCAGGTGGCACAAAGATGTATCAAGATTTAAAGGTTTCTACTGGTGGTTTGGAATGAAAAGAGATGTTTCAGAATTCATGACCAAGTGTTTAGTGTGTCAAAGAGTGAAGGTAGAGCATCAAGTTCCTTCGGGATTATTGCACCCTATCAGAATATCAGAGTGGAAATGGGATCGAATCACCATGGATTTTGTGGTTGGGTTACCATTGACAGGAAGAAAGAATGACTTAGTTTGGGTCGTGGTAGACTTATTGACTAAGTCAACTCACTTCCTACCCGGTGAGAGCGAGCTATTCACTTGACAAGTGTTGTGGTGTACAAAGTGAAATAGTTGGGATTACATAAATTCAATATCCATAATTTCATATAGAGATCCGAGGTTCACCTTGAGATTTTGGGGAAAATTGCAAGAGGCTTTAGGCACTCGATTGAATTTCAACATAACATTCCATCCGCAGACGGATGGACAATTGGAAAGAGTGATCTAAGTGTTGGAAGATATGCTGAGAAGTTGTGTGATCAACTATGAGGGTAGTTGGGATAGACACATTCCTCTAGTTGAATTTTTGTACAACAATAGTTTCCAATCGAGTATTGGAATTGCATATACGAGGGCTTTATATGGAAGAAAATGTGAGAACAGTTGTGTTGGATGGGGTGAGTGAAAGAGTAATTGGCCCCGGAGCTTGATCACACGGGAGGCGAAGAAAAAGTGAAAATGATTAGAGAAAGATTGAAAGTGACCACTGATAGATAGAAATCATGTGTCGACATGAAAAGAAAAGATATTCGATATGAGGTTGGCGAAAAAGTGTTTTTGAAAGTATCGCCTTGGAAGAAGGTGATGAGATTTGGGAAAAAGGGCAAGTTGAGCCCTGAATTTATTGGTCCATATAAAGTAATAGAGAAAGTGGGTCTAGTAGCATATAGTTTTGCCTTACCCCCAGACTTGGAAAAGATCCACATTGTTTTCCATGTTTCGATGTTGAGAAGGTACCGATTAGACCCATTACAGGTAGTCTCTTCAGAGACGATTGAACTTAGACCAAATTTTACCTATGAGGAAGAGCCAGTGGAGATTTTGGCTCGAGAAATGAAAGAGTTGCGGAACAAGCGAATCCCATTGGTCAAAGTGCTATGGAGAAACCACAAGACCGAGGAGGCCACATGGAAAAGCGAAGAAGTTATGCGGCATCAATATCCCCAACTGTTCAATAAAGGTAATTTCGAGGATGAAATTTTCTTAAGTGGGTGAGAGTTGTAACGCCCCAAAAATACCATAGTATTTTTTTTTATATATATAATATTTTTATTATATGTTTACAGTATAAAATAAATTAAATGAAATTTTGGGTTAAATTCTCATAACTTGAAAAGATATACAACTTTGAGAATTTCACAGAAACCTTGATTAAATTTGGTAAAAATATCAAGCAGGGATTGAGGTCCTAAATGAGAAGTATAAGTGCAAAAGTGTAAATGAAATGAAATAAAATTGAAATGAAGTCTTAAAATGGAAAAAAAGAAGAAGAGAAAATGGGATTTAGTGTGAAAGCCAAATAGGGCCTTATGAATAGGAGACATAAAGACCATATTTTGGCCTTTGAAAGACATTCCTCTCATTAAGGCATTTTCGTTTTTGAGAAAACAGGAGAGAGCTAGGGTTTTTGAATGGGGAGATTTGTGAATTTCTCCATGAAAATCAAAGGCTAAAGTGATAAAAAACAAGGAGGAACCTTGGTATTGAAGTTTGAAAGAGATTTGAGGTAAGAATCAAACCCTAAACCCCTTTTATTTGTGTTTAAAGTTAGGAAAACTGAATGTGGATAAAAGAGTTTTGTTTTGGTTGTAAATGAGTTTTGGGGTTGTGTTGGAGTTGGAGGTTTGAGAAGACTATTGTTGGTTGATATTGGTTTGGATTGGTTTGGAGGAGTGATTGTAAAAAAAGAAATGTTTGGTTTTCAAAGGAAATGTTGTCAAAATTTTGTCAAAACCCCTGTTCTTGGTTTGTCTATAGATTAAGTATAATCATCCAAATGAAGTGATTCCAATTGATAAAGAACCATAAGAGATAGAGCTACAAATGTATAGAAGGTACCAAGAGAAAATTGTACCACTAAGGCTCCCGAATATGGGTTTAAAGGGGGGTTCGGGTAGTTCACGGGTATGCCACATTTTAAGTATGGTGTGGTGTTTGCCCATAAAATGAGTTCACTCATCCAATTTGAGTGATTCAAAGTGGGTAAACTATAATTCTAGGAATAATTTACTTGATGGAAGTGTATCAAATTTTAACCCCAAGGGTGCAGAAATCTGTCAAAGTAAGAGAAAGCTATGTGCATATTTCTTTGTTTTGCCAAATTAGAGTAGTCTAGATGTAAAATGCAATAGCAGGTTTTGGTGATCCAAATTGATTCCAATTGGAGAAGAAACTAGCAAGACCATAGCTAGGTGGTGAAGAACCATTACCAATTTATAATTAAGCCCCCAGAAATCAAGAATAACATAGAGGTGATCAATAGGCTAACGATTTGGCATTAAAATGTCGTAACTTGAGTTTGGGACTGTTTTGGCTAAGTGTGTTTTGGAATTTATGAGAATAGATTTTTGGGATGATTAAAGGTCTTGGGAAGGAATATATGGTCTTGGAAATATTAACTTTTTTGCTGGACAAATTTATTTGGGAATTTATTTGATTTTAGAAAGTGTTTTGTTACAAACTGTCAAAGTGGACAAGTTAGGGTTTTGGGATGTTAAAGTTAAAAAATGGACCAATTGGTTTATAATTTGATTATGGGTTCTTAGGGGTTGGTTAGACCTTGGTATAAGCTAATCAAATCAAAGTTTGAAGTTAATTTTGGACAACATTAGGATTAGTTTGGTGAGAGGAGCGTTTAAGATCTTTGCTATCTGAAAAAAAAAAACATGTTTTACCCATTTATGTTATGTGGTTGAGGCCTTAGAGGAAAGAGATTTTAAATTGAAGAATTTTCAAAAGATGTCATTAGATATATAAAAGGACTAAAATGGGCGTTCATAATTTTGAAGAGTTGAATAATTTTTGGGTAATAAAGTCGAGTACAAAAGCTGGAAAATAATTCCTTGCATGAGTGTTGAGTATCACATTTGAGGTTTGACTTAATCTTCCTTTGGTGATGGTTTAATTGATCAAGAGTACTTTTGGAAAAGGATTAAAAGGCAGGGTGAAATTTTACTATTTTGGTTATGTGATGGATTAAAGTTTGAAAACTAACAACCACACAGGGCTTGTATCTTACCCTTATTTGCTAATGAGATTAAGAATACGATATTAAGCTCTGAAAATCAGCCCTAACCAAAATCACTGTACGCACGAATAATATTATTCTTTAATTGTATTGGAATGAGGGCTAACGAGGAGAAAATCCAGAATTAAGATCAGTTACGAGGATTGGAATCAGAAGTGCAAAACATTTTTGGTTTGTTTATCATTATTTGAATCTCTATCTCCAAAATGTTTGAATTGCATATTGAATTGTTTTAAATTGATTTGATGCAAATAAATTGTGAAATAAATTGCAGGATTGATTTAAGTTAAGGGAAATTTTAGAAATTGATTGATTGTGAAATGAATGACATAGAAAATTGCATGAGTATTGAAATAGTTTTTGTATAAAAAATACACACCTATATTGTATTTTCCTATAAATGGTTTGAATGCCTTTAATAGAATATTATTATTAAGTTGAGTTAAGGATAGATTGATATATCAATAAAGAGTCGAACCAGCATACTATTGTGGCATACGATATTAGTGATAGGAGACGATGTCATTAATTAATACACTAATAGTACATATTTTTATAAAACCGTGTTTTACAACGGCACTGCGACTGCGAGGGCCAGGTACGTGATCCGTTATCTGTTTACGAAAGCATGAAGTTAAATTCGATAAGAGGCTAAAATGCAAAATGATGTGAGAATGAAAAAGTGCATGATTTATGACCTGAATGATTTATTTGCACATAGAAAATGCATAGTTTGAGATGTCCAATGGTGCAATTATTAAATGGAAATATATCTTTATGTATGTATTGTACTACATTGGTCATTTATAGAGAAATGCGGAACTATTGTCTTATGAGTGCATGATTTGATTTAAAAAATTTGAATAAAGAGAATCGTATAGAACCACTAAGCATGAAAATGCTTAGCATGTAGTTACATCTGTGTGAGTGCCGAGTGAGCAGAGATGAAGGACAAGATCGAGGAAGCGCGAGGAGTCATCAGAAGGCTGAGGGTAAATGTAATACTCAGTTATGCCAAATCCATCCTGCTTTTGAACAATTGATGTTTGTGATCCAAGTTAAACTCTAAGCGATTTTGTATATTATTTTGAGCAGGCATGGAGATACCTTCATTGTAAATGCATTTTGTTAAATGTAAATGTTTATGGGCCTATCGAATTGAAGTCACTTCCGCACATATTTGAAAGTGTTTATACGAAATGGAATGTCGGCCTAAACGGTTATTTTGTTTTTGTATATGTATTGGTAAATGAACTCGGCTAGCAACTCGGACTCGGTTTGTATCCGCCAATAGGGTCGGGCCCGGAATCGGGTGCTACAATATCACATATATTGTCATATTGATAATTTTTTCCTATTTTTACTATTTTATTATGGATCATTATTTCCACACTTTCTTTTTGTTTTGTAATATTTTCTTTGTTCCAGTTACCACGTTTTATAGTGATTTTAGTTTCTTTCAATTCTTTACCCAATGAAGCCTTTGAAATATTGTTATTTATGATCCTGTATTTATTATTTAGTTTCTTTATTTTACTATTATAAATCCCATAGTAGGGAATGTAATTTCTTTCATTTTTGTCTTTCTAAGAAAATACATATGTCTTCATTATATATTTATATTCCTTCTTTTGTAATCTTATATTTATCTAATCTATCTAGGAAACTATTTCCTAAGAGAACATCATAATGTCAATTTCCTTACATTCTATTATCTGTGTAACAATCTACTAAAAAGGTTATCCCTTACAATCTTATGGGTATTTCTACCTTTAAATTACATTATAATGTTTGACCATCATAATTTTTAAAAACATATGGGCTTGTTATACTTCCTATCAATTCAAATTTATGTATTTGGATATGGTTACTGGCTAACACAATATCTATTAAATTTTTTTCTTCAACTCTCTTTTCCATTATAATAATTTATAACATTAGGAAAGTTGGATGTACCTCATTTCTTATTTTGGAAACTAACCTGTATTATTTTTGGCTACTATTTCCTATTAAGGAATTTTCCCTAAATATGGGTAAACCAATTCTTGGTATATAATCTTCTTCATGAATATCATCTTCTAGACTTAAAATGTAATTTGTTGGTATTTCTATTATATCCAACTTTTGAGGTTCTAGTATTAAAATTTCTTTGCATTCATCACTAACTTCAATAAATGACTTATTTTGGTAAATTTTCCCATAGTTTGAGTTTGATAGTGTGTACAAAGCACTATAATACATTGTCATTACATTATTACCTTATTTCATAAAATCATTCCTTAAGTATTTGACATATAAGCTTAGACTATTTTTAAAATCTTTATCTCCTAGATTAATATTATATTTTGGGTAACATGTGAACATTAATTTTGTATATGCTAAATTTCCTTGGATACTTCCTAATTGGCTTTCATGTGTTTGTATCAGTCTTTTATCATGTAAACTTAGAACTATTGGTGTATTTAGATTCTTAGGGAATAATGATTTTATTATTATCTGTACTCTTGCTAAATTTACATACTTTATTTTTTCTCTTACTTCTTTATTTTTTTATTTTACTTAATGTTTCATTTATAGTTTCTTTTGTTAATAAATTGAGCTTTATGTTTCCTTTAACCTTGTTAATTTTTATACTTCTTTATATTTTTTAGTATTAATGGATTGTATATTTTTTATGCATATATATTTTATTTAGGTATCTTTGTAATCCTTTTCTTGAAATTTTTGATCAAATTTAGACTACGGATTTTTGTAATTTTCTATGTCAAAAAATTCTTTTTAATCAATATACTTCTTGATCTTCTTTGCTTTTAATAACTAGGTGAAATATCATCTTCGATTATTTCATTGCTGTGCTAATGGCGGCGCCCCATTCGAAGGGTCCCGTTGACAACGATCAACCTGCGGAATACTTGCCAGGTGTCGGGTAACCACGACACCACTCACGAAAATCGGGCAAGTCTCCTTTATGCGGGGAGCTCTGCAAGGCTGCTTGTCCCAAATAGTTTACAATGACCAGAGTCCACATGAGTAAAATAATTGTACTTAGGCCCCATCATCATAAAATACATCAACTATATTGCCATAGTTCAAGAGTTAATAAATCACTCTTAATAAAAACATATATTAAAATTAAGAATTTAATACATGTGTCACATAATCCATGTCAAAGCCACATGTCGGCTTTCTTCTCAAAACGGTCTCAGCAGCGTCAATTCTCTATTACTCATTTGTACAGTAGTGATCCCTCGACGAGGTGGTAAAGCTGGTAGTGATAATTTCCTCGTGGGTTTCTCCCCACTAAGTGCACACATGTCATGGCAAGACAATCACACTCAAGTAAATACATGATCTACTTGAATGTCTGTGCCAATCCCATGTCTCGAGTCTCACCGACTCCTCACACATTACTAAGCCAGTAAAGTAAAATATTCGATTTCAAAACAAAGATTTTGTTCTCGAAAAACCTCACAGAAGTTCGATTAAAATTTATTGGACAACCTTTTAAGGCAAATCTGTTGGATAACCCTCCAAAACAATTCATGGGGCCCCCTCAGAGGCTTGGGTGTTGGACAATCTTTCAACAAATTCTCTGGAAAATCTTAATTACAAATTCCTTTCTAAACATTTTCCACTTTTATTTTCTTTCATATCATGCACTCGCTCCTAATATTCTAGGGTGCCCCGATGTATATAGAGATACATTATGCCAATCACAACAACTCATGCTAATATATAAAACATGTATATACTAACATAATTAATCCACATAAATCATGTTATTCGAATTTACAATCAATAACACTGGAATTAGCTCACATGGGCTAATTAACAAACACAAGCAATTCATTTTGAATCACTCAACATCATAAAAATTCACACAAAAAATAACGTGAAAAGTGAAACCCTCGTGTTGGCACTATTCATGGCCACACAAGTAGGAATGCTCTCTACTCGGTTCAAATGTTTTGAGACCGAAATTACGGCTAAGTCAAGCCTCAGAATATTCCTAACCATTTACATGGCTCTTAACCAAAGAATAAACCAAGTAGGAAAAGATCTCTACCTCTTGGAGTTGTCGGAACTCCACCAAATCGGTGTCCACGTATAGCCCTCACCGCGTAGAACAACTTTACTTCTTGGCCTGAAGCGAATCGACGGTCCGAATGGCAGGAAATATAGAGATAAGGCACTCTCTCTCTCTCTAGAAACTCAAACTAGCCACCCACTGCACCTCCACTGCCGATTTGTTCTTCAATTTTGGAGAAGATAACTATTTCAACTTTTGTCTTTATTCTCATTAAACATTTTCATAATTCCCTGCGGTCCCATTTTATTGATTTTGACACATGGCTTAATCTAAGCCGTATCTCTGTCTCTCTACTCATGCAACATGTGTCACATGTGGGTGCATGTAGTGAAATGACTTTCACATCACTGTCTTTCACGAGCCTTTTTAATGCGGCACCCGGTGCCTCGGCGTGAAATTCCAGTTGTCTCGAGTGAAGCGAAATTTGGCGTGGTAAGTGAATTTTATTGAGGGCGATTCAGCGGTGAGTGTTTCATCGTCGAGATCTAGAAAAATTTCAGATTTTTACCGAAATTACCATTTTGCCATTTTTCAGAAAATTGGAATTTTCTTGGGTCTTACATTATGTATCACTTTCTGAAGAACTATTGTCATTCTCACTATAAACACTACCCATTTCACTATCAAAACTTAATAAACTTTCTAAATCATCTTCTTTATTTTCTCCCCATATGATAAATGTTTTTTTTTTCTTTTTGACATTCATTACTATAATATCTTAGTTCTCCACATTTCAAACATTTGCATTTGCTTTTGTCTTCTGATGTATTTTGTGTAATATTCCTTCTTTTATAATTAAATATTTTCTTGTAATATTTTTTAAATGGTTTTCTCCATTCTTTTCTAAATCTTTTATATTTTGTAAATCTTCTTCTTGGCTTTCCCATTTGTTTTCCAAATTTTCTTTTCTTATACTCCTTATATCCCAATTTTCATGGGATGTTATCTATTTTGTACAAAATACATTTTCTCCATTTCTTGCACCTTTTATAATATACCTCTAGGTGCATAATTTTGCTAATCTTTTCTTTAAAAAGTCTATTATGGTTCCAAGAGTATCAACATCTTATGTTCTTATTTTTTCCTACTTTTCTTGGAAATAATTACTCCATTTTCCTGGTAACTTCTCATAGTATGTATTTGCTAAGATTGTCATATTCATATTACTATCAAATGCATCATAATACCATTTTCTAAACTCACATGTATAATCATATATATTCTTCATCTTACAAATTTGTAATTGTGCTAATTTATTTCTAGCTTTTCTTACATCTTTTCTTCTTTGCTCTATACTATTTGTCATCCATAATTCTCCTAGAAATTCATTTACTTTATATCTAATAAAAGTATCTACTCCTTCAAATATGCTACTTTCGAAGGCAACATTAGTGTTATTTGTAATTACATTAAAACTAGGGGCTGATAATCCTTCCCACAATTTTCTAACACATCCTGCTAATGTTCTTATCATTATTGTGATGCCTTAAACTCTAGGGTCCCGTTGATCAACCGTCAACCTACGGAAATACTACTTTAGGTAATCATATACCTAAGCTTTGATACCAAACTTGTATCAAATACCTGTGGATACTGAGTGATTCGATACCACCTCGATACGTCCATTTACCGGGATCCATTCATCCATATTTAAGTTAAAAATATGCGAATATTACATTTAAAACAGTTCGTAAAAGTTCGATCATGACTCTCTTACAATTATTAATACTAGAACTAGATTGTCCACAATTTTACAAAAAGGATTTATCAAAGCCACATGTTGGTATTCTTCACAATTGCGACCTCGAATGAGCGCCGTCCACCCATGTACACCCTGCACCTGAAATGTTTTCCCATAAAGGGTGAGACACGCCTAGTAGAGAATATTTCCTACAGTGGCTAGTGAGTGACACATGGCAAGCCATGTGTCAACATGCATGTAGTTGGATTTGTGTATAAAAGGGGAGGTCACAACCAGTTCGTAGAGGAAGGGAGGAAAGGAGAAGGAAAAAGAAAGGGAGAGAAAGGAAAGAAAGAAAGAGATAGAGGAGGAGAAGAAAGGGAGAGAGAAAGAGGAGAAAAGTAGGCGTTCGTGGTGGGAACTTGTCGGACCAGGATGTGAGATCGTATATTCGTGAGGGGCTACGCTCCAAGAGGTAGGATTCTTTCTACTTTGGTTTTATTTCTCTCTAAGAAATTGTTGTAAATCTTGGGAATCTTGTCTATTTTGATCCTCATATGACGGATTTAGCACCGGTTTTAGGTTAGGAAAAATAAAGAATTTGGACTCAGGTCCTTCATAGAAATTGTAGCTGCATCTGTGAATTTGATGTTAGCCGTTTGAAACACCCGAATTGGACCCTAACAGCTCAAGTTATGGTCCATTTCCTGGAACTCATAACTTAATTTGTCTCTCTGTTTATGTCCGGATTGAGACTATTCTATGTACGGGGTTGTATTTTGTATAAGCTTATGATGATTTGTATGGACTAATTTGTGGGCATCTCTTATGCCACAATTTTTCTTGAGAACCAAGTTGTCTTTGCTTGCTTTTGATTGACTTATTTGGTGATAATTGTTGATTGAATATATGAATTCGAATATATTGACATTGAGATGAATTGTTTGGAAGTTATATTCTTTTGATATAATTGTCCATGACACATGATTTATTGTGTTCTGATTTCACATTTTGCATGAGAGCCTAGGTATACGATTACAGGAAAAGCTGATGGGATCAGTTTGAAGTATTGCATTGCATTGTGTTTTATGTATTGAGTACATGATTATATTTGTTATATTGAATTATACACATTGCCCAAGATCATGCTTATCAGAAAAATCAACACTAGAGTTGAACACATAATCTTGCGAGGGTTGGGAAAAGAGCGAATGGGATGGCCGGGATGTTGATGTCTATTAGTAGTTGCCCACATGGGCTACTAGTTAAGCAGAGAGAATGTCTAATTGCATTCCGATAGAGGAAAATCCTAGTCTTGGTGAGATTGGGTCAAAGCCGTAAAGACGCAGGCGTGGCTTGTAAGTAATGAACTCTTCTTAGATAAGATTTTCCCAGAAAGCTATGCGCTTTCGACATGCAGCTCGGGAGTTCTTGGAATTGGGGCCAGGCAGTAGTAAGGTGGCAGATGCGGCCTTTACGAGTTAGCGCGTTTGCACGATGATTATATGTGCATGTAGTACCAAGATGAGACAATTTGAGGATCGTTTAGAATTGTTATAAGGAGTAAAATGTGGGATTCTCTTGCAAAGACTGGACTCTAGACCAAGACTACTATATTTATTTAAGGAGAGTGGATGATCATCAGAACATGGATAAGTTTTGTGAAGGAATAAGGAAGAGAGTCAACTTTTTCTTTTGGTGAGGAAAGAAGCTGAAGACTTCTACTGCAAGGGTTTTCCAAAGGACAAGGCTAGGCTCATCAAGAGTTAAGGCAGTCAATCATCTCCGGTGTGAATATTTTAGGCCCCTGCTTGACTAAGAGCGGACATGTGACCATTGCCTTGGCTGAACCTTGAGGTGGGATTGTCCTAAAGGTAGAATCCCGGTATGGGACACCTCCGGTCCTCGTCATCGTTGGGACAGCACAGCATGGTTATTCCTCCTTACCCCACCTTAGGCTGGAAATAATGTCGGTCAGAGGCGTTGCGAGGACACTACTACTTGTGTTGAGCGCTGGTGGCTGAGGCGAGGGCCGAGTTGAGGGTGGGACTCAATTGGGACTTTGGACTAAGGGAGTGCCTGCGCCATTACACTAGTGTATTTTGCACCGATCCAGCAGTTGAGGATTCAATGGGTTCGGGATGCTCGTTTAATTCTTTTGTTTATTTTTATTGTTTGTGTTTTTTTTGGAAAAAATGTATGTTTGAATCCGTCCCATTGCGAGGCGGATGAAATCGGAGCCGGGTTTACTAAACCGTTTTCATTTATCTTATCAAAGTATTTGCAACATTTCTGTCTGTTTTCGTTTTGAAGGTTTCAATTCTGCCAGGAGTATTTGCCAAATAGTGCGGCCCATAAACGTAACTCTTATACAATTCGTTTACAAATGACGTCTCTTATCTTTGCAAATGATACAAACAATGTTCAGAGTTTAACTCTTTTTATTAGCAAAATATCATATATTCAAGGAAATGATGTGCATGATGATTCATTTATAAAAACTGTATAGATAAGGCCTGCTAAACATTTTGTGCTTAGTGGTTACATCGATTCTATTCAAGTTCTAGTTTAACATGACAAGCATTTATCCTTAAAACCATGCCTTTTATAATAAATTAATATCATTATTGTTTCACATGCTTTCATACACAATCCTTTGATCATATCAAAATATGCAATTCCACATGCAAAAAATCATTTAACTCAAATCATGATTCAAACATATACTCTGGGACGTATTTAGTTTACAAATCTCTTTGTTTTCTGATCAAGTTTGTTATTTCCTTTATCTATACAATTCCGTTCTTGATGATTGGATTGGTGAATCCGTCCTTTTTATCATTAAATGATAATAGCATTTAACAATTTGGTCTCCCGTCATGCGGATCGATTGGTCGTGACGTATGGTCATTTAAAAATTCATCGCCGTCATGTGAATCTTTGATTGGTGCATCTGCAAAGAAAGGACATTTCTTCATTCGCACCATCGCTGATGGATGCGTTGGTGCATTCCACCGTGGACATTGGACAATTCAGGTTGCCTTTATGATAGATTAGTTAGTGAATCACATGTTAGTCATTAGTATATCAGTTCGATTCGAATAATAAAGGTGACCCAGTGCGTTTACATCAATTAATCACTCACGTAATTGTTGTGGACATTTCAAATATCACATTTTCAAATCCGCATGCACTTTGTAATATCATTTCAAAGATATACTCATTCCATATAATCATTTGATTTATTTGGTATATTTTCTGAACACTTGAAATAAGGATAGAAATTCGATGAACAAACCGAAACGCCGGCTCGTTTCCCTTCTCTTACTGCTCGGTCTCACCAAGTTTAGTGATCCTCACGATCCTTTAAATCGATAGCAATTTAGTACTCTTAATTGGATAAACAATTATTATACATTTTGGATGACAATTAATCTTTAATTACTTGGTTTAGGTTAAGACACTAAATCTATATTAAACCGCCTCGGTGGTAAGGTACGATACATTTTTTTGTTTAGTTTTATCCTTATTTGAACCCCCATTAATAATTTATTAGGGTCATAAACTATCGATTAATAAGAATATGAGAATATTCGGGAAACAAAAAATGCGAAATTTGTTAAGCGTGAGCGGTATTTCGCCTCGATGTAGCGGTTATACGAAGTAGTGTACGAGGTGCCCTTTTGAGCACCTCGGCCCCTCACCATGATGAGGCATCCCCACGCTGGTAAGCGTGGTGTTGCCACGTGGAGTTCCCTACTGGCCTGCAACGGCGTAAGGGCTCTTTGCAGAGTTTTTTAGATTTAGTTTTTGCTATTTTCTCAAAAATCACCTCAAACCAAATGAAACTCTAGAAATCACTCCCAAAGGCTTGTTCCTATCATCTAAACCAACATGACAAAGCCATGGATGGATTGGGGTTTCTAACGAACATCATTTAAAGAAATCTGAGGTTTTGGTTCTTACCTTAAATCCTTTGAATCTTCTTACTGAATGTGATCACTTAGAAGCAGAAATCGGAAGAAATCATACCAACTATCTTGATCTTCTCACCTTGCTACTTTTCTTCATTTCTCCTCATTTGCTCTCGGCATTTTGCCCAAATGCTTCAAATGTGCTCTTCTAAGACCACGTTTGGTCTTATTCTTCATTTTAAGTGTAAGGCCATGTTTGGCTTACACTCAAATTCCATTTCTCATTTTTCTTCTTTTTGGTCTTAATTTCACTTTAATTTATCATTTAATTAACTTTAGCATTTAAGCTTATTCTATTCTTGACCCTTAGGTCCTCATTTTACAAAATTCCAAATTTGCCCTTTTTCACTTAGGTTTATTTTCGGGTTCAATCAATTTCTCATTTTAGTATATAATATTTAATCATATGCTCACATATTCATTTCACTTTTTACAGTTTGGCTTAATTCATACCCGGAATATATAATAAAATTATTATAAAAATTCTAGAGCATTTTTGGGGTGTTACATGTAGACTGAGATTGCAGATTAGTCGGTTAATCAAGGTATGTTTCTACTCTCCTTCCTATGGGTAAGAGTATAGTTTGATTCTGGTGCATCTCATTTCTTTGTTGTTGCATCATGTGTGAAAGAATTGGGATTAAAAGTCGAAACCTTAGAAGAGCCGCTACATATGAATTCTCTCCAAGGAATTGAGGTGAGAATTGATCAGATATGTCGGGACTGTGAGTTTGAGATCTCAGGGATTCTACTCATCGTGGACATTCATGGACATGTCGAAGTTTGATGTCATCCTTAGGATGGATTGGCTGACGGCACATCGGGTCTTAATTGATTGTGATCGTAAGAGGGTTTTCGCCTACACACTAAGCGGTAGTCGTTTTATATTTCAGAGGGATAAGCATGATGCTTTACCCCAAATCGTGTATGATTCTAGATGGCACAGACAGTTATAGGGTTAGCTGGCAAGCCTTACCCTGGAGGACGAGGCCAGACAAAAGTTGGGTCTACCTCGAGTAGTTTGCGAGTATGAGGATGTTTTTTCGGAGGAACTTCTAGGACTACCTAGGCATAAGGATATAGATTTCGTTATTGAGTTACACCCTGATACATTGCCAATTTCTATGACTTCGTACAGAATGGCATCTGTTGAGTTACAAGAACTCAAGGTCCAATTATAGGAATTGTTGGACAGGGGTTTTATTAGATCGAGCACTTCACCTTGGGGCGCTTTGGTTCTGTTTTCAAAGAAGAAAGATAAGACCCTTCGGCCTTGCATTGTAACGCCTTGAAAATATCATAACAGTTTTATAACATGTTCAGGGTGTAAAATAAATTATATTATATTTTTCCGGCGTTTAAATGACTAACGAAAAATGATCAAAATCCATAAATTTTACAAGAGCCAAATAAATTTAGTAAAAATGTCAAATGGGGACCCGAGGGTCCTAAATGAGGAGTGTAATGTTAAAAATGTGAATAAAATGAAATGAAAGTGAAATGAAGTGTTAAAATGGAAAAAATGAGAAATGGGAATTAATGCTGTAGCCAAACATGGCCTTAGCCATGTAATGGGATTAAAGACCAATTTTTGTCTTAGAAAGCCATTTTCACATTTGGGCATTTCCATTTTGAGAGAGAAAGAGAGAGCTAGGGCTTGTGGAGAAAGGAGATTGGTGATTTGTCTCCAAGTAACCAAGAGTTTGAGAGATTAAGAGGAAGAAGGATGTTTGGTATTGAAGAATCAAAAGATTAAAGTATGGAAACTAAACTCTTTTCTTTTCTTGTGTTGGGTTGATAAAAACCCCGAATTTTTGGATGAAAGTGTTTATGTTAGTTTGTAAACAAGTTTTGAGTTCCGCTTTAAGTTGTGTTTAGTTGTTTTTGATTGGTTTGGATTGGTTTTGAGAAATTTTTGTATAAAGGAAATGGTGAGGTTTCAAAGGAGTAATTTGTCAATTTTTTCAAAACCCTATTCTTGATTTATTTTATAGGTTAAGTTATAATCATCGAATGGAAGTGATTCAATTAGTAAAGAACCATAAGAGCTAGGCTATAGGTTATAGAAAGGTACCGGGTAAATTGTAGTTCTAAGGCTCAAAAAAATGAGTTTAAAGGTGAGTTTCGGGTAGCTCATGGGTATGCTCTGTTTTGGGTGTAGTTGTGGTGTTTTAGCCATATGTTGAGTTTCACTCATCCAAATTGAGTGATTCAAAATTATGGGTAAATTATACTTCTAGGGGAATAATTTACTTGAGGAAGGGTATGTAAAATGTAATCGCAGTGCCGAGAGAAATACATCAGAAAGTGAAGCTATGTGCAGATTCGATTTTGCAAATTAGAGTAGTCTAGATGTAAAATGCAATAACTTGAGTTTTGGTGATCCATATTGGATGATTCCAATTGGAGAAGAAACCTTAGAACCCTAGCTTCAAATTAGTGAAGAAACTATTACCAATTTTTTGGATTTAAGACTCCTGAAATCGAAAATAACAGTAGGTGATCCAATGAGCTGGACATATCGACTAGTTTGGCATTAAAATTCCGTAACTTGAGTTTGGGTGATCCAAATGAGATGATTCCAATTCCTAATGAAAATAGACTCATTGGGATATCATTTTCTTGAAGGAAGCATGAGAAAAATATGGCTCATGTGTCCCCGAAAAATTTTCAAATAAAGGAGTATTGGAGTTGACATCAACTCTAACCAAAATCTAGAATGCTGGCCCATTTTTTTCTTTCTTGGGTTGTTCTTTAATTGTGACATATTTGTAATGGATTAGGGGTTGGTGACAAGGAAGCTTGACCCAAGAACTGGATTTCGAGGATAGGAATTGAAGAGCAACAACCTTTTTGTGTTTGTTCTTCAATCTCTCTCTTGTTTCAAATTTGTGAAAGTTTGATCTACACTTTTCTTTCATTGTTTCAAAATTGATTGTGAAATATTATGAAATATTGAAATGATTTATGATAAATTGCACATTAATTTGTTTTAAATTGACTTGAGACAACCGATTGCGAAATAAATTGCATATGAAAATTTGCTTAAGTGTTGAAAAATAAATTATTATATCCAAATGTATATACACTATTGTTAATTGTATTGAATGATTTGAAGGCTCTTAAAAGAATGTTAACCGTTAAATTTGAGTTAAGGATAGATTGTAGTACTTTAATAAGGAGTCAAATTAAGCGATCTTTGTATTGAATGTAATAAAAGTGTCACTTGATCCATAACACAGAGGACGATGCTCATTAATGTTCATGAAATTGATTTTAATAACGGTCAACTGACAGCTTGAGAGGTATCTTGTATTTATAAAACCGTTTTATAAACCTCTGACCCAAGAGATTGTGTCGTTGATTAGTTATCTGTGCACGGCTTATAGGTTCAATTCGATAAGGGCAAAATGATAATATGATTGAAAAGTGCATGATTAGTGATTTGAATGATTTAGTGCTTATGAAATTGCATAACTTGAAATGTAAATGAAATGAATATATATATATATATATATATATATGTATTGTACTGCATTGGTCATTGGAAAAATGTACAAAAACATTGTTTTATAAACATTTCATGAATTGATTTAAACTAAAATGAAAAGAGAATTGTATAGAGCCACTAAGCATGAAAATACTTAGCGCGTTGTTTTTGTCATCGCCTAGGTATCGGGTGAACAGGTATGAGGACAAAGACCGCAGAGATTTAGAGTCAACGTCAAAGCTTCGCAGTGTCGAAGTAAAGATCCGACCATGCATTCATGAAATGGATTTGACCATCTTGTATAAACTATGATTTTATTTTGTAAATGTTTTGATATTGAAAACTCTGATATATTTTGTAAATGATTTGATTGAAAATGGCATATAATGCCATATTGTACAAATGTGGGATTTCTCCCAAAATGATGGGCCTACCGCAAATGTTTTGGTGCATATTATTATATATTCTACAATATACGAAAAAAAAAAGAAAAAAAACATTTCGAAGTGCGGAGTGCACTCGAATGAATCTACGCAGGTTATCATCGATTAAGAGTTAGGGAGCGAACATCTTAAATTTGACGTTGAAACCTTGATATGGACATTTGAGTTCAGTAATGCCCGGTCGGGTCGGCCAGATATTTCGACATTCATGGATCTTATCGTAAGGTATCGACCCTATTTAGATCGGTTTGTTATGGTCTTCGTTGACGATATCCTGATCTACATCAAGTCGAAGGAGGAGTATGAGGATTATTTGAGGATTGTTCTCCAAGCGTTGAGAGACCATCAGTTGTATGCCAAATTCTAAAAATGTAAAATTTGGCTTATAGGGGGTGAGATTCTTCTGTCATGTGATATCAACTTTAGGTGTCTCAATAGACCCGAAGAAGGTTTTGAGACAGTTATGGGTTGGGAGAGATTGAAGTCAGTCTTGGAGATACACATTTTCTTAGGATTGGCAGGGTATTACAAGAGGTTCATTGAGGACTTCTCCCGACTAGCTACGCCTATGACGAAATTGACCCGGAAAGAGGTCAAGTTTGAGTGGAATGACATGTGTGAGAGGGCATTCCAGGAATTGAAAAGGAGTCTTACTTCATATCCTATTCTGATAGTCTTAGAGGGGGGTACAAAGGTACACAATGTATTGTGATGCCTCGAAGGACAGACTTGGATGTGTTTTGATGCAGTCCGGAAGGGTTGTGACTTATGGTTCCTGGAGTAGTTAGAGATCATGAGCGGGAGTGCCTCTGCGTGATATGGAGTTGTTGTGTGTCTTTTCCTTGAAGATATGGCACTACTGCTTGTATGGTGAAGCGAGTTCGGTGTTTTGGATTACAAAGTGCGAAATACATCTTTACCTTGGGACCTCAATATGAGCGTAGGTGGATGAGTATTTGAATGACTATGACTTCACTTTGCATTACCATCTGGTAAAAGCCCAGTATGGTGGTAATAATGCTTCGATCGGAAGTCACGGGGATTATTGGCTAGTATAGCTTCCCAAGAGAGGAGGATGCTCGAGGTTGTAGGACAGTTCGACCTGCAGTATAGTGATTAGGCTTTTGGTATTTTGGGGAGTTTAGTGGCTATGCTTTTCCTAATGAGCAAGGTAATTGAGTCCTAAGGACAAGTCATAGAGATATTGTCCATCAGGGACCAGGTACAGGTGACAAAGGCTAGGCCATTCACACGGATGGTAGTCTTCGGGTATAGGGGAAGAGTTGTGGTTCCCTAGTCGACAGATTTGAGAAAGGAGATCCTCAAGGAGTTCCATCACTCTCGTTTTGTTGTTCATCCAGGTGGCACGAAGATGTAGCATGATCTTCGTCGCCAATATTACTGGAGTGGAATGAAGCAGTAATTTGGGGATTTTATTCATCGGTGTCTCACTTGTTAGCGGGTAAAAGCTGAACACCAGAGGGCAGCGGGGTTACTTCAGCCATTGAAGGTAGCGGATTGGAAGTGGGAGCACATCACGATGGATTTTGTAACTCACTTGCCACGGAATCGCAAGGGCATGACGCGGTGTGGGTTATCATGGACCGGCTCACAAAGTCGACTCATTTTTTAGATGTGCGGATGACCTTCAATCTGGAGGAATTCTGCAGGTTATACATACAAGAGATTATCGTTTACATGGAGTGCTAATATCTATAGTATTAGACCCGGATCCCAAGTTTACAACTCGTTTTTGGGAGAGCTTCCAATGAGCCATGGGGACACAGTTGATGATGAACACTACTTTTCATTCCCAGACGGACGATCAATCGGAAGGGCCGTCCAGGGCGATTAGAGGACACTTAGTGAAGGCGTAGATCACGGATCTTGGGTTAGTTGGGAAGAGCATTTATATGGGTCACTTTGCAACAGCGGTTATTAAGCGATATCTGAACAATGATCCCTGAACTATCGTCTGATCATTGTCTTTGTGATGCAGACTATCCCACAGTCTCAATCATTTTCCATTCCTAGGAAGCTATACTAGCCGATACTCCCTGAGACTTTCGACTGTGTGCATCAGCCACCACATTTGCCTTATTGGGATGGTAATGCAAAGTGAAATCATAATTCTTTGGATACTCCATCCACCTGCGTTGCCTCATGTTGAGGTCCTGTTGTGTGAAAATGTACTTTAGACTCTTGTGGTTTGAAAACAACTCGAACTACTCGCTGTATAAATAGTGGCGCCAAGCCTTTAAGGTAATGACAATGGTCGCTAACTCAGTGTCATCTGTAGGGTTACTCTGCTCGTGGTTCTTTAACTACTGAGAATACACCACTACCCTCCTAAACTGCATCAAAACACATCCCGATCAGATCCTTGAAGGCATCTGTCTGCTTGTGTACCTTTGTCCCTCTTTAGGACTATCGAATAGGAGTTAGTAAGCCTCCTCTTTAATTCTGGAATACACCTCCCCATGAGTCATTCCCAGCTCCAATCTTGACCTCTTTTTGGGTCAATCTCGTCATAGGTGCAACTAACCAGGACAAGTTCTCAATGAACCTCCTATAATACTACGCAATCCTAGAAACACATTATCTCAAAAAGGCCCGGCTTTAGTCTCTCCCAACTTTCCAGCGCCTCGACTTTCTTTGGGTTAACGGCTCCCCGAAGCTGATACCATGTGGCTCAAGAATCTCACCTTAGTAAGCCAAAATTCACACTTGCTGAATTTGGCATATAACTACTGTTCTCTCAAGGTCTGGAGAACGATCCTCAAGTAACCCTCATGATCCTCCTTAGACTTGGAGTAGATCAAGATGTCATCCATGAAAACCACAATGAATTGATCTAGGTAGGGTTGGAACACCCTATGCATAAGATCCATGAAAGCTGTAGGGGTATTCGTCAATCCGAACAAGATCACTGTGAACTCGAAATGCCCATATCGCGTTCTAAATACCCTCTTAGGGACATCTGCCTCCCTAACTCTCAATTGATGGTAACCGGTGAGGTGATCTATCTTAGGGTAGACCAACACCCTCTCAACCGATTAAACAGATCATCGTTCCTCAGTAAAGGGTACCTATTCTTGATGGTAGCCTTATTCAACTACCAATAATCTATACATAGCGAAAGTCGCGTATCTTCTTGGCAAGCGATGCGGGACGCCCTAAGGTGAAGTGCTCAAATTATAATAAAACCTATGTCGATAATTATGAATTGGGCCTTGAGTTCTATGACTCAACGGGTGCCATTTTATGCGAGTCACGGGGAAACCTGTGATGTACCAAGGTGCAACTCAATATTGAAGTCTACATCCTTATGCGGCGATAATCGAGTTTCATTAGGAAAAATCCTCATACTCCTGAACCACTCGAGTGAGCCCGAATCTGTCTGCGCCTCGTCCTCTAGAGATGAGCTTGCTGACTAACCGCATCATTGTGCCACACAGAGTCGCACACGGATCTGGGTAAAGCGTCGTGCTTATCCCCCTGAAACATAACACAAACATTATCTGGTGTGTAGGTAGTAACCCTCTTACAATCACAATCAATGACAACTCGATGTGCCTTCAACTAGTCCATCCTAAGGATGACATCAAACTCTGTCATGTCCATGACTCTAAGGTCCATAGTGAGTAGAATCCTTAAGATCTCTAACTCATAATCCCGACATATATGATCAACGCTCAACCTAGTTCCGGAGGGAGAATTCACATGTAACGCCTCTTCTAAGGTTTCAACTTCTAAGCTCAAATCTTTCACACATGATGCAACAATGAAAGAATGAGATGCACTAGAATGAAACAATACTCTTGCCCATAAGCGAAAGAGTAGAAATTTAACTTGAATAACCGATTGATGCAGCAGAAACAGCTCAGTCTGAGGTATGGTGGCGTAGACACTCCCCTAGGTCCTTGAAGTCACGACCTATGAGCCTTTCCCTCTACCTTGACCCATGCCTCATCCCATATGGTATGTCTGCGAAGTAATGGGTGCTTGTGCAACACCTTGGGACTGATACCAGTTCCCTTGGCCCATGGTGGGGTAAGGAGGAAACAATTGAGTTTGTGCATGTCCCACTGGCGACTGGGACTGGGGTGTCCCATAGCCTTGGGATCCATGCCTTTGAAGACAATCCTGTCTCATGTGTCCAGGCTGGTGGCAATGGAAACATGTCCTCTACCTTGACTGGCTAGTAGCCCTGAAGAGTCTCCCATCTTAGGATGACTAATCGGCCTTAACGATAGCCATGACCACTGTCCTTAAAGCCTTTGCGTGAGTAGAAGTCCTCTGCTTGTTCTCGCGAGAAGAAGGGGATTAGGCTCTCCTTCCTCTTATCACTAGCACCCGCATCTAGGATGCTCTGTGCGTCATCCATTTCCCTTTCTATGGCCATAATTGTCTTGACCATTGGGTCCAAATCTTAAAGGAGGAGTCCCATAATTTACCTCAGATGGACAATTTCAAACCATCCTCAAATTTCCTCACTTTGGCCATGTCCGTGGCTACATAATCATCCACGAAACGTGCTAATTTAGTGAACTTAGCCACGTATTCAAGCACCGTCATCCTTCCTTGTTTCAACTCTAGGAACTCCCGAGCTTTTGCATGTCGTGCAGATGCTAGGAAATACTTGTCCATGAAGAGCTTAAGGAACTCTTCCCATGTCATTGCCTCCAAGTTCCTTGAGACTTTGTGATCCCACCATGCCCAGGATTCACCCTCTAGGCGAAATACGATTAGTGCGAGGTTTCGTGGTGGCAACGCGCAATATGATGGAAAGTAAAAAAATCAACAAAAAACCCATCTAGGACTATATAGCATTAAATCCGGTTCGACAACGAAAGAGAAGGGTGTAGGATTACCTTGTGTCGGTTCAAAATCGAGTTAGTGAGTAGGCGACTTTGGGCAAGGCGAGCAAGTCTAGGTTACGCCTCTAGCAGTATCCGCATTAGTGAAGCGGGGCAACGCCTCCAGACAGCAGTCTCGGAAAAATGCGGTGTTAGCTAAGTCAGGTCGAAGCGAGCTCGGGTCTCTCAAACTCTAGAACACCTTCTTGGAGATGAGAGAACAAAATGTCCTTTTTCTCATGGACTCTCTTTTGTCTTAAAGAGTCATCAATCTTTTAGGGTTTCCATAACATTTCTTTTATAGGAAAATGATTAGTGCCCAAAAAGTGCTATTTTGAACCCTATTTATTATAGGTTTTGAGTGCTTTTTGTGTACTAATCATTGTAATTAACCCAATTTACACATTAAGGTCCCTATTATCCTATTAATCGCATTTTATGGCAAATTTTGCAGTTTTTGCAAGCTAATAGTGCCAAGATTGTTGAGTCGATCTAAGCACGAAGAATTCAAGTCAAGCTCAGCATTACAGATCAGAGACCAGAAGGAAAGAAGAGTAGAAAATGCAAGAAAAATGGAGCATTACGAAATTTGGTTCTGTGACCAGCATTCCACGACTCGGCGCTGTCATCTTACTGACCCTTGTTCTCCTGCATTTCACGCTTTTGTTGTTTTATTTACAATTTTTGTTCTTCCACATTGGTCATATATGTGGATTAAATGTTTTTGTTGTTTTAGTATTTTCCACTTGTCTTGGTAAGCTATATATTGTTCTTTACTTTTAAAAAACGTTTTGAGTTGTGTGAATAAAATTAGGGCTCCAGTTCTCCCGTTTTTCTTATTTTCTCCCATTTTATCTCTCGGCTGCCAAACACTCCTCTGAGGATGACAACTCAGAGGATGGTTGGCTAGACCTCTTCCTCCTTGAAGAGGAGGGCTACTGGGCAACGGTTTTAAGGTAAACTTTTGGTTCCCCTGTTTTTCACGCAGCAGGTTTTGACATTTTGGTTCCCAAATTTGCAACTCTAGGTTTAAAGCTTTTTGATGTACTTTCTTTGGCCAATACTTAGCAAGGCTTTTTTAGGTTGATGTATTCTTAGCTTTAGATATGATATCCATTAGTTTCTCTTCTGAGCCTTTGGAGGTAGGTTAAGGGTTATATTTTCCTTTGTAGATGCATCCTCATTGATTAATACTTGGTAATCTTTTAGGGTTCGGTGGATGCTTATTATTAAGTCATGAGATTCATTAGTTGCCCTTCCCGAATCATTATAGGATGGGTCAAGGTGATAGATTTTCCTTTGTAGGAACCATAAATGCTAAATAAATGCTTTCTATCAAAGGAAAATTATTAGGGTTTAGGTTTTAAAGCGAATGAAGATCCCAGGTTAAAATGACTATGTCATCACTCCTAACGAGAAAAGACTAGAGGACCTCTCGGTTAACTAGAACCTTAAACCCAGTGTGATACTTCAAAGAGGTTCTTTTATATTTTATTTCACCTTATTTTAGGTTGCAAACCATCAACTCCTGTTTATCAAAGCCCCAAAATCGAATTAAATTCACCAAAATAAACCTCCTTTATTAGTCATTTGTGCAAAGAAAACCCATCACAGGTTCGATCCTGGAAACCCATCTTTGCGATGAATTCGCTCTGACAGTAGAGTGAATTTAGAGTATAAATATGACCAGTGAAACCCTGTAACTTGGAACCCAAGAATCAAATAAGGCGCCGTTCAGGGTTGAATTGCCTAAGTACATTTATTGTTGTGGAACACTTGTGATCCTCATCACAAGTTTTGGTGAATTCCTTTTATACATTTAATTCATTTCAACATGAAAAAAAAAGAGTTGCTGCGAGGAAATTTTTTTTTTTACGGTGTTTTAGGTTGCCCTACTTTAACTGCGGGAACCATTTCGGTGGATCAAAATTTTGAAACCAAGCAATTGATACGGAGTTATGTGGGAAAATTGATGTGTCAAATGGAACCTAGAGAAGAACAATACGATCAATACACTATGGAAACCTAGACATACATGTCAATGAGGACTATAGAACCTTCATGTCTTAACTGTGAGAGAAATCCAAGCCCATGTAGGTTTATAGGGGAATATAGAGACCCGATGGATGAGTACACCCTCATACGGTGTTACTGACTTATGCACCTCCTCCCACATCACGGTATGCCTCTTTGTCTCGACCTCAACCACCGTAGTAATCTTTGATTGAGCAAGCAATTCTAGACCTTACCAAAGTGGTGGGTGATGTTGTAGAAGGTCGAGGTACAATTCGATTAAGTCAAATAATTTGTCTTTTGTGAAAGCTCTGCAGACGAATTAGATGTGCTTGAGTGACCTTGAGAAAAAATTTGACATCATGCAACATTCTATTTCAAGGCTCACCGTTCAGCATGGTCATCAAGAGGAGGAGAACCTAGAGGAGAGTGGTGTGACCAAGAGGGGTGATGCGAGAAACCCGGTGGGAGCTCACGAGTGCGATAGGGACGGGGAGGTAGGAAAGAAGCGAGGGGAGAGCCCCGGAACCTATCCTTCAACCAATCCCTATGAAGTTGAATCCTAGTGCCAGCGCCCAGCCCAAAATAGCCTTGCCGGTCACATCTTGCCACACGGCAAACTCAAGAACACGCAGCGCTTGCTCCCTGACTCATGCCAATCCATCATTGCTTATCAAAGAAATATCGGGAAGTTAGTGGCCCTTTGTTGAGCCTTTTGCCGCACCATCAAAGAAGACCTGTATTTTGCCCACATTGCATGACATAGTGGATGGATTTCGGGTGCGGGTTCGAAGTTTAGACACCCGAACCTCCAGCATTTTCTAAGCTCCGACAATTCCGATGGCCTCCGAGCAAGGAATTGGTTGAAACAGTCTCCTACTTTTATTTATTTTTTTCTTGTTTTATTTTATTTTATTTGGATTTCTATAAGTTTTCTTCTTATATTTTCTCTAATTTTAAGTTAATATTTATCTGCTTGTTTTCACTTTTACGCGATTTTCTTAATTTTTTTGTATTAATTTTGGAGTTCTAGTGAAAATTTTGAAAACAGAATGAAGATCGAGAACAATGTCGGGAGAAAGCAGGGGAAATTTAGCAATTATGGCGAAATTTACCGCTATGTCTAAGAATTTCGCTACATAATGAATTTTTAGCTACATAGCCAATTTCGACTAATAATAACAGCGAGTCAAGTTTAATGATTTTAATTGTGCATTTTTGTCTTATATGATATTTATTATTATTATTTATATGTATATATATATATATATATATTAAAAAAACGTCTTACACAAAAATAAAAAATAAAGTAAAATAAAAAAATTTATTTTATTATTTTATTCTTATTTTTTATTTATTAATTTTTTTAATTTTTCTTTATAATTATTTTGTTTCTCAAAAAAAAGTTTTATTTTATTTATTTATTATTTATTTTATTTATATTATTATTTAGTAATTATTTTATTTTATTTTATTTAAAAAAAAATTCGCAAATCTAGCGAAAATTTCGCTATGTGAAAATTTTATTTTATTTTATTTTATTCTATGTAGAATTTTCGCTCTCCTGATTGCCTCTGATTTTGTTTAAGCCATAACTTTTCATCAGAACTCCGTTTTAGGTGTTCTTGATGCAGATTAAATCTTAGAGTGTAGAATCCAAAAATAGCCAGAAAAGAACACTTTTGGAAATTTTATAAAGAATTAGAAATTTTCAAAATTCTCAATTAGTCACTTTTTCCTCTATTTTCTTCTCTAACTTTGTTTATTTGAAACCCAGCGGAGTGAATAAGGTGTCGATGAAAGCACGAAGTCTCCTATCCAAAAACGATCACATCTCATCAAGGTAACACTTCCTTCTAACTGTCAGAGCCCCATTGCGGACAATGAAACATTTGGTTGGGGGGAGAGTTAGAAAGAAATGGCTTTACATTGTGTTTTGTTACTATTGCAGAGCAAGCCCATTTGTGATATTCGGTGGCTTCTTTGGTTTTTTTCATTGTTTATGCTATATAGCTTATTTTTTCAAAAACTGCACCCTTTTTTTTTTTTTTTTTGTGTTTTGCCTAGCCTGTAGTTTGAAAAATAAAAATTTTGTCTAATCCTGTTGATGTTAGATTGATGCCATGCCTAGTTGAGTGGATGGTTAGTTGAATCCTTGTTGCTTTTGACCTTTTTCTTCCACCTTTAGCCTTTACAGTGCACATCAATTTTTCACTAATAAATTTTGGCACTTGCCTGCCTCCCTAGACTTTGCAAAAACCTACCTAGTTTAGTTGACTACCTTTAATAGGTTAAGGACCCTTGTGGAAAGAAGGCCAATCGTCTTCAAAAAGAAATAAAAGAAGTGAAAGAAGTGAAAAAGAAAGAAAAGAAAAGAAGAAAATTGCAGCTTTGCCTTGAAACCAGACACGATCAGAGGGGTATATGGTAACCTATAAAGCATGGTGCCCTAAGCCAGCGCGACTTAATTAAGCTACATGGGTAGATAGGTGGAGTTTAATGAAGTTAGGTATTGGGTCTCGAAATCATTCGAAGTCCGGGGTGATACCTGAAGAGTTTGTGGTCTAAAAATCCTTATGACTTGGTGCCCTATGCCTTAATTGGTTAGGAGTCATCGATATATCCCCGTTACATGGACTTTGGTGAGGTCGATTCCTCAGCATTGCACCCTTACAACACAAAAAGAATTGTTGAATAAGAGGTGGGTCCTGATCTATTTAGGTTGGTTAACATACTAGGTTGTGCCAGTAGCTTGGTTAGGGGGAGAGTGCAGTTTGGCAGTTTATTGTTGGAAGTCTCTGGTTGATTCAACAAGAAGGAGGCTCTTTTGATATTCAATTTTGTATGGCATTCATTCTCTCAAGATGATTGTGGATATTGATTCTTACTTAGGGTTAGGCATTACTCATTCACAACCTTTTTGAAATACCATTTTATGAACATTATTTTGTTATCATTCAGTATGCTCTCTCTTTCTTTCTTTCTTTCATTGCTAAGGGACTAGCAATGTGTAGGTTGGGAGGTGTGATTAGTGCCCAAAAAGTGCTATTTTGAACCCTATTTGTTATAGGTTTTGAGTGCTTTTTGTGTACTAATCAGCTGTAATCTTTCCTAATTTTACACATTAAGGTCCACTATATCCCTCTTTGTGCATTTTGTGGCATATTTTGCGGTTTTGCAAGCTAATAGTGCCAAGATTGTTGGAGTCGATCCAAGCACGAAGAATTAGTCAAGCTCGGCGTGCGGTCGGAGACCTGAAAGGAAAGAGCATCGCGAAAAATGGAGCGTGCGAAATTTGGTTTCTAACGTGTGATTCATGACTCGGCCTTCATTCATCTGCGACCCTTGTTCTCCTGCATTTCAGCTTTGTTGTTTTTTGTTACAATTTTGTTTCTTCCCATTTGGTCCTTGTAATGATTAAAATGTTTGTTGTTTTGAGTATTTTCACTTGTCTTATGGTAGCTATATAAGCCATTTATACTTTTAAAGCGTTTTGGTCATGAATAAAATTAGGGCTCCAGTTCTCCCGTTTTTCTTATTTTCTCCCATTTTATCTCCCTTTCTCGGCTACCAAACACTCCTCCAAGGATGACAACTCAGAGGATGGTTGGCTAGACCTCTTCCTCCTTGAAGAGGAGGGCCCTCTTGAAGCAGCCAGTTTTAAGAGTAAACTTTTTGGTTCCCCATTTTTCATGCCTTGAGGTTTTGACATTTTCATTCCCAAATTTGCAACTCTAGGTTTAAGCTTTTTGATGTACTTTCTTTTGATCAATGCCAGCAAGCTTTTAAGTTCGATGTATTCTTAGCTTTGGGCCTGTGATATCCATTCAGATTGCTCTTCTGGAAACCATGGAGGTAGGTTAATGATTCGGTACTTTTGTTAGAATTGTCGGAATCCAACAAAATTTTATCTAAATTTCACTCCTGCAGTAGTCAAACTCTTTAACGATATAGCGGTTATAGGTAGAATTTTTCTGAGGGATGGGTTTCGTCTTACAAATAGAAACATGTCATGATTCAAAATGGTGAGCTTTCATTTGGATTTTCAGTTTGCATTAAAAAAGTGTGGTTGTTATTTGTCATAAGCTAAGTGAAGCGGAGTTTAAAAATAAGATGTAAAAGAACACCTTGAAGTTTTGGGTCACTAGTTTGATATGATGGGGTTGTAGAGGTGTCCTCGGGTTATTTCCTCGCATTAGGGAAAATGACATATAGTCATTTCCAAAGCCGGATCTTTGTTTAACTTTAAAAACCAACCCTTAGTAACATTCCTATTTGAACCATAGCATTCTTGAGCATTTAATGTTTAACGATTGAAAATAAAGCATTTAACCTACTTTATTAAGCAAGTAAATGACATCTAATGGATATCAGTGTATCTACCATTAAAATACCTGCGAACCTGAAGCATGCCAAATGTTGACAAAGAATACATTTAATAACATTACAAGCCTAGTTTGAAATTTGAAACACAAATCTGTGATGCACGCTTCATGAAGGCAGGAGGAACACCTACAAACCAACATCCAGCCAACCCTAGCAACCCTCCTCTTCAAGGTTGTGAGGCTTAGCCAAACATCCTTTGAGTTGTCATCCTCAAAGGGGTGTGTTTGGCAGCCTAGAAAATGAGAGAAAGAGAAGAGAGAAGAGAGAAAATGGGAACCAAAACAAGGGCTGTATGTAAAGCTGCGTTTATTGAATAGTTAGGTTACAAAATGTCCATAACATGCTTATATAGCCCCACAAACATGCGAAAATACCAAACTAACCTAAATAAAATGATTACATTAAGGGAAAAAGAGGAATTAAACAAAACGGAGTCGTTTGGATCACCAACAGGGCCCAGTTTTTGCTATGCCTGATGAATTTGCGCTATGATAGCAAAAAAATTCGCTATGATCGCCAGTCTAGCTATGATGCGAGATCGATCATAAGCGAAAATTGAAAATTTCGCTATGCATAGTAATTTTCGCTATGATAGCGAAAATATAGCGAATTTTCGCTATCATAGCGAAAATTTGGCTATAGCGAAATTTTTGCTATGATTACAAAAATTTCGCTATCATTGCGAAAATTTCGCTATCACTGCGAAAATTTTGCTATCATTGCAAAAATTTCGCTATGCCATAGCGAAATTGCCAATCCTCTATCTTTGCTTCCATCCTCCGATTTGCATTTCTCAGCACACTGGTTGCTATTTCTTGCGTCCTAGGCTTGATGCGATGAGAATTCCAGCGAACTCGAGTATAAATCAGCGAAATTTTGATGCAAAACTTGATAAGCGATGGTAGGGTTTCACTTTGACACCGCCAAAAACTACCAAGCAACCTCAAAACAAATCGGTAGCACTAAGGACCTGCACATGTCAATCGGCTTAATTAATATGATTAGTATGCAAGCGTCAAAGTGATCTTAAATAGGAATCAAAATAGCACTTTTTGGGTATAATCACACCCCCAAGCCGACACATTTGCTAGTCCTTAGCAATGTTAAAACAGTATCTGACTATGCTTTGCAAAAAGAGTATTCTATTCAAAATGTGTGTGTACAAGTGAGGCTTTACCTTCGGTATGAAAAATTTAGACTCTATACAAAAACCATCATGAGAGAACAGTAGCCATATAGGAACAAGTTTCAAGGCAGCAACAATTCCAAGGAAGTCAACCTAAACTTCCACCAAAATCTAAGTGTTTTTTAAGGTAGCAGTTTGAACCAACCGTGCTATCCCCCCAACCAAGCTACGCCGGGACCTTAAGCGATGACCAACCTCGTAATGGGTGAGTTACACTCTTATTTCTTACTTGATTGTATTGTAGGGTGCGATGCTAAGCTTCGACTTCACTAGCGTCGGAATTAGCGAGGTCCACCGGTGACTCCCCAGCGAGTGGGTTGGGCATCAAGTCAAAAGGATCTACGGACCACTAACTCCTCGGGCTTCTGGACTTGAATGATTCGAGAATCCGGCTTTACAACTTGCTTCGCTCCACCTATCCACACAGTGTAGCGAACACTAGTCGGTGACTCCCAACTAGGCGGCTTAGAGACCTTAGGAACAAGGCTTTCGCCATATACCCCTCGGATTGTGTTCGGGTTTCAAGGTAAAGTGTCACGGCTTTCTAGTTTCTTTTTCTTCTTTCTTTTTCTTTTTGCTTTTTCTTTTTCATTTGGAAGACTTCATTGGTCTTTATTTGTGAGTAACATAAACCTATTATGGGTCGTCAACTAATCTAAGGCCGGTTTTGCAAAGTAAAAAGAGGTATACAGCTTCTCAACCTATTGATGAAAACTGATGTGCAATGCGTGTGATTAGCTAAAGGCGGATGGACAAGGTTGAACTTTGGAACTTCAATCGACCAGAAACTTAATCGTGCATGGAACTGTTCTAGCATTATGGCAACATACAGTGCTTCAATTTTCAACTCAGGTAAATGAAACACAAAATAGGAGCAAAATAATGGTTGCAAAAGTGTAGAAAGAATGTAAATACTATAAAGCTTTAATATAACAAAGTGGCTAGTCTGAAGCAACATAACTAAACATAACAAAAGATCCTTTACTATTGGCTAATACATCCATCCTAAACATTCTATACACGATAAGTAAGTGATTAATAAGCTAAAACAAAGCAAAATATGATAGAAGACACTTCCGGCTCTTTCCCTCGACGAAGTATAACCATATCTCTCCCTTTAGGTAGGGATCGAAAACAGAAGGGAGTGCTCTCGCCTCACTCTCGTGGTGGTGTAGATCTTGGTGGATGCGAAGGCTGCGCGTGGTGCCGACATATCCAAAGAGGCGTGGCGTCTGAGAGGGCCCGTCACGAGTAGTGGGGTGTGTAGGCTCTTAATCATCTTGGTAGCGGGAGGCCAAGGTGGCTTCAAATAATCCAGAGCATGGCATGATTCTGCGCGAGAGTGACCTCGGCTCTGGCCATCCGCTCGGCCAACGATGCCTGAGTAGTAGCAAGTGAGCAGACAACATCCTTAATAGCAGATAACTCCCTAGAACTGACAAGGATATGCTCTGGTGACTGCTGTGATGTGGAGGATGGGCCAGCAGTCTCAAGAGGAGCTAGGGGAGTAGGAGGTGGAGTAGAGGGATGATGGAGCCCGAGTCCTCTCCACCTCCACCTGCAGGCAATTGCTCACCTTGAGTAAGTCCTACGCAATATCATCTTTGCCTCCTCTGGCACATCATAGAAAATGGAGAGTGGAATATATAAAGACCGCTCGATGGACAAAACCTGAGGACAACTCACTCGCCGCTCTATATGTGGCTCCTCGGGGAACCCGGATGCTCAGAATTTCTTTCAACCCAGCCCTCGGCATCAATAAGGGAAAAGCCTGCGCGAGCAGGTCATACGGTGGACACTTCTCCTCAAAATGTAAAAATTGAGTGATGGCGAGCTGGAGGGGTGAACGATCCCTTGGAAATCCACATGCATAGCCTCTAGTATAACTCCACTTGTTTGTACATAATCTTTGAAGTGGGAATAGGGCAGTCCGAAATGCATGGTCCCACGAAGCATCTGCGGGGAAAGCTGCCGGTGGAAGAGTATAGGCCCGGTCGTGGTATCTCGAGCGAGAGAGCGAACCATCTCTCTCGTGATGCATTTGAGGCCACGTAGATGAGTCATGGAATTAATTTGAGACTTCTTGGCAAGCCCAAGCGGTTGTAATATACGCAGCTCGGAGTACCCTTAGGCGGCCATCGATCTTGAACACGGATCTCTTGGGCTAGAGCACTCCGGGATGTCATAGTGTGATAAAACTTCGAAACTGCCTCGGATCGAAGCGCGCAAATTGTCGCCAAATGGGAGCGATGAATATTCGCGGATCAAGCCGCGTCGAATCTGCGGGTCCGTGCGCGATCCGATGCGGTATGTCATAATATGACTCCATAATAAATTCCACAGCCGAGAAGATGTCGGCGTTCCGCAGGATCGGATCGCTGACTAAACATCGATCGCCTGATCCTCCGAAGCGGGGGGATAATAGGAAGCGGCGAACTGCGATCGGTTGGAAGGGCGGCGGCTCGGGCCTAGGCTGCGAAGACTCACCCGGGCGATGCTCTGGGCCACGTGACGGAAGCGGGCTCGAGGTCCACGGTGCGATATCGCTGGATGGGGGCTCGGGGCTTCAGGCCTCCTCGATATAGACGAGGGACCAATGCGGGTGGTGTCTCTGGCACAGTCCGGAGTGAGCATCTGCGGCCTTGGATGTGCTGCAGATCTCTCTCGGGGGTCTTTAAATTGGACCTTGGGCTGTAGCGATGGAGGCTCCGCAGTGCGAACCATGGCTGGGTTTGAATCCGCAGTGAGGCTGCCCGGTGATGGGGGAGCAGCTGCCGGCGTCTTGATGGTGTGGCCAAGGAGACTGCGCGGCCGGTGCACGCGAGGACTGGCGTAGAGCGGCTTTGGTGGGGCTTGAGGCTTGTGAATCGAAGGGGCTCGACGGTAGGGATTTGCGGCTCGGCGCGGCGGCTCCGGCGGGTGCGGCTTAGACGTGGGTTGCTCAGCGGGTGGGCCTCGGGCAGCCTCGGGCGTGCGACGGTGCGGGGGAGCGGGAATGCGGGGCACGGGAGGGGGCTCTCGGCTCTGGGGTGGCTTAGGAGAAGGTGTGAAAGGAATGGAATGAAAATGAGAGGGGGGAGAGCCTTTTTATAAATCCGTTTGGCGGTTAAAGGCTCCTGGAAATTTGAAGAATGCAGTCTAAATTCGTATTATTGAATTTTGTACTTCTTGGCTGAACTCTGCAAAAATAAAAACAAAATTTAATTGAATAAATTAAAATAAAATAAAATAAAAATAAAAATAAAATAAAATAAAATTTTAACTGAACATAAATAAAAAGGTTTTTAATTAAAAACTAAAATAAAGAAAATTACACCAAAAATAAAAATAAAAAAAAACTAAGTGATCGAATTAAACTAAAATCAAAATTTCGGCGTAGTTTGGTCTCGAGTGGAGACGAGCCGGCTCATCTGCTCGAGGTTTCATTCATGGAGGATCGGAGGAGGGGCTCCTTCACGCTGCGGTGATGTGTGCTACGATTGCCTTCATGCCCGGCTCATTTGTTGTTTTGAAACTCTTTTCGCGGTGGTATTGGGGGAAGCATTGGCTCTCTAGGAGTGGCGAATGCGGGTAATTCTCATCAGCTACTTCACTTTTTCTTCTGACTCTCCATGGATTTGTGAGCATTTGGTTTCCTTGAACTTGGACCAATCAGGCAAACTTCATCTGATCCTTGCCTCTCATCTTCTGCTGGCTTGTGCTTGTTGCTCAAGTGAAAGATATTGAGCTCCAATGTCATGTTGCCAAATGTGTTTGCTGACTCCATTAGGAAGTTAATTATCGCGTGGAAGTGGCGAAGCTGGCCTTGCTGTGGTCGGCACATGATTAGGCCCAACTGCGATCGGTTCGGTATCAAGCTACAAAATCCCGCTGGATAGAGTAGAGATTTGTCCACGCTTTGCAATACATCCTCAACTATTCCCTTGAGATTTTTGCCGTCGATCGACTAAGGATGATTGATGTTGGTAGGCTTAAGCTCCCCGAGCCAGCTGTATATGCGAGTATGTGGGTTCTATAGCCCCCAAGTCAATAGTGCTTTATCTATGCAAGTTCCTCAATGTTGGCGATATTGTGGGGATCCTGGATCCCTTGTATTTCACTTAGGGGTATTTGATTAATGCCCACAGTGCAATTACGAACCACATATTAGATGGGGTTTTGAGTGCTTTTGTACATTAATCATGTCATTTATACCAATTGAAGTGTTAGTCTTCTTAGTAGTACTTATGCCATTTAGAAAGTATTTTTGGTGTTTTGCGGGCTTTGCGCACACACGGGTTCAATGTGCTCAGTGAATGATGAATCATGAAGTTTGAACTCAAGTCTCGGCCGTGTCCGGCGGGGAAATCGATGAGAGAAAACTAAAGAGCGAAAATGAAGAAAATGTGATGCGATTGAAGACGGAGCGGGGATGAAGCGGGATCAACAATGCAAGAATTTTAAGCTGAAAGCTTGCGAAAATTTTTCGCTAAGATTGCGAAAATTTATGACCTTGGCGAAAATGTAAACTCGCTAGACAGCAGTTTAAGCTAGGCACCATTTTTAGCGAAAAAACTTGATTTAAGCTACTCACAACATTTTAAGCTAGCTTAGCGGTAGCTATGGCGAAATTATGGCCTTAAGCGAGGTACTCCATTTAACTAATTTGTGATTTCGCCCCAGTTAGCGGAATTCTCGACTAGCGAGAATTTAATATTCGTCGTGCTTTCATGAGTGTGCTGACAGCCTCGAGCTTGGTGTATTATAATTGTCGATAACCAGCGATTTCATAGTTTTTGGTATTTTCATACCTTGAGGAGGCCTATATAAGCCCCTCTTGTTTTGTAAGAAAGTGAAAAGTGGAGGAAGACATTTTTTTGTAGTTTTATTTTTGTAAATAAAGTCTTTTTATTTTTAGGTTTTGCTTTTATTTTCTTTTTCTCTCTTCTCTCTCTTAACTCTACTCCCTTTCCACGGTGCCAAACACACCTGCGGGGATGGCTTGACTCAAGAGATGCTTGGCTAAGCCTCCTTTCTTTGAAGAGGAAGGAAGGCGAAAGCAGTGGTGGAGATATGCATGTTGTCCTCTTGTATTAAAAGCTACGGGTGAATATTTTTACATGGCTCTTATTCTCAAAACTTAGTTGCATAACATGGGATGTTATTGATTTGGCCAATACTCTCCATGCTTTAGGGTTTGTTGTTCTTTAGATGGTTTTCACGAACCTGCGAGATAATATTTACATGTTAGGGTTCTTAATTAGGATTTGAATAACATTTGCGTATTATTTTGAGCGATACTCTGCATGCTTTAGGATGCGGTGCTAGGGTGAGAGATGCTGCTTGTTGTTCTTTTTAGATGGTCTTTCTGGCCTCTACGAAATGATAATTTAATGTTAGGGTTTTAAACTAAAGGGGCCATAGCGCATGCTACTGTTTTGACTTCGAATAGGAGATGTTTCATGGGTGAGTTTGCCCCAGTTAAATATAGATCGGTTATGCCATGGACTATATGTTGCATGTCATAACGCGAGGATAAAACGAGGAACTTGTTGCCCTAACTTTGCCAAGTTAGTGACTAGTCTTCAAAGTTAACTTTTCTTTAACTTTCGGTTTACAATCTTCGAGTTTTCAAACCATTCCCACTTGTTTTGAAACGAATCGAAAGAGTCAAATAGAAAGCCTTGCAGCCGTACGCGATGCAAACCATTTTTAGGATGAAAACCCATCCCAGGTGTTCGACCACTGAACCCTTTATCTTGCAGTAGCTTGACTACGGCGGTAGTAGAGGCTGCAGGTGTATATAAATTTTGTTGATTTTGAAACAAGCTGCGTAGCGCGAATCAAATGGCGCCGTTACATCGAGGGGATGAAAGTTGGAAACTCTTGATGAGCTAAGGGTGGAGTGTACTTGAGTCAACATCACAGTGAAGGTAACGCCTTTTTACTCTTTTTGCGACCCGAGTTGCGGAGCGCCGACTTTCATCAATTAGCGATGGCGCAGCTGTTTCGTTTCGATTTTCATTCATTCGAGTTTTTTATTTTTAGTTAATTTTAATCTTTGCGAGGTTGTTTTGTTGCTCTTTGTTGTCTCTTTAATTGTGTAACAATTGTGTATCTGCTTGATGGGATAAGACACTTGAGGGTAGATTGAATAGGATGGGTACCTGACTTGAACCGGCTAATTGAGTTAGTGTACGGCGATACCATGGATCCCATGCACAGGAGCAGCGGAGCGACGGGGAACCCCACGTGAATCGAATGCCTATGGGGCAAGGCAGGGATCATCCTCCTAGAGTTAGTGCCCCGTCACGTATCATCCCTCTGGCGAAGATGTACTTGGTGAGGCCATGTGGTACCTACTCCCACGTATCATGGTATGGAAAATGAAAATCCATACACTCATATTAGGGTTTTGAGGAGGTTTGTACTACTAACCAGGGAAGGTATGATGGACATGGATTTCTTTGAAGCTAAAGGCATTTCCATTGACTCTTAAGGACAAGGCCAAGATGGCTCAACTCATTGAGGAGCCTAGAACTAGTAGAAGTGGGGGTGAGGCTGTGGTGCAGATTCTTGAAAAGGATTCTTCGATTGCTCACAAGGAACCAATAATTTGAAAAGACAAATCTACCGCTTTTGCGGCTCATGATGGTGAGAATTTTACGGTGTTGGGAGAAAGGAATTTATGGAAACCATGCGGTGTATTCCCACACCATGGGTTTGACACATGGATGTTGGTGAACCACTTACATGGTGGTATGTCTCTGTAGTAAAGGCGACTCTTAGAAACCATGTGTGGGGAACTTTTAAGCAAACATCTGATGAATCCATGGATTTCTTAAATACGATGGGCTGAAACTTCTAAGGGTTGGGATGAGGCTTTAACCACTGAAAGCGGATGAGATGAAACCACCAAATTAAACCAAAGGGGTGCAGGATGTATGCCTTGCTGAAGACATAGAAATGAAATTTGGGATTTCAACCTAGCCGAGGAAGGTAGAAGAGGCTTGAAGGCAAACAGCTCCGAGAGAAGGTGCATGCGTGGCCGAAAATCACACTTGCAGTCTAATCCTTTGCCTGGTACAATCCACACACACCCAGCGGAAACAGGTGTCCTATGGCCTGCGGTGAAGGATTTGATGTCGGAATGTGCGAGCTGCTTGTGAGAGACCAATACAAGCCTAACAATCAATGCTCCATATGGTAATACCTACAATTCAATTGGAGGGAATCACCCTATCTTGCATGGAGACCCCAACCCCGTTTATGTACCCCAGGTGCCAAACCTCGATTTAGTTTTCCCTCACGATCCTGACAACCACCATCACTCTTACTCCCGATGGCCAACCGTATTAATTTGAGTAAGGTGGTGGGCAACGTTGAGCAAAGGAATTATCTTGTGGCCCAAGCGCAGAAAGTTGATCTTGTAAGTACATTGAATAAGAGAATAGATGGGCTTGATGGCAATCTCTGACGGAAAATTGATAACCTACGGTATTGATCACGAAGATCAACCAAGGAAATTGCTAGAGGCTGAGAGAATGGAAAGGTTTCCATCTGTAAAACGGTTCCAAATCCTAGGAATTCATGAGGTAGGATTATCCAACAGTCGAGGAATGGATGAGGTTAAGGCCATAATCACCACGAGAAGTGGAAAAGAGGTTGATCGACTGTACGAAACACGGTGAAGAACACAGGCGGGGAGAGAATTGCAACCTGAGCATATTCTCTGAGGGAGGATTCAATGAAATACCGCTTGGTCACCTCAGCGTTTCCTGACACTTAGAGGAAAGAAGAAGGCAACTCATCAAGCGGGGCATTCTTGAGGTTTTAAGGCAAGTGAAGGTTAACATATTTACCTTCTTGGACCTAATCAAACAAAGTCACTGCATATGCAAAATTTTTTGAAAGATCTTTGCCTGATCAAGAAGGGATTAGGCAGCATTGAGAAGAAAGCATTTCTCGCGAACATGTCGGTGCCATAATTCAAAGCAAATACCTGTCAAATACAAAAGATCACGGATCTCCACAATTTCGATCCAGTAATATTGGTGAAATTGCATAGAAAAGTCCTTGCTTGCTTGATTTGGGAGCGGTGTGAACTAATCTTGTATTCAGTATTATCGGCAGGTTAGGTTTAGGTGAACTTAAACCTAATAACATCCACAACTCATAAATGAAAGATGGATTTTCAGATTGTCCCTAGGGGACAGGTGGGGAGATGTCATGAGTGAGAGGAGTCTGGAGCTGGAAGTTCACCTGCATTGGATTTTAATGACATATTGCGATTTCAGGTGCTTTGTTGGGCCGATCATGGCGCGATGTCTTAGAGGAAGCTGATTTATTTGCGATGCAATAATATTGCGAATGGTCATGTTAACTTTTGTGGCCTGACATGGGTTGACTCATCTTCATTTGAAACGACAGCTTAGGATCTAGCTTCAGAAGTGAAAATCGAAATTTGATGGTTGTTTCAGTGATGGTCATCGCGAGGAAACATAGTACCTCTGAAATACGGGGGTAGATCCAATATGAGTAAATCTGTTGGTCTTATGACAGCTTTTGAAAGCTGGCCGAGTGGTCATTCCAGCCCGATGATGGTTACATCATTTATTGGGCTTGACCATGAATTATTGGGCTTAGCTGCGTGATTGAGAAGATCATCTTCATGACCTCTTGAGTGTTTTGGTCTCTATTGAACTTGTTTGGGTGTTGCCAAACCAAATTCAGGTTCAACTCAAATTTTGTTTTTATTTTGATCATTCATTTTTAACTCATTGCTAAATGTTTCCTATTGCGACTTTCGTTTTCCAGTTGATAAGTGTTTATGTGTCTTGTGAAATTATTAAGATCTATCTTCCATTACCTGTTTTGTTTTTTTAATTTTACTTTTGTATTATGTAGTACTGTTTAATCTGAAAATTACAGATGCGGTGAGTGCTCTGATTAGTGACCCAATTGTTTTAAATCGCAATGGCGGGAATATTCTTAAGTACTCTTTGTTCTGACTTATACTGCTTGAGGGAGGACTAGTTTAAAATTGCCTTCACATTCTCCTCTCCCGGCAGTCATCTTGATACGATGACCTGAGGTCCCGGACATCTTCTGTAGTCAATGAAACGTCTGCCAGCGACACCCTTTCCGAGCTTCGGGTCTCTTCATCCACTGTTCACCGGGTTGTGACGACGCGACCTACTTTTGTTCACTGTTTGAGTTTCAGTATCTGTCCTGATCCACTTGCACGACCACGTGAGCGCTGGTGAGCCCTCACCGCGCCGGCCGCGATTGTTCCCGCTTCCGACTTTGGTGCCTTCGCGCCGAGAATCACGTGCCTCAGGTTAAAACTTCCAGTACCTGTGATGGTGATGGTTATCGAAACGCGTTGGGTCAGTTGGGGCGTTTATTCGATCGACTCAGTTCGATTATAGTGCGTGAATTATGTTTTTATTAGTGACGTCTTTTTCGTGATGTTTTATTCGATATGAATATAAGTTGTTGCTGAGGTGGTTAAGTCTTGGGCCTGGTGAGATTAACGTACTTTACGAGAGATGTTTATTCAGGTCACGACTCAGTGTCCCGGGTCCGGAGGGCGGGTCTGAGGAGCCTGGAGATTTGACGGTGCCTCAGACTGGATGGACAGGGCTGTATCTTTCTTAGGAGGAGGGTTGGGAGGGCTGGGCCACCGGCTTGGGAGCCACCACATGGGCTTGGGCGGAGATCATCTTCACCCAGGGCCCCACATCAGGCCTCCGTCTGGAGGGCTTTGATACCCTGCGGTGTGGCCGGCGTGGATCGAGGAGACATTTGGCCAGGAACCAGGTCTGAAGTGTGCGACTCCACGGCGAAGAGTTTCATCGAGGTGTTTGCGAGCATCTCGCGTGGTGACCCGGTGTCGAGAGTCTTTGAGATTGTCCGAGGAGTATTCACTCACACCGCTTCATGACTTCCGCGACGGTTTTATTACCCCGAGTGGTCGCGGCGGTTTACCGCTCCCATGACATCGAGAGGCAGACGATTTGCTAGAGATTGATTCGGTATAGATGGCCAGCCACGGTGTGCCTCGGGCCGGTCGATATTCCAGCGACATTGGGATTACCTCTGCCGCGCAGTGGGAGGTTATAGAGCTTGGGCCCGCGCCCTCACGGGGAGATGGTAGAGCAGCGCGGGCATCGCTAACTGGTCGATGTTACAGGGGCGACCAGCCTCGAGATCTTGATTGACCATTTGCTTCGTACCGGTTTGTTCCCTGCGGCATTATGTGCGGAGGGAGGGGGCTTCATCCTGGAGGCACTTTCACCCAGGATCTCGGGAATTTGAGTTTGATCCCTGCGGCGGTGATGGCCTCTCTTTTACATTACAGGGAGAAGGTCCATAAAGAGCCGCGGCCCGGCGGAGAGCATCCACTACGTCACGAGACTCCTACGCTATGTTCTCAGCGGTGGGATTCCCGGAGGAGCCCATTTGAGATGAGAGCTAGATGCCTTCATGTAGTGTCGATGGCTTAGGGTTATGGTATGCGGGTCTCGTTCCACATGCGACCAGAACCGGGGAGGAGATGCAGGGTCGGGTGGGGACTACCATCAGATGATAGTATGCGTCCCACCCCGACCGGGTGCAGGGACTCCGTTCCCAGTTGTTCACCTCAAAATACCCATCACGTACTACGTCAACGGCTGCGGCCCGAATACTCCGGGGGCTACCATTCGGCACATCATTCACTTAGGAGTACATCCATACGGCTTCGAGAAGAATAGGCGGTGTGATGGATGCCATATGCTCGCCTGCTGACTACAGAGCTGCCCGGATCGAAGGTTGGCCAATGCGTTCTATCTTCGGCTTCAGTTATGACCCGCTTTGTGCGGTCTTATGTGTTCTGATCGCGGCGAGGAGCTCCTGCTTGATGCGGCTTCATTGGATGTTACGAACACGAGGCTGCAGCGGTTTGAACCCACCACCACCACCACCACAGCAGTGAGGTGGTTAGGTTTCTTTTTGATTTTTGTTTATTTGCCAGCTTTATCAACTGCCTACTAATTTCGTTTAGGATTTATGTGTGTAGCCATAATGGCGGTGATAGTTTTGTGTTTAACTTTGTATTCAAGTATTAGCCACTTTGGCTATATCCACTTGTCGAGTTTATATATATACAACTTTTTGTACATATCATGTTTGTGCCTCCCACTTGGGTTTAAATGTGTTTTTAACTTTCAATTGAACAATTGAATTGCTACATTGGACAATTGAATTGCTTCATGTTGGAAAATTGAATCACTATTTGTCACTTATAATGCTAGGACAAATTCCGTAGCGAGACGATTTTGATTAGAATTTGAAGTTCTGCATGCTCGACTTGAAATTTCTCCTTTATCTTGAATTCACACCTTGCACTCTCAGTTGTTGATAATTTGTGGAGATGTGTGTGCCAACTAACTGCAAGCGACCCTTAGGTATGTTGGCTACCTAGGATAAGTTTTGAGTAACCTACATTTTGAAGAAGACCACAATGTTGTCTTCGAAAAGGAAAAGAAAGAAAAAGCGAAGAAAAAGAAAAGAAAGAAGAAAAGAAAAATAAAGTCGTGAAATCTTGCTTTGAGCAGAGCAAGGTCAGAGAGTTATTAATGGCGAAACAGCATTGAGAGCAGATGCCTTAAGCCTTGTTGTTTGAGTCATCGATTTTGTGTTCGTTTATGGGTGGATAGGTGAGAAGTTTAATGACTTGTGGGTGCTTAATTTTAAAGTCATTGGGAATTAGAATTGAAGCCTTTAGAGTTAGTGGTCATTGATCCTTTTGGCTTGATGCCTAGCCTTAGTGGTTGGGAGTCATCGGTGGGCCCCAGATTACAGGACTTTGGTGAGGAAATCGGATTTTAAGCATTGCACCTACGATGTAGATGAATAAAGAAAGAAAAGTGTAACTGGCTTTATCTAGGTTGTTGACAACTTAGGCCGTAATAGGTGCTAGGTTGGGGGGTGGCAATTTTCTTGGGTTACGTGGCTTAATACGGTTTACAAAAGAACCATTAGACTTGAGGTGGAAATTCAAGTTGAGTATGGATCCAATATTGACCTCGAATTGTTCTTGTATGGTTTTTGATTCTTTCCCTGTCCCGGTTTACTTTGTTTTCATTTCACTGGTCAGGTACAATGTTTATATGTATATAAATTTTTTTAGTCTCAATCTTTTGAAAATCACCACATGCATCTCTTTTCTATTTTTGCATTAAGGGACTAACAACGTTTTGGATTTGGGGGTGTGATTAGTACTAAAAAGTGCAATTTTGAACCACATGTTGAATAGGTTTTGATACTTTTTACACGCACATTAATCATGTCATTTTGTTGAGTGTTCCTAGTCTTCTTAGTAGTACCATGTACCATTTAGAAGTATTTTTGGTGTTTTGCGAGGCTTTGCACTTTGGAGTTCAATGTCGAGGGCAATGAAGATGAGATCATGAAGTTTACGAACTCAAGTCTCAGCTTAAATCCAATGTCTCAGGCTGAAAATCAATGAAAACCAAGGCAAAATGAAGAAAATGTGATGGGTTAGAGTGCAGGGGGATGGAAGCGGGGATCGACAATGGGGAATTTTAAAACAAGCTTGCGAAAATTTTAGCTAGGTATTAATTGCCAGCATACTTGTGAAAATTTATGGCTCTCTGCTGAAAGAAGCCGCAAGTATGAAAGACACTTATGGGTTCCCGGCTATAGAGACACCTTGGCATTTTTTGGAGAAGCAGTTGTTGCTTTCACCTGGCTGTTCCTTCAACAGCATTCGCTATGTAGTATGGCTGCCCGAAATTTTCCATTTTAAGCTAGGCATGTTTATTCAGTTGCGGGGAATTTTACCATTTAAGCGAAATTTGACTCTCTAAATAGTGCTTTTTGTAATTAATGCGAGCCGCCTCGACCCGATTGTGTGCCAATGAAATTGTCCGCGATAACTTAGCCAATTTCATGGGTTTTTTGGTATTTTTCATACCTTGAAGGGCTATATAAAAGCCACTATCTCTTGTTTGTAGAAAGTGTGAAAATTGGAGGAAGATATTTTTGTAGAAGTTTTATTTTTGTAAAAAATGAGTCTTTTATTTTAGGTTTTGCTTTTTGTTTTCTTTTCTCTCTTCTCTCTCTTCTTTCCTGCCACCAGTGCCCAAACACACCTCTTGAGGCCAGGCAACTCAAGAGAGATGCTTTGGCATATGCCTCTTCTTTTGAGAAGAGGAAGGAAGCTAGCTTGGTGGTGGGCATATGCATGTTGATATCTTGTGTTAAAGCTACGGGTAGTGTATTTATGAGCTCTTGCTCAAAACTTAGTTGCATAACATGGGATATTATTGATTTACAGCCAATACTCTCTCCATGCTTTGGGACGTTGTTCTTTGGGTGTTTCTGAGCCTACGAGATAATATTTACATGTTGGGTTCTTCAAATTAGGGTTAAATAACATTCTTTGTTATTGTTGTGATACTCTCCATGCTTTGGGATGGTGCTAGGGGTGAAGTGCAACGTTGTTCTTTAGATGGTCTTTACGAGCCTCTGAAATGATAATTTTAATGTTAGGGGGTTTTTAAACTAAGGGGCCATAAGTACATGCTTTGTTTTGACTCAAATGGGGAAGTGTTTCATGGGTGAGGTTTGCTAGTTAAATATAGATCCAGGTTATGCCATGGACAGCTCCTGTGACGTGCATGTGCGCAGCGAGATAAACCAGGAGACACTTGTTTGCCCCTAACTTTTAAAGTTAGTGACACAATTCTTCAAAGTTAACTTTTTCACACTTTTAACTTTCGAGTTTTTACAATCTTCGATTTTTAAAACCATTCCCATTTTTACGAAACCAAATCCAAAGAGTCCAAATAGAAGCCTTACAGCTATGCAGATGCAAACCATTTTAGGATGAAAACCCATCCACGTGTTTGACCCTGAACCACCTGCTGAGTAGCAGGCCTCTGACGTAGTAGGGAAACAGGTGTATATATAAATTTTGTTGATTTTTAGCTCGAGCTGCGTGGCACGGATAGGTATTGCTCCCGAATGATGGCCTTGACTTGCTTTGTTAGGAAGGGGCTTTCTTTTGATACTGACCTCTTTTGGGCCATTCACTGCAATCAATGCTTCAAAATTTTATATGTCAAGACCTGTAATCATGTGTCAAGAAGTGGGATATTTACGCCCAAACACCTTGGCACCTCCCAAATTTCAGTTTGGTTTGTGATTTCGCTTTGCCTCCCAAGTATGAAATGGAGGGCATGTTTTCATTGAATTTTCTCGTTATTTATTCTCTCGAGGTTCGACTTCTTTTCTTTCCTTGTTTCTTTAACAATCTTGGGCATTGGTTGCTCATTTTCTTTTCCACTCTTAAAGTGATATTGCTTCACCTTCATCCCTTTTCTTGCATTGATCCATGACGAGATCTATCATGTATTCCCACAAGGTTTCTTTGTGTTTAGGGAAGGGGAATTTCCCTTCATCGATTACCTGTTTACGGTTAGCAGACAACACGGTAATGGAACCGCCTTTCTGAGATGCATGTTATTACAGCTTCTTTGTTGAGTGAAGCTCTCTACCTCAATTTTCAGCTTGGTTTGGACATTGATGGCTTTCTTCTCCTCTACAAAATTTCCTACCACCTTGCTCAAATTCAAGATGGCTTGCTGTGAGGAGAAGAAGGTGGAAGGCATTTGTTGTGCGAGAGTGGAGGCAAACTCTTTGTTGTGCTCTGGGGGCATATGGGATTTGGCACCGTGATGGGGTTCGGATGATTCCTCCAGTGGGGTTATAGATTGCGGTACCATAAGGAGCATTTGTAGATGGGTGATTTGACCCCGAACATGGGCATGCTCTTGCATTAATTCCCTTGCGGAAGGAACTGCGGGCCGGTGCTCCCGGGGTGGCTGTTGGCGATAATTAAAACGAGGGTGGGGTGAGATGCGGCGATTCATTTGCTTGCGCTTCATGCTGATTTCTCATCTCGAGCTCCTCCAGCCTTCGGGTCAAAGTGGTCGGTTGCGCTTACGTCACCAAAGGTGTCTTGAGTGCGTAGATGCCTCGGTTTGGTGGGTCGAAGGCCTCATTCTCTCTACTTCCCTTGGATTCGGTTCATCCCATGCCTTGGAGGTTTCGGCCACATAGTTCAAAAAGTCCATGGCCTCTGTATACGGGTTCTTGTAAAGTCTCGCACATGGTTTCCACGTGGATTTGCTTCATAGTGGGCTTGTACCATCATAAATGATTCACTAGCATCCACGTATCAAAACCATGGGTGTGGACATGCAACGATGGTCTCCATGAACCTCGACAACGATAAAACTTCTCATTGTCGTGGGCCGAGGAGTAAGTGTAGATTTGCCTCTTTAAGTTTGTTGGTCTTGGTTGTCTTAAGAATTTCTTCAAAAAATTCGACGAGAAGATCGACGATTTCTAATTGTTTCTCGGCCTCGGTGAATTGAGCCATATTTTGGCTTTGTCTAGAGGGTAATGGGAATGCCTTCAACTTTAACAAATCCATATGAAGCTACACCCTCCTTAAAAGTTTATGCATACTTTCCTCAAAATCCCGAATGTGTGTTGGCATGGATTTTATTTTCCATACCATGAAAAGTTGGGAGTAGGGGCGCGAGATAGGGTCTTGCGCCCATCCCTCGGCGGGTGGTATGATGTAGGAAGGAGCACTAACTCTAGGAGGGTAATATCAATCCTACGACCTGTATGTTGTTGGATTCATAGGGCGCTTGTTGACTTTGTTCCTCGGGTAGAGAATCCATTTGCTCGCTATGCTGCTTGACTTCACCTTTGCTCGATTGGTGCGCTAATCTTTGCGGAGTCTACACCGGTATTCCTCTATCCCATGATGCATAAACACACTGTGACAAAAAGAGACAAAGCGGAACAACTACAAAGCTTGCGAAAGATTAGTGTTAGCGAATAATAAAATGATTGTTATGATAACAAGCGGCTTGGTGGCTGGCAGTAAAAAAAAACTTGATATTCTAAATACTGAAAATCAAAAAGGGTTAAAAGATCACCAACACTTGCTGCTTTGAAGATTACAAGTATAATATCCAACTTCGTCATCTATGGTTTGGCACCATCCCAGACAGCAGCGCCATTGATTACGTGCCACGGTAGGGTGATGTCCGGAGTCAACAAAAATTTGTATCTAAATTTCCTCCCTCTTTGCTTGAGTAGTCGACTATTGCGTATAGCGGTTCTAGGTCGAACACAAGGATGGGTTTCGTCTTACAAATGACTTGTATCATGATTCAAAATGGTGAGCTTTCATTTGGATTTTCGAGTTTGCATTAAAAGTGTGGTTGTTGTTGTGGCTAAGTGAAGCTTTAAAAATAAGATGTAAAAGAACACCTTGAAGTTTTGGGTCACTAGTTTGATGAGATGGGGTTGTAGAGGTGTCCTCGTGTTATTTCATTAGCAAATGACATATAGTCATTTCCAAAACCGATCTTTGTTTAACTTTAAACCAACCCCAAGAACATTCCTATTTGAACCATAGCATTTAATGGAAGCATTTAACAGCCATAGCTTGAAAATAAAGCATTTAACCTTACTTTCTGGCTCGTAAATGACATCTAATGGATGTCATGTATCTACCATTAAGACAGACTCGAACCCTCAAGCATGCCAAGTATCAATTCAAAGAAAATACATTAAATAGCATTTAACCTAGCCTGGAAAGTTTGAACACAACACGCCAGCACTGCCAGCCATGAAAACAGAGGAACACCCGCAAACCAACATCAACCAACCTAGCAACCCTCATCTTCAAGGTTTTGAGGCTTAGCCAAACATCCTTTGAGTTGTCATCCTCAAAGGGGTCTATTTGGCAGCCTAGAAAATGAGAAAAAGAGGAGAGAGAAAATAGAAAATGGGAACCAAAACAGGGGCTGTATGTAAAGCTGCGTGAATTGAATAGTTAGGTTACAAAATGTCCATAACATGCTTATATAGCCCCACAAACATGCAAAAATACCAAACTAACCTAAATAAAATGATTACATTGAGGGAAAAAGAGGAATTAAACAAAACGGAGTCGTTTGGATTACAAAAACAGGGAGCGAAATTTTCGCTATGCATAGTGAATTTCATATGATATTTAAAATCGCTATGATAGCGAAATTTCACAGTCATAATAAATTGAAAATTTCTATGCATAAAGAGAATTTTCGCTATGATAGCCAAATTTCATTATCATAGCCGGTACCATATAAGTGGAAATGAGGCTAATCCTCTATGTTGCTTCCTCGCATCCTCCAATTGCATTTCTCAACTTATATACATTTCTTCATCCCAAAGCTTACGAAACGATGAGAATTCAACCGAACTCGATATAAATCCAGCAAATTTCATGCCAAGCTTGATGATATGAGGCTTACTTAAACCTGAAAACTACCAAAACAACCTCTAAAACAAAAATTAGTAGTACTAAGGACCCGCATGTCAATCGACTTAATTACATTAGCGTACAAAATCTCTCAAAACCTATCTTAAATAGGACTCAAAATAGCACTTTTTGGGTACTAATCAGTTAAGGGGTTATATTTTCACTGTAGATGCATCCTCATTGATCAATACTTGGTAATCTTTTAGGGTTCAGTGGTTGCTTATTATTAGATCCACAAAGATTCATTAGTTGCCCTTTACGAATCATTATAGATGGTCATAGAGATTTCACCAGAACCATAAATGCTAAATAAATGCTTTCTATCAAAAGGAAAATTATTAGGTTTAGTTTTAAAGCCAAATGAAGATCCCGCTCGAAATGACTATATGTCATCCTCCCCAACGCTGAGTGAAAAGACCCGAGACTGACAGCCTGTGAACCCTAAACCCAAAGTGGGCCCAATGTTTGCTAGAGTTCTTTTATATTTACTTCACCTTATTTTCAGTTTGCAAACCATCAACTCCCCTGCTTTTTTTATTACCACCTTAAAACTAAATTGAAATTCACCATTTTGGAGCCTTTACCGGTGGAGTCATTTGTACGAAGAAAACCCATCCCTGAGTTCGACCCTATACCACTATACTGCAGTAGCTTTACTATGACAGTAGGAGCTTTAGGATATAAATTTTGTTGATTCCGCATACCTACTGTGGCACGAATCAGAAAACCCCATCATCCAAAATTAAAAAAATGCCCCTCACTCTAAGTGATGATAGGTTACACACATCCTTATGAGTTATGACGAGTTCCCATACGGCCCTAAGTCGAGGTACAATCCCAAGCCTATTATCTCTCTAAGTGAGGGCTTTCAAACCCGGGATTCCATTAATCCCGTGACATTTCATCCATGAGAATTAACTCCCTCATATTTGGATCACATTCAAATCTGTTTCATATCAGCCCCACACTCTTCTAAGTGTATGACCCATTAGGTTCCGGTTATGTTGGCCACTTGATTCAGCTATTGAATTATGCAAGTCAAGATTGGTATCTAGCAACACATCATGACCCCCAATTTACCGGAGAGTCAATGGTCTGACTGCATACCCTTCCCATAGACAAATATCGTGCAATTTGTCCTTTCAACAAACTATGCCCTGTCTGGGAGCATGGGCACGTAGCTCCCACTCAGACTGTCATGCCACACCTAGCCTGGGCGATATTTGATCTTATCCCGCATTCATCACTCAACCAGTTATGCACTCTGGGCTGATACCTCAAGGCATTATCACTCTTGCTAGAGATTCCCGAGTAATGATTCCGTCAAGAGGCCTTAGGTATACTCTCCCTCTATTGGGCATGGTGAATCCTTTGTTGGCTACTCAATTACCTTCGAACACCTCAAACTATACCCAATCCTTGTCCAATGAGCAACCCCCTAAGAGGCAACATGGATTGAGGTCAAAGTACAGGATCAACATCCAAGATATCCCTGAGCACCTCAAGTCTAAGGATACTTGCACCATTGCTATGATGAGACAATCATCTACATTTAAATAGATGATCCATATGATTGTCTCCTTATAGGTCTCTAATGTACTTAGCTACTCTTAGCAAGCATCCACACACCAACGCTGATCAACTCATGATCACAGTTTATAAGATCTACTTCTTGATCCAATCAAGGAGTATGACATGTGCTAGTCTGTCCGGATCAACAATGTCAAGTATTGTTGATCCTATGAATAGGGATAATTTAGGCACAAACATAAATGCACATGATAGGAATCTTATTATCCTGATCCCATTATGATTTCCTTCATGCTATGTTAGGTATCATGGAGTTCATTAATTCGATTAAAGATCTATATCAATTCAACGTATGGATATCTAATTAACGAAGAAGCCTTCCATATTAAATAATATGTTATGCGTACAATAAGTGCTAATGGCGATTGCCTTTAGAGCACTTCTCCAACAAACTCCCACTTGCACTAAAGGCAATCGCCCTTGTATCTCATACCATAGGCTAGAACGTGTGAGTCGTACTTCTTTTGGGGAAGTGGCTTAGTCAAGGGATCAACAATATTACGATCAGTGGGTATTTTCTCTAACTTTACATCATTCCTGCCAATGATCTCTCTAATCAAGTGGTATATTCTAAGTATGTGTTTGGACCTTCGATGAGACTGTGGTTCCTTAGCTTGTGCTATGGCTCCATTGTTGTCACAATACAAAAGTATCGGATGAATAATGCTAGGTACCACTCCTAGTTCAGTAATGAACTTTATCCAAACCACTTCTTTAGCCGTCGTATCGCGATGTACTCTACTTCCAATTTGTAGAATCCGGCAATGCTTTCTTATTTGAACTCTTCCAATCGGGACCGCTTCCACCATTTAATGTGAACACGTATCCTGATTGAGATTTGGAGTCATCTCTATTAGATTGGAAACTGGCATCACTATACCCATTAACAATAAGATCCCCATCTCTATAACTCAAGAATACATCCTTAGTCCTTCTCAAGTACGGCGCGATTTTTTTACAACCACCCAATAACCTATTCCCGGGTCTCGATTGCACCGCTCATGACACCGTGAAAGATATGACACGTCGGGCCTAGTACATAACATAGCGCATACATGATCAATCCTATAGCTGAAGCATAAGGAACAGATTCATGCGTGTCCTCTCATCTATGTCTACTTTATCACAAAGACCCGAGAGCGTGATCCCACAACCATGGGACATATCCTATCTTGACTCAGCTTCCATAAAATCTCTTCAAAGATTCGTTTATGTATGTAGACTGTGAAAGACCAAGCAACCTTTTAGATACATCTCTATAGATCTTTATCCCTAATATATAGGTCGCTTTTCCAAGGTTTTTCATGGAGAAATTCTTGGATAACCAAATTTTGATGGATAATAGTACTAAGACGTCGTTTCCTATTAGAAGTATGTCATCCACATACAAGACTAATAGGAATACGACAATCCTCCATTTGTCTTCTATATAATAATAAGTCATCCAGATTTTGTGAGAAACCAAACTCTTTGATTGTCTCATCAAATCAAATATTCCAATTCCTAGATGCTTGCTTCAACCCATAAATGGATCTCTGAAGTTTGCATACTTTACTGCCACTTCCAGATATGAAACCTTCAGGTTGTGTCATATACACCTCCTCGGTTAGGTTTCCATTGAGGAAAGTTGTCTTCACATCCATTTTCCATATCTCATAATTATAATGAGCAACGATGGCTAGAAGTATTCTTATGGATTTAAGCATAGCTACTGGACTGAAAGTCTCGTCATAATCAACTCCTTGTTTTTGAAGATAACCCTTAGGCACAAGCCTAGCTTTATAGGTAATCACATTACCTTCCATGTCTGTCTTCTTCTTGAAGATCCATTTGCATCCTATGGGTTTTATCCCTTTAAGTGGATCAACCAAAGTCCACACTTGGTTTGTATACATGGAATCCATCTCTGACTTCATAGCATTGAGCCATTGATCAGACTCTGAACTGTTCAAATATTCTTTGTAGGTAGTTGGCTCATCATTTTCTATAAGCAATATGTCTTTTTGTTCACTAATAAGAAATCCATATCTCTCTGGGACAGAACGTATCCTACTTATCCTACGAAACACCTATGTTTTAGAAGAGTCAGCTATTAATTCATCATCATGAATTATAGCTTCAGGTTTAGTCAGATGAGATGCTTATGTTAGAGCATCTTGAACTTCACTAAGCTCCACTTTGCTCCTACTGTCTTCTCTCAAGAGAAACTCTTTCTCTAAGAATACAACATGCTTTGAAATAAACAACCTTTGCTCCAAAGTGTTGTAGAATTGATATCCCATTGTTTCTTTAGGATATCCTACAAACAGACACTTATCAGACTTAGCTTCAAGCTTGTCTGATATTGTTCGCTTCACATAAGGAGGACAACCCCATATTTTAATGTGGGAAAAATAGGGCCTTTTGTTAGTCCATATCTCATACGGAGTAACTTCAATTGACTTGGATGGGACTCTATTTAAGATGTAAGCAACAGTTTCAAGTGCATAGCTCCAAAAGGATTTAGGTAGGTCTACCTTGCCCATCATAGACCTTATCATGTCTAACAAGGTTCGGTTCCTTCTTTATGCCACACCATTGTCTTGTGACGTGTAGGGTGGAGTCCATTGGGATAAAATCCCATTGTCCCTGAGATAATCTAGAAACACTTGGCTTAAGTACTCTCCACCTTGATATGATCTAAGTGATTTTATACTTCTCCCAAGTTGTTTCTCTACCTCATTTCTGAATTCTTTGAACCTTTCAAAGGCCTCAGACTTATACCTCATGAAATACAAGTACCCATTGATTCGTGCCACAGTAGGGTGATCCGGAATCAACAAAATTTATATCCTAATTTTCCTCCTACTGCCGTAGTCCAAACATTACAAGATAGTGGTTCTAGGTCGAATGTGGATGGGTTTTCTTTCAGACAAATGATTTACTTTTTAAGCTCAAAAATGGTGAATTTGCCTGATTTGGGTTTTGATGTTATGGGTGTAATGGTTGGCAAACTGAAAATTAAATAAAATAAAATGTAAAAGAAGTCTTCTTAGTGTCGTTACCGGATTTAGTTCTAAAGGTCACCGAGGTTCTCTGTCCATTTGGCCAGAGGACGACATATAATCATCTCCGAATCGATCTTCATTTAGCTATCAAACCGAAATCACTATCCTTTGTCGGTATTCACCGGCCATTTATGTTCTCAAATAGCTAAACGAAGTCTCTCGACTCACATTACAATGGGTAATAAATGGTAACTAATGAACATCACAAGATCTAGTAATAAGCATCAAATGAGCACTAAAAAGATTACTCAAGTACCGACCATTCAACATGAATCGGCGGATCAAACCTAATGTTAAAGTGGGTACTGCACGGCAAAGCAAAGTGAGTACCTGCGTGAAAAATAGAGGACCTCCAGTAGCCTAGATCCTGCACCCAGCAGCCTTCCACTTCAAAGAGGGAAGGGTTTTAGCCAACCATCCTCCGAGTCATTAATCCTCTAAAGGTTTGGCTGCCCGCAAAATGGAAAAGAAAGGGAGCAAATGAAAACAGAAGAAGCTGAACTGAGAGCCGAAAGCTCCAAAAAATTTATTGTTTACTTGATTGATGTCCATTTGTTACAGACTGAGGCTTATATATGCTCAGAAAAAGGGAAATTGCAAAACAATATGAAACAACAAAATTACAAAGGAGGTGAGAAAGGAGAAAACCAAACGGAGTCAAGTTAAACAAAAAACAGGAGTAGACAATTTTCTATGCATAGTGATTTTCGCTATGGTAGCGAAAATTCGCTATGATAGTTAGTTCGCTATCATAGCGAAAAATTCGGCCATGGGGTTGAAATTTCGCTATGCACAGTAATTTTCGCTATGATAGCGAATTTTCCAACGTAGCGAAATTTTGGCACTGTTCCTCACTGGCTACTGTTCCATTGCTCCCTGTTGCTTTTATTCACACTGCACTATTCCATTTCTTCTTGCTTTGATATTCTTCATTCCCTAGCTTGTCGAAATTGATCGAAACCATATGAAATTGATGGAAATCAACCCACTTTGTTATGATTGATTGACACGACGACGGCTTCCACTCCCGCAAAAACTACAAAAACAACCCTGAATGTGATCTAAGAATAGACCCGAACATGTCAATTGGGTTAATTATAACAATTAGTACACAAAAAGCGCTCAAAACCTATTAAAAATAGGGTTCAAAATAGCACTTTTTTGGCACTAATCACCCATATCGTGAATAGTCATCGATGAAGGTTATGAAGTAAACGAAACCACCATTGGCTTGCACAGACATAGGACCTCATACATCAGTATGTATAAGGTCTAATAGTTCGTTTGCTCGTTCACCCTTTCCCTTAAAGGGTAATTTGGTCATTTTGCCTAACAAGCATGATTCATAATCAAATGACCCTAAGCTTCCACACTTGTGTAACTCAGTCATGCGTCTCTCACTTATTTGACCAAGACGATAATGCCATAAACATGATGATTTCAAATTATCTCCTTTTTGTCTTTTACTGACATTGATATTCAGGATTGGATTTGACATATCTAATATGTAAACCTATCGCTTCAAGGTACCACCAAAGATAAAAACATCATTTAACATAATGCAACAACTACTGTCACAAAAATTTAAATGAAAGTTTAAACATGATACATAAATGATGTTCTTCATCAAAGCTGGCACACAAAAGAAATAGTCTAAATATAAACAAAAACCACTAGGGAGGTTCAAAACATAAGTCCCAATGGCAAATGCACGCAACTTCGCACCATTACTCCACCCGATGGCTCCACTCTCCCTTCTACGAGCTTCTGCTGCCTCTAAGGCCCTACATATCAAGACATATGTGAGCCACAACCGGTGGTCCAATACCCAAAGGTTGCCAGATAAGAAACAGATAACTTCAATGACATAAATACCAAGATGATGGTGCATCACATGCCACCTGTTCTTCGACTCCAAGTAAAGCCTCTTAGCCTCCTCTTCCAATGGCCATCTGACCATACGGAAGCAAATACCTTGAAGAAGTCTCTTTCGGGTAGTCTTTGCCTTTCTTCTAGCCATTTTTCCTCAGCCATTTTCGAAAGTACGTTGATAAATTTGGGTACGGTAGGTATTTTATGGACCATTCATAGTCGAAAGCACAAATCAGGTAAAACTATCTGCAACCTTGCCAAAATCTGGGTTTATACCAATTCAAGATCCATCCAAAGGGACCCAATCGATCCAACCTTTGACGATTGCATGACCGTTAAAGGCACATTGTAATCGAGAGACGCCCCACCTCCATCTTGGAACCAAAAGAAGCCTTGCAACTTTGAACCCTTCAATGGTCGCCTACTCATTATAATGTTCCCTTAGATGGTGTACTTGGAATATGCATCCTCAGTCTTATACCACTTCTGAAAATCAGGTGACATGGAGGTGTGGATAAACAATCCTGCCCTCACACTATCAGCCAAGTGTTTCTTATATGCATTCTGAACACTTTCAGGTGCACCAGGAGTTGGGGATTCAGGGATTGGCTCAGCAATGACATAGGCTATTTTTTCTTCTTTGAGAACAATTCTCAAATTCTTCAGCCAATCTAAGAAGTTAGGCCCAGTCAATATTTTGTCATCCATTACCGTTTGTACGTTCACATTCGCTGACATGGTTTGATTCTTATGACCTATATGTAAAAGAGATTATGTTAGATTGTACTTAAAATGCATAATTACTACAGCTTGATAATCACGCATTATGGCTCCCACTATTTTATCACATAATCCATAGCCCTTACTTATTGATCCGAGAGAACCTATATAGAGGTTCTCCTAGAGGGTCGATATCCCATATCACCGAGAATCACCTTGGGTTTACCCAACAAGCTATCTCGGGTAAAAAAGGTAGGTATCCTTGATCATACCAATTGCATTTGTACGCAATTAAGGAATCCAATATCACTTCGAGTGACCTTGGGTTGACCCAACAAGCCATCTTAGATAAATAATTATTCCAATTTGCAATCTGACGCAACTATCGAATCCAGTGCTATCAATTGTTGATTTGTGCACTATCACTGGGTTATCAACTCATGATACTTATACATCTTATGTATACTGACCCAGCTACGTCTCTATCCATCATTAACCTTGGGTTTACCCAACAAGCCAATGAGTCTAGTTAAGGCTAGCCCACAAATCAAGAAAACTCATTTCCATGGATAGAACATGCTCTTGTGGAGAAAGGCTTGGGTTTACCCAACAACCTCAATCTCCAAAAGGAACTCTCATTCATACCATATTAGTGGAAGACGTTTGATTCGTACACAAGAAATCGAAATGAATCAACAAAAATTTATATACCCAGTTCCTCCCACGTCGTAGTCAAGCTACTGCAAGATAAGGTCTAGGGTCGAACACGGGATGGGTTTTCATCCTAGGAATGATTTGCATAAGTGTAAAAGGTAAGGCTTTTTGTTTGGACTTTTGATTGTTTCAAAACAAAGGAGTAGTTTGAAACCGAATAATCAGAAGACTGAAGTGCTGTGTGAAAAGGTAACTTTGAAGATTTAGGTCACTAACTTGATAATATAGGGCAAACAAGTGTCCTCGGGTTTTATCCTCGCATTATGACAAGCAACCTATAGTCCAAGCCATAACCGGATCTTTGTTTAACTAGCAAACCTAACCCTAGAATCACTCCTATTTGAGTCAACACAAGTAACATGCATCTACATCCCCTTTCAGTTTAAAACCCTAACATTCAACATCATTTCAGCGGCTCGTAAAGACCATATAAAAAACCACAGTGCATCTAGCAATAAGTATACATTGTATCCTAAAGCATGGTAAGTATTGGCCAAATTAATGACATTAAATGATATTCAACCCTTAGCTCGAAAGACGGGAGCCATAAATTACGCACTGTGAGCATTCAACACATGAGGACAACCTGTAACTGCCCCACAACCAAGCTAGCTACCTTCCTCTTCAAAGAAAAGAGGCTTAGCCAAGCATCTCTTGAGTTGTCATCCTCAAGAGGGGTGTTTGGCAGCCTAGAAAATAAGAGAAAGAGGAGAGAGAAGAGAGAAAAGCAAACCCTTAACTGAGTCATGAAGATATTTACATAAAATGAAAATGTGCCCAAAAGATTTCTTTCAAGATTGCTTAGGGTTACAAAAACTATGGGGGTTTCTATATAGGCCACCCATTTATGTGAAACTACAATAAAGCCTAACATTTTGGCTAAAATTAGTGGACAAGGGATAATACACCAAATGAAGTCGGTTTGCATTAATTACAGTATGACAAGGCAAAGGAATTTCGCTTAGGCATAAAATTTTCGCTTTATGTAGCTTAAAATTTGGCCAGGTTAATAGTACCTTGTTGGGGTAACAAGTCACTCAAGAGATAGCGAAATCGAAAATTTCGCTAGGCATTGGCACTACATAGCGTCTCGCTAGCTTAGCTAAATTTTTAGTGATAGCTTAAACCGGATTTTTCTGCCAGAACAAGGTAGAGTTTCAACCTTGGGTCTAGCCAGGCTCAATACTGCAGATTGCAACTTTCTATGATTATGAATTTTCGCAACCCAATAACAAGTAATTCAGCGAAATTCCCGAATTTCATTTACTCTCACCCGCATTGCCTAAATGCTCCTCTTCTCGCACGATTTCCATCACTGGCTTCATTCTATCTTTGATTTTTGGTATGTTTGATGGCTGAAAATTGAGTTCAATCTTCATGGTTCATCATATGTCTCGATATCGAACTCCCAAAGTACGCAAAAAAACCTGTAAAACAACCAAAAATAACCTCTAAACGGCATAAGCGATACTAAGAACACCTGAACACTTTAATTGGAGCACTGATATGATTAGTGCGCAAAAAGCACTCAAACCTATCTCGATATAGGGTCTAAAATAAAGACTTTTGGTACCAATCACACCCCCCAACCGAAACGTTGCTAGTCCCTTAGCAATGCAAAAACAAAAAGGAGATGCATGCAGTGATTTTCAAAAAGTTTATTATTTTCAAAAAGGTGTATGTACATATAAACAAGATCTTTTAAACTCGAAAAATTGACACAAGTTTGAAACCCAAGACGAAGAGCCAAACCATACAAGAACAATTTCGTGTCAATATCGTTCCAAGCACTCTAACTCTTGAATTTCCACCAAAAGTCTAATGGTTCTTTATGTAAACCGTGATCGGGCCAATAAATTGTAAAATTGTCCCCTCCCCCTAACCTAGCACTGGCATGGCCTTAAGCTGTTGAACAACCTAGGATAAGGATAGTGCTCTTCTTTATTCAACTACAACAGGTAATGTTTAAAACTGACTTCACCAAAGTCCGTAACGGGGTCCACCGATGACTCCCAACCAATTAAGGTTTAGGCATTTGTTGCAAGACTGACCACAAACTCTATAGGTCACCCTGCACTCAATGATTTCAAAATCAAGCACCTACAAATCTGTTAAACTCTACCTATCCACCTATGTAACGAACACTAAATCGATGACTCCCAACCGCGCTTCAGGCATCGGGCTTCAAAGGCTTTCGCCATACACCCCACGGACCGTGCTCGGGTTTCAAGGCAAGGCTTCACGACTTTATTTTTCTTTTTCTTTTTTTTTTTTTTTTTTGCTTTTTCTTTTCTTTTCCTTTTTGGAAGACTACATTGGTCTTCAAATGTGGGATAACAAACTATCCTAGGTAGCCAACATGCCTATGGGTCGGCTATGCAAAGTGAAAGGAAGCAACTAATTTGATAGCCTATTGAAACAATCTGGTGTGCAGTGTGTGAATTAGCTTAAGGGAGAAATGTTCAAGTTGAGCATGCTGGAACTTCAACTGACCAAAAATTATTTCAAACATGGAATTTGTTCTAACATAAATGTGACAAACAAGGTTTCAAGTTTTCCATTTAAAGGCAATTCAATTGTCCAATTGAAGCAATTCAATTGTTCAATTGAAGACAAAACGACACATATGGTGAAGGCACAAAACATGATATGCAAAATTATCTTTAGCGTTTGGGACACCTGAATCCAACCATAGCAGAAAAACAAAATTGAACATCCAGACAGAGCATGATAATTACCTCAACCGCCTCCTCAAGTATGGTGGGGATTATAGGGCTCAGGGAGGATCCAACAGGAGAATTTCCTCACTGCTGGCCTGCTGCACCACATAAGGTTTCACCCTCTCGTCCATCGACTTTAAACACCCCGTTATCATCCGGGATTGATTAGACCACGAACCATCGATAAGTGCCTGCTTGACAATGAATGGACCTGGCCCATCGGCCACTTGGAGCTTGCCTGAAATAGATGGTGTTTGGAGTCGTATAAAAGAACTTGCCCCTCTTTGAAATTCCTTCCCCGATTATCATTTGATCATGCCATCTTTTGATTTTTCCTTTGCAATCTTCGAATTCAAGTAGCATCATTGCATTTCTTCCAACTCATTGAGATCAAGGAACTTCTTGACTCCTGCCTCTACTTAGGTCCATGTTTAGCTTCGACAAGCCCACCATGCCTTGTACCGATCTCCACTCGAAGGTGACATGCCTTACCATAGACCAACTGATAAGTGGGACATCTCTGTGGATTGTCTCGAAGTCGTCCCGTAGGCCCACAAATGTAATCAAGCAATGATAGACCAATCTTTCCCTGGTGCTACCACCTCATTAGAATGGTCTTGATCTCTCCCTATTGGCAAGTTCCTACTTGACCACTTGTTTGAGGATGGAAGGAGTGGCCACTTTGTGTTTCACACCATATTTAGCCATGTGTTTTCAAATGGTTTGTTACGGTAAATGAGAACCTCCATCACTAATAATGGTTTTCGATTCCCCAAACCTGAAAAGATATTGGCTTTCAAGAATTTAATTACCACCCTATTGTCATTGGTCTTGCAGGGGATTGCTTCAACCCATTTGGAGACATAGTCTACTCCCACCAAAATGTATGTATGACCATACGACCAAAGAGGAACCATGAAATCGACGCCCCAATAATAGGACAATTCAACTACTAAAATTGGGTTCAAAGGCATCATATGACTACGAGACGCCTTCCTGCCTTTGACATCTGGTCACATACACGGTAATACTTGCAAGTTTCCTTGAATAATGAAGGCCGCAGAAACCCGACCGTAGCACCTTCATTGTCGCTTCGAGCAAAACGACCACCACAAAGCACTCTCATGGCAAAGGGGGTTCAAGATTCCTAACTGCCTCTCCTCAGCACGCGCACTTCCGATTATTTGATCCGCATAATACTTGAATAAGAAGGGCTCTTCCTAAATAATAAGAATGGATCTTAGCAAAGAAGTACTTCCTATCCCTGCCTTTCCACTCAAATAGTTTCTCCCTGTGGAGAGAAAATCGCAATGTGGAGCATACCAGTAAATTTTTTCCAATTTTGATCGTGGATTCCTCAGAAATTCATCATTGATGGGTGGACTATGAGCAATCATGAGTTATCAAGTTAACCTTGACAGATGATCCGCCACCACATTCTCTACTCCTTCTTGTCTTTACTGCAAATTAAACTCCGAAGTAGAAGAACCTTACTCCGATGAGCCTTGCTTTTGCATTTTGTTTGGTTAGGAGGTATTTCAAAGCGGAATGGTCTGTAAAAATGACTATATCAGACCCAACCAAGTATGCTCGAAATTTGTCTAAAGCATACACCACTGCTAACAATTCCTTCTCTGTAGTGGTATAATTCCTTTGTGCTTCATTCAAGGTTTTGCTTGCATAATAGACCACATGAGATTTCCCATCTTCTCTTTGGCCGAGTATTGCTCCTATAGCAAGATCACTTGCATCACACACTTCAAAGGTAACCCGCCATTAGGTGCCTCGTACCATCTGGGCAAAGAGTCAAATGAGATTTCAGCTCTTCAAAGCTATCCCGCATTCTCTCTCCCAAACAACTTTGGCATCTTTCTCTAGGAGCTTGTACAGGGGTTTAGCAATCTTCGATAGTCTTTAATGAATCGTCTATAGAAGCCCCGATGACCAAGGAATTGCCTAATCATTTTTACACTTACAAAGGCGGCGCTTGGAAATAAGTTCAATCTTTGCTTATCAACTTCTATTCCCTCGCTTAGAAATAATGTGCCCCAAGATAATTCTCGGGTTAACCATAAAATGGCATTTCTCCCAGCTACACCGTTCTTTCTACGCACCTCTCAGTGCTAGCTTCCAGATTGGTCAAGCATTCTTCAAAATTGCCTCCATATACAGTGATGTCATCCATGTATACCTCCATTATACGCTCCACCATATCACTGAACATACTAAGCATACACCTCTGAAAAGTGGCTGGGGCGTTGCAAAGACCAAAGGGCATCCTCCTATAAGCATACGTGCCAAATGGACAAGTGAAAGTGGTCTTTTCCTGATCTTCTGGAGCAATCTCTATCTGGAAATATCCTGAATACCCATCCAAAAAACAATAGAATGGGTGTCCAGAGACTCTTTCAAGGAGCTGATCAATAAAAGGCAACGGGAAGTGGTCTTTTCGTGTTACCTCATTGAGCCTCCTATAGTCAATACACACTCTCCAACTGGTAGTTAATCGGGTAGACAATTCTTCACCCTTTTCATTCTTCACAGTAGTCACTCCTGATTTCTTAGGTACCATCGAAATGGACTCACCCAAGTGCTATCGTAAATGGGGTAAATGATACCACCCTTGAGCAATTTTAAGACCTCACGCAACTACTTCCCGCAGCGGGGTTCAACCTCCATTGGGCCGCCTAATAGCTTTAGACTCCTTCTAAATAGATGATGGGTACGCATTGATGCGGAGTTATGCCCTTCAAATTAGAAATTTTCCATCCCAATGCTTGCTTATTCCTTTTGAGAAGGTGTAGCAGGTTATCCTCCTGTGCAGTGGTCAACAGTGAGGAAATTACAACTGGGCACTGCTCATTTTCTTCCAAAAATGCATACTTTAATTCAGCTGGGAGTGGTTTGAGCTCTAGCTGTTGAGGTCCCTTTGGTTCATTACCAGTTAATAGAGGTAAAATTTATGTTTTTTTTCTCCAATACCCCTGCACTAAACTCATGCTTTGAGGTTCTTGTTGCACTTCGACACTCGCATACCCTTGAGTTAATAAATCTGCTCCCGCTCATTAGCTTGTTCTTCCAGATCGCATCTATTGCCACGCACTTCTTCACGGTCATCTTCCTTGAGTGCATATGCCTTTACTCAAATGAAAATATTGAGTTCTAAGGTCATATTCCAAATGTGAGTTGCATAACCTCAAGCCATAGGGCTTATTATGGCATTTGAAGTGGCCAAAATGGCCTCCCAAAAATAGCGTACATGGTCAGGGTCCCACCGCAATCGGTTCTCAGATCAAGCACAACAAAGTCCACCGGATAGTAAAATCGTCCACTTGTATTAGAACATCCCTAATGGTCCTTTTGGTATTTTAATAGATCTATCAGCTACACGACAAGTGTGATGGAAGGGGGTTTCACCACCCAAACCCAATTGCTTGTATTATTGAATAAGGTAAAAGATTCACACTAGCCCCAAATCTATCAGGCTTTCTCCACACTAATGCCTCCAATATTAACCGATATTGTAGGACATCCCGGGGTCTTTGTATTTCACTAGCTTCTCGCATTCGATTTACTTCAAGACTCACTTGCCTACCGAAAGTGCCTTTTGTTCACATTAAGACCCATTTACCGCTGCATAAGTCCTTCAAGAATTTTGCGAAGCTGGGATTGCTGATCATGTCAAGGAGAGGAATATTAACTTTCACCTGCCGCAAAACTTCTAACATTTATGTTTGGTTAACGAAACTTTTCTTTTTCTTGAGAGCTTGTGGAAATGGAAGGGGTACACTGGTCTTCTTCTTTCCTATTGCACCGTTTCTTCGCGGATAATCAAACCGTTACCGATCCGACCGACTGTTGTAGAACCGATCTGGCTGGGTTTCACCTCTACCACTTCTAAGAGTCACGACCGCTTTAACTCTTACTCTGCCCCGACATTTGGATCATTGGTCAAGCATATTTCATTCGCCTCCTCTTGATGTTGCCGGATCGAGAAGCTCTCCTTTTTCTACATCCCGTAGCCGCCGGAAGTGGGATAGTTTTGAAATTTTCGTATCGCATGTCACCTTACTATTATGAATTTCTCTACTGCTTCAATTTTCCAATTAGCTTGTACATTTAGCACCTTCTGTTCTTCTACAAATATGCCTACCACTTTACTCAAATTCAGGATTGCCTGTTCAACAGGAGATGAAAGTGGAAAAGGTCATTACATTGAATGAACCACATTGCTCCCGGGAGGCATATGCAAGTGGCTTGATTTCCATGACAAAAAGCTTGGAAAATTCTCCAGCTGTGGTTATTGGTGTTACCATATGGAGCATCTATGGGTGGTTTATTTTGACTTATGGCATGGGCATGCTCTTGACAGTGCTCCTCAGGGTAATTATTTGACTGAAAATTGAAGTAAGAAAATTGGGATGAAGATAACTCATTTACTGTTTGCATTTCATGCTGATTTTTCATTTCCAGATCATCCACCTGAAGTTAAACCGTCAATTTGCTTTCATCTCTGTGTCTTCAGGAAATGCGTACTTGTCTCCCCTTTGGTGGTTCAATGGCCTTAATCTTTCGGCTTCCCTTGGATTCGGTTCATCCCATGCCTTTGAGGTTTCAGCCACATAGTTCAAAAAGTCCATGGCTTCATCCGGGTTTTTGCTCAAAAAGTTACCTCCACACATAGTCTCCAATAGTTGCTTCATGGTTGGAGACATACCATCATAGAAGTGATTTACCAGCATCCATGTATCAAACCCATGATGTGGACATGCACTGATAGTCTCCATGAATCTATCCCAGCACTGGTAAAACCTTTCACCATCTTGAGCTGCAAAAGTGTAAATTTGTCTCTTCAAATTGTTGGTCTTATGAGCACTGAAGAATTTTTTTAAAACTTCGTCATAGCCTCACCCCACTTCTGGGTGGTTCTAAGCCTCAGTGCTTAACCACCTTGGCCTTGTCCTTTAGGGTAAGTGGAAATGCTTTCACTAAGCAAATCCATGTCCATCATTCCTTCCTTAAAGGTAGTGCATACTTCCCTCAAAATCCCTAATAAGGAGCGTATGGATTTTCATTTTCCATACTATATGTGGGGAGTAGGGTACCAAGGGTAGGGGCCTCACTACATCTTCAGCCAGAGGTACGATGCAGAGGGGGCACTAACCCTAGAGGGTGGATGTGATCCCTCATGGTCTCTATAGGCAGCTGGATTCATCAGGACCTCACGACTCATTGCTCTTCAGCAAAGGATCCATGGCATTCGTGAAATAATCGACTTCATCGCTTAATAATTTAGAAAATCGATTCTCTCAGCTTCACTTGAAGTGTCTCTATCCCACCTGAGCATAAACACCTGCTACAAAAAATTGTAGAGACAACAGCACCAACAAAACTTAAAAGATTGTGGTTAGCCAAAATAAACCGATCAGGATGAAAACAAAAATGCTGGAAGTTATCGCAAAGTGATGAAAACTTCTGCGCTATCAGAATCGGGTTACAAAAAAGAGTTAAAAAGGTTACCTTCACTCTGTAATGAGTGATTACAAGTACACTTCAACTTATCGAACTTAGTTACACCATCCTCTAAGAACGCTTTTATTTGATTCGCGGCCACAAGAGCCGAGTCGAATCAACAAAATTTATATACCTGTTCTCCTATCATTGTAGTCGTCATCAAGCAAGATAGTGGTCTAGGGTCACCACGGGATGGGTTTTCATCCTAGGAATGATTTGCATAAGTGTAAAAAGGAAAGGCTGTTTGACTTTGATTGTTTCAAAAACAAAGGGAGTAGTTTGAAAAATCGAATAATCAGAAGACTGAAAGTGATGTGTGAAAAGGTAACTTTAAAGATTTAGTTCTAACTTGATAATATAAAACAATAAGTGTCCCTGCTTTATCTCGCATTATGACAAGCAACCTTATAGCCAAGCCATAACCGGATCTTTTTGCTTAACTAGCAAACCTAACTCCTAGAATCAATTCCTATTTGAGTCAACACTGTGTAACATGCCTCTACGTACCTTTCGCTTAAAAACCCTTAACATTCAACATCATTTCGCGGCTCAGAAGACCACATCTAAAAACCACAGCAGACTAGCAATAAGTATACACGTATCCTAAAGCATGGTAAGACATTGGCCACTAATGACATTAAAAGATATTCAACCCTAGTTTGAGAAGATGGGTTATAAATACAAGACTGTGAGCATTCAAATACATGAGGACAACTCGTAATCGGCCCACAAACTAAGCTAGCTACCTTCCTTTCAAAAGAAAGAGTTGACAAGCATCTCTTGAGTTGTCATCCCCAAGAGGTCACAGCCTAGGAAAATAAGAGAGAAAGAGAGAGAGAACAGAAAAGCAAACCCTAACTCGAGACGCGAAGATATTTACATAAAATGAAAAATTGTGCCAAAAGATTTCTCTCCAAATTCTCCTCTTCAGGTTACAAAAACTATGGGGGTTTATATAGGCCACCCATTTATGTGAAATCATTAACAAAGCCTAACATTTCACAAAATTAGGACAAGGAGTAATACACCAAAAATGAAGTCGGTTTTGCATTAATTACAAAAGTATGACAAGGCGTTGAATTTCGTGTTAGGCACAAAATTTTCGCTTATGTAAATAAAAAATTTTATTCGCTAAAATTGCTAGGTAGCTAACTCACCAAGAGATATGAATCAGAAAATTTTCGCTTAGGCATTGGCACTACATAGCTGGGGCTCTCGCTTAGCTTAGCTAAATTTTTAGCATAGCTGGAATCGATTTTTCTCGTAGAACAAAGGTAGTTTAAACTGTCTAATGAAAATTGTTTCGCTTAGGATTACAAATTTTTCGCCAAGATTAGTACTAAGAATTCAAGAAATTTTCAATCTTAGCGAAATTCCCTGGACTTGTCAGGATCTTCACCGCATTGCTCACCGCTCCTCTTCCCATTTGATTTCCCACTGGCCTCGCCTTCATTCTATCTTCGATTTTGGGTATGCTCGATGGTCGATTAACTTGAGTTCACCATGGTTCATCATATGTCTCGATATTTCCAACTCCCAAAGTACGCAAAAAACTTGCAAAAACCAAAATAACCTTCTAAACTACATGTTTATACTTTAAGAACACCTGAACACTTCAATTGGCATAATTGATATGATTAGTGCGCAAAAAGCACTCAAAACCTATCTGATATAGGGCTCAAAATAGCACTTTTTGGGTACTAATCAACGTTAGCCTTAATATTAATAATGGAGGGTTTTCTTTAGTTAAGTCTCATATTTCTTATTAGCATGCATTATCCATTCATCTCATGAAATTATAAGGATAGTTACTCTAACTATATGGCATGATTATGGACATTCTAAGATCAATTCCATGAGCCATAATGAAATTGACTAGGTCAAACCTAGGGATATGCATGATTATTACAACCATTTAAAATTTAAACAAATTTACAATCTTCAAGGTCTTCTTTCTTGGTTCCTTCTCTACACAACTTTATCCTTTTGCATCTTCACCAACTTATCCTAATCCTATGTAATCTAATTTACATACCTTTAATAAGAATAACCTCAAGTTACATTTGAGGGGGATTTAATGAGAAGAGAAGTACATAGAGAAACTAGAGAGAGGCAAGGACACACAGGCCCTATTTACCCAAAAAGAAATAATAATCAAATGCAGTATGCTCAATCACCTTTGAGCAAAGTCCATAATCATCCATCATGCTAACATACACCCTTAAACATGCATTCTCTAACGCAATCCATTGAAAGTTGAAGGTGTACCCCCATGATTTCAAAAGCACATAAAAGGTTTTTCAACACTTGAAATAAAATTGATCCATTTTGTTTTGTTCAACATTTGAACAATGACCTCAATTCAACACTTGAACTAAAATTGTCCTACATCCTTTTCATTCAACACTTGAACAAATAACCCCTTTCTTCAATGCTTGAACAAATATGATTCAACATCTTGAATCATGAACCCGATTTAGTTTATTTCTCCAATTGGTTCAACTCCTTGAACCATTATCCCAATTCAACTTTTGAACCGTAATTTTTCCAAAAGAACATTTTTGTCAAAAATTCTCTCTTAGGTAATTTCAACATGGGTTTTTCGAAATCCATGATCCAGAAACTTTAAAGTTGAACGGTTCAGTTTTAACTTGAACATATCTATTTCAAACACATAAGAGTAGTGTGTTCGAAACTTGTGCAAAACCATACAAGAAACGTAATGAACAAGGCGCCAACAGTCCTTAACGTCGTGATGTGTCAACGTCGCGACGTTGGGACATCGCGACATTGGAGCATTGTCACGTCATGACGTCACCAATGTCGCGATGTCACCATGTCGTGACGTTGGGAGTGTTTGACTCAAACATCATGTCAAGTCACTCACATCACATCACGTCACATCATGTCATGTCACGTCATGTCACAACATCGAAACGTCGCGACATTGGAACGTCGTGACGTTCTGGGTTTGGATGAATAATGTCACAATGTTGTTTGCCAACGTCACGACATTGTTGGAAATCTATGAGCAACATTGCGACATAAGTCGACACAAACGCCGCTGATCGCCGCTGGTTTTCTCCAACGGTGCTGTAAAATCCAATCTGGGACTTCTTTATCCACTTCCAGTTATTCCTTGTTCATATTAACCATCCTAGATCATCTCATGACCATACATAAAGAACACTGATCCTAACCTTTATACCAAAAATCTCATTTTCTCGAAACTTTTGAAAACACGGGTACCAAAACCGGTACTTCAAACAATAAATCGATTTTGATGCACACAAGGTTGCTCTAATACCACTGCAAGGTTTTTGTGGGTGGCAACACTTGCCAATAATAGCGGAAAAAAAAGAAATAATCCCAACAAAAACCCATCCAAGAACCTCTTGTAGCATCAAATCCGGTTTAACAACAAAGAGAAGGGTGTAGGATTATCTTGTGTCGGTTCCAAAACTGAGCAAGTGGTTGGGGCAGCTTTAGACCGAAGTGAACCAAGTCCTAGGTTCGCTTCTAACGGTATCCACATGAAGAGTGAAGCCGACAACCTCGAAGGCAACGGTCTCAAAAAAGGTCCCGGTGCTAGCTAAGTCCCGATCCGAAGAGGAAGCCAAGAACCGGGTCTCTCAAACTCTACAACACCTTCTTAGAGATGAGAGAACAAAATGGCCTTTTTCTCATGGACTCTCTTTTGTCTCAAAGAGTCATCAATCTTTTAGGGTTTCCATAACATTCCTTTTATAGGAAAACTTCATCTTGAAAAATGACCAAAATTCCCCTCACTCTAAGTGATGATAGGTTACATGAATCCCTATGCGTTATGGCGAGTTCCCATATGGCCCTAAGACGAGGTACAAGCCCAAGCCTATTATCTCTCTAAGTGAGGGCTTTCGAACCTAGGATTCCATTAATCCCGTGACATTTCATCCATGAGAATTAACTCCCTCATATTTGATCATTATCCAAACTGCTTATTATCGCCCATACTTTCTAAGTGTGTGACCCACAGTCTCCGCTTATGTTGGCCACTTGATTCAACTATTGAAATTAAGCTAGTCAAGATTGGTATCTAGCAAACACATCATGATCCATAATTGACGAGAGTCTGTCTGACCGCATACCCTTCCATAGACAACAACATGCACCGTCATTTCAATTAAACTATGTTCCACTTAGTTCGTGAGCATGGACAATGTTTAGCTCCCACTCGAATTGCTATGCCACACCTAGCCCAAGTGATATTTGATCTTGTCCCCATATTCATCACTCAACCGTTATGCACTTGAAGACACTCCTCAAGGCATTCTCACACTGGCCAGAGATTCCCGAGTAATGATTCTGACAAGAGGCCCAGTATACCTCCTCTATGGGAGTGGTGAACTTTCATATTACCCAATTACCTCCGAACACCTCAAACTATACCCAACTCGGCCCAATGAGCGCACCCTAAGAGGCAAATATGGATTAAGGTCAAAGTACAGGATCAACATCTAAGATATCCTTGAGCACCTCAAGTCTATGATACTACACCATTGCTGGTGATGAGACAATCGCCTACATTTAAATGTATGATCCATGGTTAATTGTCTCATTATAGGTCTCCAATGTACTTAGCTACTCTTAGCAAGCATCCATACGCTAACTCTGATCAACTCATGATCACAGTTTATAAGATCTACTGCTTGATCCAATCAAGGAGTATGACATGTGCTAGTCTGTCCGGATCAACAATGTCTAGTTTTGTTGATCCTATGATTGAGGATAATTTAGACACAAACATAAATGCACATGATAGGAATCTTATTATTTTGATCCCATCATGATTTCCTTAAAGCTATGTTATGTATCATGGACTTCATTAATTCGATTAAAGATCTATATCAATTCAACGCATGAATATCAAATTAATGAAGAAGCCTTACATATTAAATAATATGTTGTGCGTACAATACGTGCTAATAGTGATTGCCTTTAGAGCACTTCTATAACAGCTAGCCTTATCCTAGTGGCATCAGAGGTGATCTCCATAGCCTCTAAGATCTTGCCAACTTGTTGGAACGAATGATCAGCCACCATCGAGTCCCCTCCTCCCTTTAAGGTTAGAGGATGGTGTGCTTGAATCTCTGGAGGTTACTTGACCCTCGAATCTTATACAGACTAGCATAAAAAGTAATCGTAGCAAGCCAGAAAATTAAAGCCTTCCATGAAGGCTTGCGGTTAAAGACTGTGCGGCCGGCCGTTGCTCGTCCACCGCCTCTACGTCCTCTTCCTCAACTTGCCATCTACACATGTCAAATAACAAATTGAGATTCCTTTTCTTGTCTAACTAGTAGTGCATGTGACAACTACTAATAGACATCAACAACAAAACTATTCTATTCGTTCACTTTTTCTGAACCCGTAAGGTTATGTTTGCTAACCCTAGTGTTCCTTTTTTTCTATATAGAATTTACCATGTATATAATTCACACAACACAAAGTAATCAGTCATGTAACACAAACATGAAACACACAATCTATGCAATGGTCTAAACCCATGCCCATCAAACCCTAGGTAATCACATACCTATGTTCTGACGTACGAGTTGTGACATTAGAACTCAATGAATCTAATGACCTAGACCCATATCCATAAAGCCCTAGGTAGCCGTATACCTAGGTTATGATACCAAGCTGTGACGCTCCAAAACCCGGGGGTCCTTTAGACCAACCATCAACCTGTGGAAATACTACCTTAGGTAATCATATACCTAAGCTTTGATACCAAAGTGGTATTAAATACCTATGGATACTGAGTGATTCGATACCACCTCAATACGTCCCATTTACCGGGATCCATTCATCCATATTTAAGTTAAAAATATGCGAATATTACATTTAAAACAGCCCGTAAGAGTTTGATCACGACTGTCTTACAATTATTACATACTGGAACTAGATTGTTCCAAAATTTTACACAAAGGATTTATCAAAGTCACATGTTGGCCTTCTTTATAATTGTGGCCTCGAATGAGCACCGTCCACCTATGTACACCCTACACCTGAAAAGTTTTCCTATAAAGGGTGAGCCACACCCAGTAGAGAATATTTCCTACAGAGGCTACTCCCCACCTAAGTGCACATGCAATGGTCATGTTCCACACATTCACATTCACATTCCAAGTAAAAACATGCAATTTCTCCTATGGAATCTTACATGTCGTACCATGAAATGAGATGAGACTCAATCATGTACCATGCCTCGAGTCCCATCGACTCTATCACATAATGTCAAGACCTGGCGCAAGAGGATGTGTTAAATGCAAGCACACACCCGCCAACACCTTGTATTCAAAACTCATGTGTCTTTTTATGGGTAGCGAATTTTTAGTGTCACATCGCAGGCTTCACACACCTAGACGCTTTTACGGGCTTTCACTGCTAGAATTATGTCTAACCACACTAACAGGTCTTTCACCCAAGGGGGTGTATATCCCTGCTTACTATTACCTGACACAAGTTTTCTTTACCACTTTATTCAACCATGCGACTCTGTTGGACTTCATCCCACTGACCGGGAGCCCACTCCAATCAAACACCAAACGCCAGTTGTTGATTCTTTAACCCATGCACCACACTCCATTCAATGCAATGTCCTCGCATATGCAATGCAATGCCCCACGTATAAGTTATATCTTTACACATGTATAATGAATGCTACATGGATACTACAATCCACACCACTTACTGGGTGCCAGGGACAATCAAATCACTTGCATATGACTTCCATACATCATTTCATTCATGTCAATATATCACACACATAATCATCCATACATAAATATACGCCCATGTCTAAGCAATGACATTACACAATCAAGCCACGAATGGCCATTTAAAAATATTAAAAACTTCCATCACATGTTAATACATTATAACACACATATTGACATCCAAGCATGTCACTCTTAGTCAAGCAATGACATTCTCAAACAAGTTATATAATGGCCTCGAAGCAAGCCATAAACAATCACAAACCGGGCCATGAATGACTCAAAAAAGCGCTATGAACACGCACCTCAAATAGTCATGTGCCCGCCTAGGGCGAAAAATCCGCCAGCGACCAGAAAGTCCCTATTTCCTATCCTCGGGCTCGCCTAGGCTGAGCCCTTCGCCTAGGCGAAGACTCCTTCTTCCTAGAGACCCAATGTCCTCGCCTAGGTGAAGCTCAGCTTGCCTAGGCGAAGGACGCTGATGAGTCCTAATGTAAACCCTCAATTTTGTCCCTCAACACTTTCATTTATCCTATGGGTGTCACACTCACCCATCGTTATCATATGGCACCGTTAGCCCATTTAGGCTTAGTCGGTCTCCGAGCCTTGGGTGAGTTTGTATGTGGTCCATTGAAAGTGCATATGTAGTTCACTTCGGAATGTCATCATGGCCTTTTATTTTTTTCCTTTTTTTTTTAGTTATTGGCATCGTGCCATAGGAAGCAAGTGAGCCCCCCGATGTTTTAACTCAATAAGATTTTATTGGAGTATGTTGAATTCGGAGCACTTGGGTTTGTTTCGATCATATCTCCCTCATCCAAACTCGAAATCGTGCACTGTTTTTTTTTTTTTTTATGGACTCCTTGTTTTTCAAAATATATTTTACCAAAATTTCAAAAATTTTCCCAAATCCCGATCAACCTAAAGTTCAATGAGGCGTAATTCATCAAGCACGTCTAAATTCCTGAGCACTGGGGTTGTTTCGATCATATCTCCCCTATCCGAACTCAAGTCATGCCTTTTCTTTTGGATTCCCACTTACAGAAGAATTCTCTAAATAAAATTTGAGAATTTTTATCAACTGCATCAATTCCATGGGGAACCGGCTCAATTGGTTTAGCGGATTTCAATTAAAGTTCATTATTGGAGCAAGTTTGAATTCGGAGCACCTGAGCTTGTTTTGGTCATATCTCCCTCATCCAAACTCAGAATTGCACTATATTTTTTTCTTGGTTTCCTTATTCTTCAAGAAAAATTATGTCAAATTTTCAAAATTTTTCTCAGCCAGCTCCACCAATTAGCATCTAATTCAACCGATTAATCTAGTCAGCTTATATGGAGCACTTATTTTAGTGGTTTTGGAGCCTAAATCCTATATGGATCGGGCCCATAAGCTCCATATCAATCTCAAGATTAAAAGCGCCAGCCTTGCTCAGTTCTCAGAGCTCACCGCGAATCCATATGGATTCTTAGTGGTGAAGCAAGCTGAAAACTGAAGGGAGTGAGCTGGCCTCGTGAATGCAAGAGAGATAATAGGGGTGCGAGCTTCCAAGGTCATGGAGGTGATCTTGTTGAAGGGGAAGAGAACCCAGAGGCCTCACTTTGCTTGTGGGGCTCCGTATATAAGAAAGGAAGAGAGAAAAAGAGAAACAAAGTGGTTTTTTTTTTTTTTTTTGCATTTTGCTTTTTGCTAGGGGAAAGACTCTGCTCAATTTTGGAGGAGGGATTCCTGGTGAGTTTATGGGATTTAAGGGTAGGAAGGTTCTGTTTTGAAGCTCTTCATATTCTTGAAAGGAGGTTCTATCAGAGTATAGCTTGAGTGTAGGATCTCTTATATTCCTAGGGGTGCATTTGAATGATTTTGGAGTGTGTTTTTCTGAAAAGTGTGAGGAAGGAAGAGACTCTGGTTTGGGACACTCTAACTTATGGGGAAAGATTTCATCCGGCTACTCACTAAGAACGAGGACTCACTACATATTGGGGAAAGGTCTATCAATTGAGTGTCAAGGCATGAAGAGGAAATAAGGTAAGCTCAAGATCCTATAACTTTCTTGCTTCATATATTTGTTCCATTGTTATGAGTTTTATTTGAGAAAATAGAAAGTGTCTTTAAGGTCAGCTCTCCCAGACACGTTTAATTTAAAGGAGTAATGATCTTCAAGGCATTGTTGTTGGTTAGGAAAGTCGGCTCTACAATCCTTTATGTTACCATGAATTCTTGCCTGACTTGATTTTTTCATGAGACCTTCATGATTTTCATTGTCATGATTGTTTTGAGACCTCCCTGTTTGTCATTCTTTTGAAGTGGAGGCCTGGGATTTCATGCTCATTATGGGGGAAGGTTCACATGTGAGCTCCATTGTTTTGGTCAGTTGGTTTTTTTTTAGCTTCGTGGCCTTAGTTTTAATAAGGTTGGGCAGCTTGGGTTTGATCATCTATAAGGAACATCTTGGATTCTTTCAATTGGTTCTCACTCATCCGGGCTTAGAATCGTGCACAGTTTGTTTTGTTAGATTCCTTATTCATTACAGAATATTTTGGTGAAATTTGAGAAATTTTCTCAACCAGTTGAACCAGTTCAATAGGTTTTGTTGGGCAACCTCGGTTTTAGAAACGCATCGGATTGTTTCAATTGGTTCTCATTCGCTCGGGCTCGAAATTGAGCTCCTTTTTTTTTTTGGATTCCTTGCTCTCTGAGGAAGCTTTTGACAGAGTTTTAGATTTTTTCTCAATCATCTGAATCTGTTAGGAACCGGTTCAATTGGTTGTGCATGACAGCTTATGGGCAACCCCCCCTATTTTAGCACTTTTCAAACTCGAATCCCTTGAAGCTCAGGCCCGTTTGTAGTATTGATTTTATGGGCCATATTTGGGTTTTAAAGCTAAGCCTAACTCAATTAGAGGATCCGCTCCGAGTTGTGACACTTCAAGTTAGTGAGTTTGATCGTGAATCGTATCAGGGTTAGTGAATTGTCATTTGGGGAGTGTGGAAAGAAAGAAACATCTTAATCCCCTCATTTTCGATTCACTTCCATTTTGAACGCAAACTTTGGTTACTTGATCATGGATGCATGCTATGTGCTTGTGCTTATTAACTAACCATATCTGCAGCACATGGCTAGGGACCACTGTATTTCATTGGCTCGTATTTGCATTTATATGCAGAGATGGTGTTCTCATGGATTATGTTTGTGGTGCATTTGTGCTTATAATTTAACCATATCTGCAGTGCATGGCTAGGGATCACAGGTACATGCTTGGGCTTTGGAATTTGCATTTATATGCGTACATGGTGTTTGGACTTTGATGTTTGTAGTGCATTTGAGCTTGTTAACTAACCATATTTGCAACAGATGGCTAGTGGACCACAAAATAGTGTTGGGCTTTCTGCATTTTACTTATATGCGTACATGGTGTTCGCCTTGATGTTCAGGCATTCGGTCGTCGACTACCCTCTTATACAAAGGTTTGCCAGGACCAGGTACATACCCATTGTGTTGTTTGGTCAAGTGTTTATGCATGTTAGATATTGAGTAGGTTAATGTGATTCGGGTCATCTGTTTAGCAAGAGTGATCGATTGATCTTTGACCCATATGATCCCATGTACCTAATTCATTAGTAAAGACCGAGTTCTGGGCCTAAAGGGGTGCTACCTCGCATGGGGTACCTTCCCAATAGGTAACCCGATCCCCAAACCTTAAATCTACTAGGACCGCTTTTTCCTTAATAGAAATAATGAGGTTTTGTTCTTACTTCATTCCTTTCCTCATTAAAAAAAAAAAAAAAAAAAAAAAAAAAAAAAGTAAGTGGCGACTCTAAACAAAATCGTTCCTCATTGGGGGCGGATTTTCCAAAGCTCGGAAAGCAACTCACTTTTTTTTATTAATAGTTAGTCGCGCTAAGAAATGGATCTGCAGGTCCACAAATTGGTGACTATTTAGAATCAACCTTAATCTCCGGTTTCATAAGATACCGCTTCAATCCTGAGTCGGGTATATTAGAGCACATGGTTCATTGACCAAGAGACTCTAGCTACATAAATGACCGATGATCACTTATCAATTCGGTTGGTATTCGCGACATCAGGCTTTATTTACGCCAGGTGTTCACCTTTCGATTCTAGCATGCTTGCTCATGGTTGATAGGTCACTAGCTATATGTTTAATCGCATAGATGGTTAGCTCATGTGTAGGATTCGTGGTAGGCTCGCTCTTCAGGCATGACCGGGCTGCCGATGCTACCTCACTAGAGGCGTTGATGAGCCAGGTTTCAGGCATGCTTCAGATCCCCTTGTTTCTGAATCACTAGTCTTGGTTGATTATTCCTCATTGATTGCTTGAGTTTCTTAGGAGTCATTCCCAATTGTTTGCCTTCAACCAAGCTAGTAGTTTGGAGTAAGGTCTAGAGTAGGGGTTATATAAATGTTTAGGAGCACTACGAAGATATCTAAAAATCCGAGCAATGAAAAGACTCAGATAGCCTGAAGTCGATATCATGGATAAGCATGCATGGCCGTGTGTCATTTTGATTGGGATGGTTAGGATCTTAGGTTACGTATCCCGTTTGGGTACAGTCATCTAGCTTTTAGGACTTGCCTTTTCCCGTTGTCAGCTTTTAAGCCACATTACCCCTCAGGTATCACCATGTCAGAATCATGCTCCTACCTGGGAAGCCATATATCAGTTTAGCTATTGACATCACATGATTAGTGATTAAGACCGACTTGGGTTCCCAAGCTTGGATTCGACCGGAGGTCATCCTCCCCAACGCGAGGAATGGACCCTAGAAACCCTCAGTTGCCCTAGGAATTCGACCCTAGTGACCTAACACTTTAAGGAGTTCTATTTTACATTTTATTTCATTTCATTTTCAGTTTCCAAAAATTAACTCTTATCGCTTTTTACTAAAACCCAAAAATTCAAACTAAAATTCACCTTGAGCTTCATCGTAAATCACAGGCGAAGAAACCCATCCTAAGTTTGACTCCTGTGAGGTTATATTGCAAAGAGCTAGGCTACAACAGTAGAAGGTATAGGTTTATAAATTTTGTTGGTTCAGAGCTGCCTAGCTACACATTTACAGCAATGCAAATCAAAACTAGAAGAAAAGAAGAGCAGAAAATGCATGGAAAATGGAGCGCTGCAGGAAATTTGGTAGTCGCAAAATTTCGCAAGAATCTGCGACTTTCCTAACTCGCGAAATTTCACAGGTTGCGGCGTTGTGAACCGCTTCCTCGCGACACACTGTTCAAGTTTCCAACACTGTTCCTGCTGCCCGTTTGACTCTTTCATTTTTTGTTCTCTTTTTGGTTTTATTCCTACTTTCTCCTTGTAATAATAGTGTTTGGATTTGTAGTTTTTGGTAATTTGTAAATGATTCGTGCCACAGTAGGGTGATCCGGAATCAACAAAATTTATATCATAATTTTCCTCCTACTGCCGTAGTCAAGCTACTGTAGTATAGCGGTCTAAGGTCGAACACAGTGATGAGTTTTCTTCGTACAAATGATTTGAGTGAAGTCAAAACTAGTGAATTAAATTTGGATTTTGGGGTTTGGGTAAAAACAGGGGATTGGTTATTCACAGGCTAAAAATAAAATAAGAAAAAAATATAAAATAGAACCCCTTGAAGTTTCGGACCACTAGTTTAGGGTTTTAAGGCAACTAACATGTCCTCGAGTCTTTTCCTCTGCATCGGGAGCATGACATATAGTCATTTCGAACCTGGATTCATTTAGCTTTAAAACCTAGACCCTATGATTTTCCTTGAAACATAGCATTTAACTCGGCAAAATATTCCAATGCCAGCACATCATATCTCAAAAACCTACCCTGCAGTAACTAATAGGAAACAACTAACTGAATAACAGGGGATCTAGTGATAAGTATCCATTGTAACCAAAAAGCTTGCTAAATACACGTTAGTGAGGGTGTGCCTAGAAGATTTTAACCTAAGGTGAGAAATGAACATAGCACCTATAAATGCGTTAACAACAGAGGACCGTCGCCTTACCTCAACTTAGTTGCACCCCCTCCTTCACAGGAGAGGTTCACTACATCCTCCGAGTTGTCATCCCTAGAGGAGTGTTTGTACGAAAATGAAAGCAAAGTGGGAAGAAAATGAAGCAGAGAAGTTAAGAAGAAACTGAGAGAGCCGAAAGCTTCCAAAAAATTTATTGGTGAAGTGATTGATTGTCATTCGTTGCTGCACTAAGGCTTATATATGCTCAGAAAAAGGGAAATTACAAAACAATATGAAACAACAAAATTACAGTAAGGGTAGAAAGGAGAAAAACCAAAACGGAGTCATTTAAACACAAAAACAGGAGCAACAATTTTCGCTATGCACAGTGATTTTCGCTATCATAGCGAAAATTCCCTATCATAGCTTAAAAATACAGCATAATGAATTAAAATGCTATGATAGCGAAATTGAAATTTTCGCTATGATAGTTTAAAATTGAAATTTTCACAGATAGCTTAAAATTGCCATGATAGCGAAATTTCACTATCATAGAGAAATTATCCAACAGAGCTTAATTTTGGCACCGATCCTCGCTATCGTTCCATCAAGTTTCCTACTTCGCCACTATTCCCACTACACTGTTCCATTTCTTCAAGCTTTGATATTCTTCATTCCCATTATTTAAATTGATAGAAAACCATATGAAATTGATATAAATCAACCCGATTTTGGTTACGATTGATTGACATCGATAATTTGGCTTCCAATTCTACAAAACTACAAAACAAATTTCTAATGCAATCGAAGTGTATTGTGGACCCAAACATGTCAATCAAGTTAATTATAACATTAGTACACAAAAAGCGCCAAAACCTATTAAAAATGGGTTCAAAATAAAGACTTTTGGGCACTAATCAAGAAAGGAGCTACTATAAAGCCCCAGACAAGCAATCGTATGAAAGATCTCTTTGGCTCAATAATAAATTAGGCGGGAACCTTCGTGAGTTCCCCGCTCTTTCTTTTCCTCCACTTTCTCTCACTTTCTCTCCCTTCTCACTAGCCAAACACCCTCCAAGGATGACAACTTGGAGGATGAGTGGCTAGAAACCCTTCCTCCTTGAAGGAAAAGGTTGTTGGGTGCAGGATTGATTAGTGCCCAAAAAGTGCTATTTTGAACCCTATTTATTATAGGTTTTGAGTGCTTTTTGTGTACTAATCATTCTAATTAACCCGATTTGCATATTAAGGTCCCCGCTTATTCACTGACGTATTTCAAGTGGCTAATTTTGCAGTTTTTGTGAGCTAATTATGCCAAAATTGTTGAGTCGATCAAAGCACGAAGAATTTGAGTCAAACTCAGCAGTGCAGATCAGAGACCAGAGGAAAGAATATAAGAAAATAGAAGAAAATGGAGCACGAAATTAACCTGCGAAATTCACTTATGCTTGACACTGTTCATGCATCATGTTGACACTATTCATCCAGCTGTACCTATGCTCACCAAGCACACCTCGATTTTTGTTTCACTTTCGCTTTCCCATTTTATCCTTATATAATAGCTTTTGGTTTTGTTTTTCTCGGTAATTTTCTATACAATGAGCACCTATATAGTTTCCTGGGCCACAAACTTTGTATCAACTACTCTACTCGCAATAGACTACGGCTGCAGCTTCGCCGCTTCCTCCTTTCTTTCTCCACTTCTTTCTCCTTTCTCTACCAAACACTCCTCTGAGGATGACAACTCATAGGATGGTTGGCTAGACCCTCTTCCTCCTTGAAGAGGAAGGCCACCGGGTACCGCTTTAAGGTGTTTCGCAAGTTCTACCTGCTTTTCTCATGTGGCGCGCTATGGGGTATTTGCGTTCCCGCTTCTCACCTTAGGTTAAAATCTCCTAGTACACCCTCACTAACGTGTATTTGGCAAGTTTTTGGTTACAAAGGATGCTTACTACTAGATCCATCATATCCAGCTATTGTTTCCTATTAGTTACTGTAGGGTAGGTTTTTGAGATATGTTATCACTGTTAGGGACATTTATGCCCAGTTAAATGCTATGTTTCAAGAAGGGAAATTTTAGGGTTTAGGTTTTAAAGCCAAATGAAGATTCGGTTCGGGAAAGGATTATATGTCATCCTCCTCAACGCGAGGAAAAAGACCCGAGGACATGTTGGTTGCCTTAAAACCCTAAACCAATGGCCTGACACTTCAAGGGGTTCTATTTTACATTTTTCTTCACTTATTTTATTTTTAATCTGAACCATCCAACTCCCCTGTTTTTAGCAAACCTTAAAAATCCAAATTGAAATTCACCATTTTTGAACTCCACTGCAAATCATTTGTACAAAGAAAACTCCATCCTCGAAGTTCGCCCTAGAGTCGCCATAGCATCGCAAAGAGCTTTGCTAAGACAAGAGAGAAGGAATTTAGGGATATAAATATTGTTGATTCACATCCCTACCGTGGCAATTTAATCAAATGGCGCCGTTGTCGGATGGTGCCTAAGTGCAAATGATGACTGATGAACACTTGTGATCCTCATCACAAGCCTTCTGTGAATTTCTATATTTTGATCAAGCAATCTTATTTTCGCTTCACAATTCCTAACCTTTAGGTAGGATTGCTTCTTGGTCATCAAGGTTTGTCCTTGCTTTTAATACAGAATTTCCAAAGGGATTAGAAATCCAAGAGGAACGCCGGTCAAAGTCAATCTCCCATGCAACCCGAATCGAGCTTGAATTGTGATCAAATGGGAATACCTGTAGGAAGAAAGCAGATAGTCAATACCCTGTGGAGAGAAACCCTAGAGCATACATGTCCATGAGGGACTATAGAAATCCTCCATGGGTGGAGTGCAATTTTCTACATGTGCCTCCACAAAGACGCACCTCCCTCCACATCCACAATATGCCTCTTCGTCTCAACCTCAACCACCAGCCAATCTCCCCAGCTTGAAAAGCACCTAGACCTTTACCAAGCTAGCATGTGACTTCAGGAAGAGCAGTATGACATTCCACTGCCAAAATAAGCCAAAGAATTCATATTGTGAGAACTCCCGGGACTTAAAATTGGGATGGGCTTCAAAGTGGAATTGGATCATAAAACGACAACTTGCATACATCAATTTCAAGGTCATCAACAACATGTTCATCAAGAGAGGAGAATTTGGACAGGAGTGTATTTCTCGGGTGAACAGCTCAAATACAACCTCTGAATTACGCAGAACCATTAGAGGCCCCCGAGAACTACCTACAGCGAAGCAGAAGAGCACCAAAGGCTTACCCTTCACCCAATCCTTATAAATTCGATCCTAAGGCTACCGCTTCAACCCAAAGACAACCCACTACCAAAAGAGTCTCCTCCCAAAACCCAAGCATACCCCCATCGCAAAGCATTCACACCAAAAGAGCACAATTCACACGAAAGCACTCGCTCCCAAAGCTCATACCAACCATCATCATTTATGCAAAACATCGGGAGTTAGTAATATCAGGACAAGCCTATGCCACTAAAGCATAAAAGACATCGCGCTGCTTATGTTCTATGGCATAAAGGATGGTTCTGTGTCAAGGTTCTGGATTGATAACTCGAACCTTGGTATTTCTAGGCTCCAACAATTCCATCAGCCTCCAAAGGCTTAAGGCAGTCTGTATACACTCTCCCCACTTTTTGGTTATCATCTTTTCTTTTATCTGTTTTATTTTATTTTATTTGATTTCTTTAATTTTCTTTAGATTTCTTTCTAATTTTAGTTAATCTTTGTTTTTAGATTAATTTTTCATTTCTATGTATTTTTTTAAATTTTCTGTGTTTATTTACGCTGTCAGTTTCATACAGATCTCACCTAGAAAATTTTCGCAACTGCGAAATTTCAAGTAGCTTACTTAAATTTCTCGTGACCGCATTAGTGCATGTGCTTGGTTTTCTCCCATCATATGTGTGAGCCAGTAATCACAACATTTTTTGGCTTTTATATGATATATATTATTATTATTATTACATATTATTTATTATTATTTAATTATGTATTTGAAAATGGGCTCGCAGCCCACTCGCTCAACCCAAAGAAGAGGCGCACCATTGAAAAACACTTCCGTGCCTTTGACGCCAAATCGTAATGAAGGCCCAAATTGGCTGCGCCAAAGGCCTGCAGGTAATCGAGAGCCCATTCCGCAAATCAAACTAAATCCCATCGACAAGGGAAATAGAATAATCCAGAATATGTTTATCCCAAATCCAACTAACCACCAAGAAGGAAAATAAGATAATTCACGATATAACAACATCCTACTGGGATCAAGTTTCCGATCCCACCAATGAGGAAAGAAAGATAATTCTAAATAAACTGCTCTTTCAATATCCCTAATCAAATCCGATACCGATAAAAGCAAGAAATATCCCGTCCAATGGGAAAGAATCATAATCACCATCAAACTGGGAAAACATATACTATAAATACAAGACCACCCCATCGGTGAAAGGTACACAACATACTCGCCTCTGCGCCATCTTTTCCCCACGAGGAACTCCGATTTGTGATCTGAGCGCCACAGTTTCTAAGCCCTCGCCGTCCCTTCTTCTTTATTATTTTTGCAGAGGAAAGCAGCTCACAGTGCCCTCTGAGGACCAATGACGGTAGTCTAGGTGGGCCCAGCTGACCCCGGTACGCTCCGGCCTGGTCAGGTTTGAATGAGGCATCATCGGTTGGCGCCGTTTGTGGGAGGCAGCGGTTCCTTGACAAATAAAGGCCCGATATCTCAATTACGATGGTATCGGCCGTTCTGGCGGGGCTTGTCAATCCACAAAGGATCACGGGATGCGACGGCGAGGCGAGACCTCTGGCTTGTTAAAAGCGATGCAAACCAACACAAACGAGGTGGAGGCGCTCCGCCTCGCAGCAACGCGATAGGAGAGTTAAAGCAACTCACCCGAGCGAATCTGGCGCCTCACAGGAGAGCCACGACAAGCTCCGGGAAGGTCCATGACTTTCCCTCCCTCGCTGAAGGCAACCATGATCTCGACATTCCACCCGAGGTCTTTGAAACGAAGCGAGTCCAGTAGGCCAGGGGCATGGGCCTAGTGGCCCCGGAGAGGAGGAAAGCGAAGCAGCACTCGGAGGACATGTCGGGCGAATAACTCGTCACCCTCGGCTAGGAGCGGAGAGCAATCATGGGAGCGAGAGGTTGAGAGCCTCGAATGAACCATTTGTGTGAAGGAGGTGGTAAGATGACGCGCTCCTGACACTATGGACACTTTGGTACAACAGACTGAGTCACCTTTCACGGCCGAGGTGCTTCACTTCCCTCTTGCAGCAAAATTCAGGATGCCACAAGTGGAAGCATTCGATGGTGTCAGAGATCCAGTCGATCATCTCAACACTTACAAAACCAAATGGAGGCGCATGGAGTATGTCGAGGCCAGTGCGATGCGAAACTCCTTATCACATTAAAAGGACCGGCCTTGGCTGGTTTAGCAGACTCGCCTTCATCAATCCTCATTCGACTATCCATTATGTTCGGTCTCACTTCATTGGAGCGAAGGGACGTATAGAAAGCCAAGTTACCATCTATTGACCATCAAGTAGAGCTCGCAGGAGAGCCTGAGGTCCTATGTTCAAAGGTTCAACGCAGAGTCTCTGAAGGTAGATATACTTGACGAAAATTTTGCGATCACCGCATTCATTGCTGGATTAGGGGTGCAGTCGAAAGACTTGATGTTTTCCATTTTTAAAAATCCTCAAGCAAGCATGGCTGAGGTGCTGTAAGCGGAGCACATCGATGGCGAAGAAGCTTTCATATCCGAAAGGGGCTCCTCCGCCCATAAAGAAGCGGGACGGACAAGCGACGGGACGGGCCCCCCCAAAGGAACTCGCACGACGGAGGAGTCTCCAAAGAAAGATGGAGAACGGTCCCCGAAAAGGCGCGGAAACCTCAGAGATCGTCTGGGCCCACCTCAACTCGAGAGACGACAACGTTATTCACCTCAGCGGTTCACACCCTTAATAGCCTCGGTATCTCGGGGTCACCTTGCGAAGTCACCGAAAACGAACAATTCTTTGGTGGCCAACTCAAATGAAGTCAGACCCCACCACGAGACAACACCAGGTATTGCGAGTTTCATAGGGACTACGAACTTTGCCACAGGATGATTGCATACAGCTCGAGAAGGAAATAGAAGTACTTAATGCGGCGTGGGTATCTCAGGCACTTCACTTAGCCCTTTGAAAATAAGCCTCAGGAGACCGGGGCTTCGGCTCAGCGACCTACCACCACCTCGACCAGGACAACAACATGCCAGCAACCTCTAGGGAAATCCGCGTGATCTCGGGGAGGATTTGCGGGAGGAAGGGAATCCGGCTCGGCTAGAAGGCTGCGTCAGCGACATCGGGTCGATTAGGGTAATTTGGAAGTACAAAGCGGTGTCCAAAGCGCACCGACTGCCGACATCCATAACGTTCTCTGACTCAGATCTGGAAGGATGCCAGCACCCCCATGATGACCCCTTGGTAATTCGAGCAGTTGTGGCCAACAAAACGGTCCATCGAGTCCTAGTTGACAAGTTCAACTGACATCATCTTCGCCTCGGCCTTCGATAAGATGGGCATCGGAAGGGAGAAAATGGAACCCGTCAGCACCTATTTGCGAAGGGGGATTCCTCCCAGGAGAAAAAAGTGGCCACTCATGGGCTCAATACATCTAGTGCTCACCTTGGGAGATCCCCCATGCCAGGCAACGACGACAGCAATATTCATCATTTTAGACGCCCCATCTGTTTATAATATGTTGTTAGGCAGACCCTCTCTCAATGCAATAAAAGCCATTCCCTCCACTTACCACATGATGATCAAGTTTCCTACCATAAGCGGAGTAGGAATTGTTCGAGGAGACCAACGAGTGGCCAGGGAATGCTACTCAGCATCCATGAAGCAAAAAGTGGTCGATGACATATGCTGGGCGAGCTTCGACATTGCTTGATGAAGTGCTTTCGCTGAGCTTGAACCCTCGAAAAGTGGAACAATATCGTTGGATGGCGACTATTTGAACACCTCGCCTACATCGGCTCCAAAGGTGGTAGAGGAAGGCCTCAAAGCCCTCACCCATTTTTTGAGACATATCAAGATGTCTTACCGCATGGAAGCGGTGTGACATGGGAGGGATTGACCCGACAATCACACATAGAGGTGAGCGTCGGCCCGTCCTTGAAGCTAGTCAAACAAAAGGAGAACCGCACGAAAGGCAAGCGATCAACGAGGAGGTCGGCAAACTCTTTCAAGCAGGAGCAATCAGAGAGGTGGAATATCCTGAATGGTTAGCCAACGTCGTACTTGTCAAAAAAGCGAATGACAAGTGGTGACTCTAGAAAATTACGACTTCAGCGTCAAGCGAAACTGTACGAAGACGGTTTTTTTCCCGCCTTTTCCGTGTCGAACTCATCGTGGATGCCCTTTGTAGACCATGAACTTCTCAGTTTTATGGTTGCCTTCTCTGGCTACAACCAGACCAGCATGGACCTAGACGACCAAGAAAGACCTGCATTAGTCACGGCGCGAGGGAATTTATTGTTATCGTGTTGATGCCATTTGGGCGCTCGAAACCTTGAGAGCTACCTATCAAAGGCTAGTGAACAGGATGTTCCAGAAGCAGATAGGAACAACCATGGAGGTGTACATAGATGACATGCTGGTAAAATCCCTTACTGCCAAGCTCCACATAGCTCATATGTCCGAGGCGTTCTAGATCCTGAGAGAGTACATAATGAAGAGTGAATCCATCGAGTGCGCCTTGAATTATCGGTAGAAAATTCCTAGGTTTCATAGTCAACAGGAATTGGGGCAAATCAGTTCAAAATAAAAGTATCTTTCGACATGCCATAGCCCTCAGGCATAAAGAAGGTCCAGCGTCTGACATGAAGGATTGATGCTTTAAGCCGATTAGTATACAGGGCTAGTGATAAGTGTCAACCTTTCTTCCAAGTTTTAAAGAAGGCCTTTGATTAGTGCCCAAAAAGTGCTATTTTGAACCCTATATTAGATAGGTTTTGAGTGCTTTTTGCGCACTAATCATGTCATTTATGCCAATTGAAGTGTTCAAGTCTTCTTAGTTTCACTTATGCCGTTTAGAGGTTATTTTTGGTTGTTTTGCAGGTTTTTGGTGTACTTTGGGAGTTCGATATCGAGACATATGATGAATCATGAAGATTGAACCCAATTGTCAACCATCAAGCAAACCATAAATCAAGGAGAGAATGAAGGCAAAGTGAAGAAAAATCAATGCAGTAGAAGGTAGGCTTAATCACGATGATGGTCAGCCAAATCGGGGAATTTCGCTAAGATTGAAAATTTATTTGGGATATGAAAATTTAACCTTAGCGAAAATTTTGCGATCTTAAGCGAAAGTGTTCATATACCCAAGATTTTTCGCTAAAATCTTGTTCCTAGCGAGAAATTTTTCATTTAAACTTCTCTCACATAAATTTAAGCTAAGCTAAGCGAAATTTCGCTAGCTAAGCGAAATCACCCTTGCTAAGCGAAAATTTTGCATTTTCATTATCTCTTGGTGATTTCGGTAGCTAAGCGGGAATTTACCCCATTTGCCCTAGCGAAATTTTGAGAACCTTAGCGAAATTCTTGCTTTGTAATTAATAATCTGCAACCGACTTCAATTTTGGTGTATTACTCTCTTGTCCCTAAAATTAGCCAAATTGTTAGGCTTTGTGGTATTTTCATACATTGGGTTGGCTATATAAGCCACCTTATAAGTTTGTAACCCTAACTTTCTCTTTTCAGTACATACGCGCATCTTCTCTAGTTTTCTCTCTTTTCTCTCATTTTCTCTCCCTTTCTTGGTTGCCAAACACCCTCCAAGGATGACAACTTGGAGGATGAGCGGCTAAAACCACTTCCTTCTTGAAGTAAAAGGCTGCTGGGGGTGAGATCTTAAAGGCTGTTAATTGGTTCACTTGTTTTCATGCGACGGTTTTGTCATTTTGGTTCCCAAATTTTCATTTCTAGGTTTAAAGCTCTTTGATGTGCTTTCTTTGGACAATACTTGGCAAGCTTTTAGGGTTTAGTGTATTCCTTGGCTTTAGATACACTAATATCCATTAGTTACTCTTCTGAGCCAGGGGTAGGTTAAGAGAGAGACAGAGGGTTAGGGTTTCACTTGTATGTGCATCCACTTTTGATCAATACACAGTAATCTTTTAGGGTTCGGTGGATGCTTATTATTAGATCCCACTTTGAAATTCATTAGTTACCCTTTACGAATCATTGTAGGATGAGTCAAAGCGATTTTCCTGTAGGGAACCATAAATGTTAAATAAATGCTTTCTATCAAAAGGAAAATTATTAGGGTTTAGGTTTTAATGTCAAATGAAGATCCGGTTCGGGAGATGACTATATGTCATCTTCTCTAACGCGAGGAAATTAACCCGGGGACCTCTCAGTTAGCCTAGGATCTCTTAAGCTTTGATTATTGCCTTAGCTAAGGAGTTCTATTTTACATTTATTTTATTTAAATTTCGGTTTCCAACCATCAGCTCCTATTTTTGCAGAGCCTTAAAATCCAGAATTTAATTCACCAATTTTGATTTCCTCAAATCATTTGTAATAAACCCATCCATGTGTTCGACCTAGACCGCTATACTGCGGTAGCTTGACTCTGGCGGTAGGAGAACAGGATATAAATTTTGTTGATTCCGGCTCACCCTGTGCGCGCGAATCAATTGGCGCCGTTCAGGGGATGGTGCCTTAGTGCAGTGACCATTTTGTGTGGAACACTTGTGATCCTTATCACAAGTCTTGGTGAATTTCCTTTTCTCATTTTACGATTATTTTCTTAGTTTTATTTCAGCATTAAAAACGATCTGCGGCCAGGGGATCGTTTGTGTTGTTTTGTGTTACCTGTTTTTGGTAGGAATCCATTTTCGAGTGGATCGAGTGCGAAGAGCAAGCATTCAGTTCGGGTTACGTGAAGTGGCGAGAGAAAATGGAACCCCACATGAAAACAATATAGTCGGGAGGGAGAGTAACCTAGGGCATATATGACAACGAGGTTCATAGGAACCTCGCGTAGCAAAATCGGCAACCACAGGAGAAGAAATCCAAACCACACAGATCCATGAGGACTACGAGAGACCATTGGATGGGTGCACCCTCACATGGTGCCTCCATAGTATACCTCAACTCATCAGCCACCTCAACCACCACAATTAATTTCTCCAATTGAGCAAGCCATTTTGGACCTTACCAAGCTAGTGGGTAACTTTGTGGAAGCACAGAGGACAATCAATACTCAATTAAGTCAGAAAATTGACACTATGGAAAACAATATAAACAAGAGAATTGATGGACTTCAAAGTGAAATGGAGTAGAAATTGGACAACCTGCAGTACTCCATTTCAAAGCTTGCCAATCAGCTTGTTCATCAAGGAGGAGTACCTAGAGGAAGTGGGTGGCCCGACGGAGGATTTGTTGCAGGAACCGTGGAAGGCTCTTGAGGTACCAGCAGAGGCGAGGGAGGTAGAGGAAAAGAAGCAGGGGAAGAGCCCCTAGAACCTGTCCTTCAACCAATTCCCAAGGAATTGAATCCCACTGCCACTATCCAAGCCACTAAAAACCCCACGCATTAGCCCCACTCCAACGACCCAGTGTATATCACGCACCGTCCCAATCCCGACACAAAACCCTAAAGCACCCACCATAGAGTCCAAGCCATCACGCACATTCTACAAAACCTCAAGAAGCTAGTGGCCATTGCTCATGTTAATGCCAATACATCGAAAAAATTGGCAGCCGCTCACATCGCATGGCATGGTGGTTGGTTCGGGTGCGGGTTCGGGTTTGGAGCATCGAACCACAGCATTTCCCCTAAAGCTCTAACAATTCCAGCTGACCTCCTTGGATGTCTTGGCGGCCATTGCGGCGACTTGAAGTCTGGCATCCACACCATCACGGGAGTGAGGTGGTTTGGTTTCTTTTATGATTTTGTATAGTTATCACGGCTTTGTCAAGCGCCCTCTTAATTTTGTGTAAGATTCATGTATTAGCCATAGTAAGTGTGATATCTTGTTTGTTTAGCTTTGTTATGCATGTACTAGCCATTTTGGCTATATCAAAGCTATACAGGTGTTATATCTGATATTACACTTTTGCATATCACTTTGTGCCCCACTTTGTGTATCAATTTTTGTCTTCCAATTGAACAATTGAATTGCTTTTAATTGGACAATTGAGTTGCCTTAAAATGGAAAATTGAAACCACATTTGTCACCCCTTAATGTTAGAACAACTCCATGCATGGAGTCGGTTTTGGTCATTGGCAGTTCAGCGTTTTCAACGAACTTTTCTCCATAAGCTAATTCACACACTTGCACACCCAGTTATTCCGATGAAATTTGTGAATTTATACTTCCTTTCGCTTTGCATAGTCGGCCTTAGGTATGATATTTGGCAGCCCTAGGATAGGTTTGTGTTGCCCGCATTTGAACAATGTTTTCTTCAAAAAAAAAAAAAAAAAAAAAAAGAAGAAAAAGAAAATAAAATCGTGAATTTTTGCCTTGAAACCCGAGCACGGTCCGTGGGGTGTATGGCGAAAGCCTTTGAAGCCTGATGCCCTAAGCCTTAATTGGTTGGGAGTCATCGATTTAGTGTTCGTTACATGGGTGGATAGGTAGAGTTTAACGATTTGTAGGTGCTTGATTTTAAATCATTCGAGTCCGGGGTGAAGCCTGTAGAGTTTGGTTAGTGATCCTTTTGACGATGCCTAAACCTTAATTAGTTTGGGAGTCATCGGTGGACCCCCATTACGGACTTTGGTGAAGTCGGATTTTAAGCATTGCACCCTACATTGTAGTTGAATAAAGAAAGAAGTGCGTAACTATCCTTATCTAGGTTGTTCAACAGCTTAAGGCCATGCCAGTGCTAGGTTGGGGGGAGGGGACAATTTTACAATTTATTGGCCCGATCTGGTTACATAAAGAACCATTAGACTTTGGTGGAAATTCAAGTTAAGAGTCTTGGAACCAATGACTGAAATTGTTCTTGTATGGTTTGGCTCTTTCATGGCGGTTTCAACTTGGTGTCAATTTTCGTTTAAAAGGTATTGTTGTTGTTTATACACCTTTTGAATCATAAACTTTTGAAAATCACTACATGCGGCTCCTTTTGTTTTTGCATTGCTAGGGACCTAACAACGTTTCGGTTGGGGTGTGATTAGTGCCCAAAAAGTGCTATTTTGAACCCTATATATTAGATAGGTTTTGGAGTGCTTTTTGCGCACTAATCATGTCATTTTCCAATTGAAGTGTTTCAAGTCTTCTTAGTTTCACTTATCTTGGATTTAGGGGTTATTTTGGTTGTTTTGCGAGGTTTTTTTGGTGTACTGGGGAGTTCGATATCGAGGACATATGATGAATCATGAAAGATTGAACCCCGATTGTCAACCATCAAGCAAACCATAAATCAAGGAGAGAATGAAAGGCAAAGTGAAAGAAAAATCAATCACGATAGAAAATGACAATGTGATGAATCGACCAAATCCACAAGAATTTATTTGAATTACGAAAATTCGCTGGGATTGAGAAAATTTCGCAACCTTAGCGAAAATTTTGCAATCTTAAGCGAAGTCGACAATTCGCTATACCAGAGATTTTCGGCTAATCTTTGTTCCTAGCGAAATTTTGAGATTTTTAAGCTTCTCACATAAATTTATTAAGCTAACGAAATTTATTATCGTGAAATCACCACTTCTAAGCGAGAAATTTTGCATTTTTGCTATCTCTTGGTGATTTCGCTAGCTAGCGAAATTTTCGCTAACTAAGCGAAATTTTATTTAACTAGCGAGCCCTCGGCCTGTGAAATTTTTGAGCCATAGCGAAATTCTTTGCTTTGTAATTAATCGTAGACTTCAATTTTGGTGTATTACTCTCTTGTCCCTAAATTAGCCAAATTGTTAGGCTTTGTGGTATTTTCATACATTGGGTTGGCTATATAAGCCACCTTATAAGTTTGTATTCTTTCTCTTTTCGATTTTTATGCAGCGCATCTTCTCTAGTTTTCTCTCTTTTCTCTCATTTTCTTCCCCTTTCTTGGTTGCCCAGACACCCTCAGGGATGACAACTTGGAGGATGGTAAGCTAAAACCACTTCCTTGTGAAGTAAAAATTTCTTGGGATTTGAGATCTTAAAAGGCTCTTTGAGTGGTTCCAACTGATTTTCATACGTGAGGTTTGTCATTTTGTTCCCAAATTTTCATTTCTAGGTTTAAAAGCTCTTTGATATTACTTTCTTTGGCCAATACTTGGCAAGCTTTTAGGGTTTAGTGTATTCTTAGCTTTAGATACACTAATATCCATTAGTTGCTCTTCTACAATTGCTGAGGTAGGTTAAGGGGTTAGGGGTTTCCTTTGTATGGCCATCCACTTTTGATCAATACTTGGTAATCTTTTAGGGTTCGGTGGATGCTTGTGTAGATCATTTGAGATTCATTAGTTACCCTTTATGAATCATTGTAGGATGAGTCAAAACAGATTTTCACTATAGGGAACCATAAATGTTAAATAAATGCTTTCTATCAAAAGGAAAATTATTAGGGTTTAGGTTTTAATGCCAAATGAAGATCCGGTTCGGGAGATGACTATATGTCATCTTCTCTATGTGAAGGAAATTAACCAGGGACCTCTCGGTTAACTGGGATCTTAAGCTGGTGTGGCCTTGCTTGAGGAGTTCTATTTATTTATTTTGTATTTAAATTTCAGTTTTCCAACCATCCAGCTCCCTTGTTTTACCAAGCCTTAAAATCCAAATTTAATTCACCAATTTTGATTTCCTCAAATCATTTGTCTGAAAACCCATCCTGTGTTCATTACCCCAGACCCATTTATCTGCTGCGGTAAGCTTGACTCACAGCGTGGGAGGAACTAGGATATAAATTTTGTTGAGTTCGCTCACCTCTTGTGGCGCGAATCGGCCTTTTTTTTTTTTTTTTTTTTTTTTTTTTTTGGTGGGATGCGAAGTGCGAAGAAGCATTCCTCGGCATTGAAACATATTTGAGGGCTCCACAGTGCAGGTAAGCCCGTTTGAGGGGCTCACTCCTCATGCTTAGTTGTTGTTGGACTTCTCGACCGGTAATTGTCCTCGTCGGGGACAAAGGCCCGAGTACAACACCCTAGTTTTACTATTGCATCCGAGCTCTGAGGAGGCGGAGGAGTATCAGGATGGAAAAACAAATCTTGGCATTAATGTACTTATTTCCGGAAACCGCCCTTACTTTCAGGCTCATACCATAGAAGTTCCAACAGAATATCCGATGAAGCAAGTGTTACATAAGCTAGAGACCTCAGGAAGGCTGATGAAGTGGGCCATAGAGTTAAGCGAGTTCGACATCCGATATAAACCGAAAACTGCAATAAAAGGGTAGGTTTTAGCAGACTTCGTCATGGAATTCATCTCGTGACTGCTTAGAAACGCTCAAGCAATGACCTCCCATCACGGAAACTCTCTATAGATGGGGCCATAAACGCACAAGGAAGAGAAGCCGGTCTAATCCTGACCTCCCCAGAAGGTATAGATATTGAGTACGCGCTCAAATTCAAATTCCAAGACTCCAACAACGAGGCCGAATATGAGGCCGTCATAGCAGGCCTCAACCTCGCCCATTCATTGGAAATTGACCTGACTAGGAGTGGCTGACTCCCGGCTGATGATAAGACAAATAAAAGATACCTACGAGGCTAAAAAGTGAAAGAATGATCCTATACCTCAAAGTGCAGATTTAATGAAAAGTTACGTCTTTGGTCGGTCAGGCAATATCCCCAGAGCAGAGAACTCAGGCGTGCCTTGGCAAAACTAGCGGCTTGACCTCACGGGAAGACCTCGACGGGTCAATGCACACATCGAATACATTCTTGAGCCTTCTATAGATCTCTGTGGCGTGGAAGTTGCCCCAATCGAGATTAGAGCCAGGATTGGATGGACCCATTTGGGATTACATAATAGACGGGACGTCTACCCAGGCGACCAGAAGCATCCCAAGTGGGGCGGTCGACGGATTCACTAATCATAACAAGGGAAGCCTTTACCAAAGCGCGGTTTATTCACCCATTCTTAAGTGCATCAGGAAAAGACCGCCCGACTATGTGCTAAGGGAAGTACATGGAGGTGGCCATGTGGAGAAATCATATCGGAGCTCGGGCATTAGCGAGGAAGGTCTTAAAGAGCGGGGATACCTCTTAGCCCACAATACTGAGAGGCAGACCGACCTAGTCGGAGATCTGAATGCGGGAGATGCAGATCTCGCCTCCATCCCGAGCCCATGACGCCAATCCACGAAGCCTGGCGCTCCAACGATGGGGTTTGGACGATGCGGGACCTTTGCCCATTGGGAAGAGACCCGTCACGATTCATCATCGTTGCAGTAGATTACTTCACCAAAAATTAATTTGAGGCCCGAACCTTTGGCCCACAATTCTGAACAAAAAGATCACATAATTTTGTGTGGCGAGCCATAATATGAAGGTTTGGTACCCCAAGAGCCCTGGTATCAGATAATGGAAAGCAATTTGACAATGCCAAGTTCAGAGATTTTTGTGCCGAGCTCGGAATTAAGAATTATTACTCGTCCCCAGCACATCCGTAGTCTAATGGTCAGGCGAAGTCACCGTGAGAACCATAAAGTGGCGTTGAAGACAGGTGGAAGATCTTAAAAAGGTAAATGGGTGGAATACCTCCCAGGGTGTTATGGGCCTCTAAGATCTGGCGCCGTCGACAACCCGAAACCTCATTACCCTAGCCTTTGGTATTGAAGCAGTAGCCTCTGTCGAGGTCAGGTTAAAATCCCCAAGGATCGAGTTGGCCTTGGTGGAACCTGATGACTGAGGCTCTCAGCCTAAATTTGGACCTCTTAGATGAAAAGCGTGAGCGAGGTCTTAAGGCGCCGCGGAAGATTGCAAGGAAGAAGACGGCGGGTATTATAACCAAAGGTCAAACCAGGGCTACCTAGATCTTGAAGAAGCTCCACCTGACAAGGAGGAATCATTTATGGAAAACTAGGCCCCGGCCCCAGGAAGGCCCCTACATCATATCCCAGCGTCATCAAACGAGGCAATTCTGAGCTCAGAGACAGAGGGAAAAATTCTACATCATGCTTGGAATCACGAACACCTTAAGCGTTTCTTTCAGTAGACCTTGGTTTGTAATCTTAAATGAAGCATTATCAATTTTCAGATGACGATTTGAGCGTTTACTGGTTATTTTATTAGACATCTCAAACAGCTCAGACATAGAATGATAAAAAATATTACATACAACAGAATGTGAAAGTTCATGATCAAAAAAGGAAAAGTCTCTCTTTATTCCAATCAAATTACATTCAATTACAATTAGTAGTGTCATCTATTACACCTCGAAGTACACAGTACAAGCGGTTCCCTAAAAAAAAAAAAAAAAAAACCCTCAAGAAGGAAAGAAGAAAGGAAAACGAGATGAAAATAAAGAGAAGAAACAGAAATGAGGAAAGAGGAGAAGAAGAGCAGAGGTGGAAAAGGAGAGAAGAAAAAGGGATGGAAAGAGTTTATTAGAAAGAAAGGAAAAGGGAGAATGAGATGTGGAAGAAAGAAAGGAAGGAAGAGAGAGAATGAGAAGAGAAAGAGAAGAAAGGAGAGGAAGAGAAGAAGAATAGAAAATAGAAAGCGGCACAAGAAATGTACCGCCTCTCGGGCGCATTCCCTAGCGAGAAGCTAGGGAATAGCATAGCTCCGTAAAGGGGAGACTACAGGGAAAAACACAACTCCCATAATGATTCGACAAAAAAGCCGGAACCGAGTCATCGGGTGAATCCTCGTGAAGATAGTCAAGCCTCGACGCTTCATTTCACGCATATTTGGGTCACACACCTGGAAGGGCAGAATCTCCAAAGTATGGGTTCCATAGCCACGGAGCCACCATTTATAAGAAGGCCAAAGCACTCGGAAATTCACGCAATCGTTTCCAATTCTCCATGAACCAGCATTAAAGACACTCGCATCTTTATAAAAATCGAGAAGTCGAGCGGTTGCGCCCAGCGACTCGGTTCAGGCTCGACTACGGGCCATGTGGCTAAAGTCGGGTTAGCTCGGGCTATTCGACCCCCTCAGGCCTCGGCCCGAACTATGACTTTCAGTTTAGCGAGCAAGCTACTACACCCGCGGGCCATGCGACTAAAGTCGGATCATTTCATTTATTTAGCCCATAAGGCCACCCGGCGCTGGAGCCAATGACAGTTTGGCAGGCTGCGACTACTGCGCTGCCATCGCGACCCTAAAGTGGATGTTTCGGTTGTCAGCCCGCGAGGCCTCGGCGCCCGAGGGCCAAGCGGCTGGTTGTGAGCTCGACTACTCTGCATAGGCCATACTGCCCTATACGTCGAGATCAGCTCAAGTTATTGACCTACAAGGGCCTCGGCGGCCGGGCTCGGCGGCTTAGTTTGGCCAGGCTCGACTACTCTTCACCAGCCATTCCTAAAGTCGGTCGGCTCGGGCTATTGACCAGCGACTTTCGATACCGGGAGCGGCTCGATTTGGCGGGGCTCGACTACTGCGCGAGACCATATCAGCCTAAGAGTTAGATTAGCTCGGGCTGGCCCGACCCTAGGGCCTCAACGCCCAAAGCCCGGCCGACTTAGTTTGGCAGAGGCTCGACTACTGCCCTTGCGGGCCCGTGCGACTGGGGTCGGATCGGCTCGGGCTTTTCGACACGAGGCCTCGGCCGGGCCCGGCGATTCGGAGTTTAATGGGCTCGAGCCCTACTCCTGCAGGAGCCCGTGGGCTAAGGTCGAGATCGGCCCTAGGCTGTGACCCTGGAGCCTCGGCGCCCAGGAGCCAGGCGGCTCAATTTGAAGATCATTGCTTTCGAGCTCGAGCCATCTGACTAGGGTACGCTTTCGAGCCAGGCAGCTGACTGGTATGCTGACTAAGAAATTAGTTCGAGTTCATGTGCGAGCATTGCGAATACATAAGTGGAACAAAAGTGGTAAAAGAACATTTATTAAGAAAATGCTACATATGTCTTGGGTCCCCCGAACTGTAAAAAAAAAAAGAAATAAAAAAATTGACGTAAAATGACGAGAGTCTTGCAGGAGATCGGACATCAGAGAAGGAGACGAGAGGGTGAAGAAGGGGAGTGGGCCTCAGCGGGGGTGTCCGGTTCTCCAGAATAGTCAGTAGAGAGGGACTCCTCAGCCTCCTCGTCACTAGGGATGTCAAGGTTGAAGTCCAGGTCTGGGTAGGCAATAGCGATTTTCCTGCGAAAGAAAGCGACCCACTAAAAGCCCATTTAGTCACAGACTCGTCCACCTCAATCTTCCTGCTTCATCATGCTGAGCAACCAGGTTACTTGTTGATGAAGATCCCCACGCGATACGACACTCCTCAGTCAGGCGTTCCACCGAGTTTGCGGCCTCGGAGATACAGCAGGCCAGATCCGGCGGCGTCGTCTTATCAGCATTTCTCATCTTTGACCCACCGCAGTAGCTTTTTCCTTAGACTCGCGACACTTGCAGGATGTAAGATTCATCCCTAACCATCACGAAACTCAAGCCCAGGCGTTTATGACCGTCCCAGCCTCTAGCAAGTCATTTTGTACCTACTTTATTTCGATCAGAACCTCCGGCTTCGCCTTGGCCGCTCTCAAGGCCATTTCGTGCCTCGTGCTTCTCTACCCCTCGGCAGAGCACGTCTTGGGCGTGGTATCTTAAAATCAAATTTAAGACTTCATTGCCTCTCGGTCATCTGTTTGCACTCGATCCGCGGCTCAGTCACTCGGATGTAAGGGAGCCACCCTCGCCTTGTAAACCGGTGACTTTAATTACGACCTTACGTTTAGATTAGCTTTTTTGCCAAACTCTTCCAAATGAGTAGCCACTTGCCACACCCAGCGCCAAGATCAACATCTAACCACGGGATCAACGCATTTCGGTCGAAATCGAACCACGACCAAGATAGGAACTTACGAGGCAACCTGAAGGATAGAGGCCAAAGCTTCCTCAGCGAGCAAACGAGCTGACCTCTTGGGAATCATAATCTTTAAGGATGGACGAGACAACGCCTCGCCCGCAAGCTCAGCGTTGAGGAGCAAGGAGTCGCCATCCCCGCCAGTTTCGAAACCCTTCCTCTTCAACTCGTCCGACCTCGAGGAAGGTGAAGCGCAGCTGCGCGGGTTGTTGTGATGGGCATGGCTGTGCGGCTGCTTTCGGCGACCTCGAAGGGCCTTTTGCCTTTGCAGCAGACCCATAATGGAATTGCGAGCTCGAAGCTTTAAGGACCTCAGCCGGAGCGTGACATACGCCTGATGCTTTCGAGACGTGGGTAGAAGGGGGAAGAAGGAGCGCCCCTAATTTTGTAACCTTGCCCAGGGCCGGTCGGTCGGGCTTGGCGACGGAAGGCGGAATGGGAGGACTTTCATAGTGGAAGGGCGAAGGCCTGCTTGACCAGGATCGGGTGACCTCAAGCTCGAAGGGCGGGGAATTTCCGGCAGTCAGCTCCGGCGTGGGGACCTTCGGAGACACTCAACCAACGTACAACTATGACGTCATCTTTGGGAAATTTGAGATCAGTCGAGCACACGAGAGGCACGTGGGCTGAGAGAGCGATTAGAGATATCTGATGACCTCATAGACCTTACCAAAAACAAAGCGCGACACTGCGTAGATTCTCGGGGGTGTCAAGCAACGGAATGCCCAGTGTCGTCCTTGTCAAACGGTCCTTACTCCCCGGTGCTAGTCATTGACAAAGAAGTAACGCGTTCGCTGCAAAGCACATTGAGAAGGGAAGATCGGAAATCACTAGAGGAGCGCCAATACGCCTGGAAAAATAGAGGAAGCCCACGGCGGTTTCCTTTGTGTTAAAAAGACAAAGGAGCAAAGCTATACTGGGAACACCGAGCCCCCTATCCCTAAAGAAAACCAATAGACCAACAAAAATACCCCAGCCATTGGGCGAATGTTGAGAAGGATAGACATTGAAGTCTTTGCAAGCCCCTTTTTATGAAGGGATGCGGAGAGCGAAGACCATTATCGAAGCTAAGCTGAAGCATACCATCTCTTAGGTACGGAAACCACATAGGAGGTCAAAACATCAAGGGACTAGACTCGGACCTTAAAGTCGGTACGCCTAGCGAGTGGATTTGAGATGCCAATGCAGTACACTCTCCGCACTTTACCACTTGTCGAGGGAAAAGTGGGAGCCCACAGACATCTACAGTTGACCCAGTCAAGCGAGGGGTCGGGGCGCCGCTAGTTCGCCAGGCAAACCCAGCAGTAGAAGAGTCACCTCAATACGTGAGAAAGAGCGACCGGACCCATGGTGATAGCAGTGTAGAAACGAAACTTGTTTGACTTAACCTGCGCCTCGACTTATCCTTGACATACACCAAAGAGAAAAGCCTTGATGGTCCAAGAATAACACGGAAGAAGCTATCTCAGGAAAGACGCCAAAAAAGGACTCTGCACAAAATTTTTAGATGGAAATTAAGGAAGAGGGAAATCTGAATTGATTAAAAGTGAAGAAAAAAGTTTCAAGATCAAGGGCCGCATAGACCAGGAGGATATGCGAAAGAAGCGAAGAAGCGAAGAATTAAGGATAAATGGCGCAAAAATTGAAGAGTCATCGTATCGCAAGGCGATATGGCGGCTGACCAAGCCTTAACTAACCTAATACTAGCGGGACACGTGAAATTGCATCCCGATACGAAACGTTACAGCCCTTGCCTACGCACACCGTACACAAGAGCTGGGGGGCAACTAATAGGGTTTGAAAAATGGGCTCATGACCCTTTCATAAACAAAGAAGAGGCACGCCCATTTGAAACACTCGGGCCTTTAGCGCCAACCAAAATGAAGGCTGTCCAGCTCGACCAAGGCCGGTTATAGATGTCGAGAAGCCCACATTACGCAAATCAAACTAAATCCCATCGATAAGGGAAATAGAATAATCCTCAATAATATATTATCCTGCAAGTCAACTAAATCTCACCGGTGAGGAAAATAAGATAATTCACGATATAACGACTCATCCTACGGATCAAGCGGATCCCATAATGAGAAGAAAGATAATTCTAAATAAGCGCTCTTTGATATCCCTAATCAAATCGGAATCTGGAATTAAAAGCAAAATATCCGTCCAAAATGAGAGAATCTAATGCCATCCAATTTGGGAAAACATATACTATAAATACCAGACCACCCATCGGTGAAGTGCATAGCTTACATTAGCTCTCGCCCGGTCCTATCTTTTCCTGGCGAGGGCGACTTGGGCATCGGAGCGACCATGGGCGAAAACCCAGGTGACCTTCTTCTTTCTTATTTTGCGAGGAGAAGCAGTACGAGTGCACACGAGCGATGAGTAGTCTAGGTCCATTGACAACCTCAACACGCTCGACCAGGTCGTTGAAAAAATGCATCATATATATATATAAGTCAAAAAAAAAAATTCAGTTGAAATTTTCATAACTGCATCACCTCCATTTTGTTTCGCTCATAACTTTTTCATCTGAACTCCGTTTTAGGTGTTTTTGGTACCTTTAGAAAGCTTAGAGAGTGTAGAATCCAAATATAGCCAGAAAGAACACTTTTGATATTATTATGAAGGTTTAATTTTCAAAATTCTCAAACTAGTCACTTTTTTTCCTCTCTTTTCTTCTCCTAACTTGTTTATTTGAAGCCCAAACAGAGTGAATAAGGTGTCGATGGAAAGCTTGTGAAGTCTCCTATCCAAAAATGAGCACATCTAATCAAGGAGGTAGCAATTACTTCTCTAACTTTCCAATCCGAGCCCCATTGCGGACAGTGAGACATTTGGTTGGGGGGAGAGTTAGCGAAGGAAGTGGCTTTTACATTTATGTTTTTGTTTTTATTTTGAGCAAGCCCATTTTGTGATGTCAAGTGGCTTGCTGGTTTTCCTTTGTGAAGAACATTTATACTATACGACACTTTTCCTTATTTTGCACCATTTTTTGTGGTTTGCCCTACAGCACATAAGTTGGAAAAGTGAAACTTTGTCCTAATCTGATGTTAGAGTGATGCCATGCTTAGTTGAGTGGATGATTGGTTGAATCCTTGCTTTTGCTTTTTGACCTTTTTATTCACCTTTGGCTAACCACCACAGTGCACATCGATTTCAACAATGAAGCTAAAAAGCGCCACCTCCCTAAACTTGCAAAACCCTACCTAGTTTCGTTGACTACCTTTAATGAGTTAAGGACCCCCATGAAAAAGGCCAATGTGTCTCCCAAAATAAAGAAAAGAAAAAGAAAGAAAAGAAAAGAAGAAAATTGTGTTTTCACCTTGTGAAACAGAGCACCAGTGGGGGGTTTATGGCCAAAGCCGCTAAAACGCAGTGCCACAAGCCCGGTAGTTTTGGAGCCACCGACTTAGTGCTCGCTACATGGGTGGATAGGTGGAGTTGAGCAAGTTGTAGGTGCTGGAGTCTCGAAATCATTCGAAGTTCGGGGTGATACCTAAAGAGTTAGTGGTCGAAAGATCCTTATGACTTGGTGCCCTAAGCCTTAATTGGTTGGGAGTCATCGGTAGATCCCGTTACATGGACTTTGGTGAGGATTCCTCGACGTGCACCCCTACAACACAAAAGGATTTATTATAAGGTAGGTCTGATCTATTTAGGTTAAGTTAGGTGGCTAGGTAGAGGCGGAGTAGCTTGGTTGGAGGCGATGCGGTTTGGCGTGATTTATTGTTGGTAGGTGACAAACACTTAGATTTTGGTGGAAGTCTCTGGTTGAGTCATCGAGAAGGAAACTCTTTTGATATTCAACTCTGTATGGCGTTCATTCTCTCGAGATAGTTATTGGGCTAAGTTTCGGTGATTCTCATTGCGGGTTAAGCCTTACATTTTCACAACCTTTTTGAACTACCATATTTTTGTTATTTGCTCGTTCTTCTTTCTTTCATTGTAAGGGACCTTGTGTGTAGGTTAAGAGTGTGATTGGTGCCCAGAAAGTGCTATTTGAACCATATTTATTATAGGTTTTGAGTGCTTTTTGTGTACTAATAATTCCTAATTAACTTAGATTTTCCATAGTAAAGGTCTCTGCTATTCTGATAGCATTTTTGTGGCTAATTTTGTAGTTTTACTTGAGCTAATTATGCCAAAATTGTTGATCGATCAAGCACGAAAGAATTCGAGTCAGGCTTCGGCTGCGGATCCCGAGAGACCAGAGGAAAGAATATAAGAAAATAGAAGAAAATGGAGCATAAAATTACAACGAAATTCATACGCGACCTTGTTCATGCATCATGCTGACACTATTCATCAGTGACCCTTGTTTCACTTACTTTGGCGCCCTCGATTGTTTCAATTTCTTATTTTAACACGTTTTATCCTTGTAATAGCTTTTGGTTTTGTTTTTTTTGGTAATTTCCTATACACTGAGCACCTATATAAGCCTCAGTCTGTAAAAACTTTGTATCAATCACTTAACTTTTGGCAATAGACGGTTGATTCGTTTTGGCCAAGTAGGTGTTCGGAATCAACAAAATTTATAACTTCAAGTTCCCTACTGCGCGTATGAAACTACTGCGTGGCAGCTCTAAGGTCTTTCTGAGATGGGTTTCTTAGTACAAATTGATTTGCGGAGTGAATCAAAATGGTGAATTCGAGTTTGGATTTTTAAGGTTTGATGAAGCTTGATGAGGATTGGTTGTTTTGGGCTGAAACTAAAATAAGAAAAAAAAAAGAAATGTAAGAAATAGAACCCGCGAAGTGTGGACCTTTAGTTTGGAGTTTTAAGGCAACCAACATGTCCTCGGGTCTTTTTCCTCACGTTGGGGAGGATGACATATAGTCATTTCCCGAACTGGATCTTCATTTAGCTTTAAAAACTAAACCTTATGATTTTCCCTTTTGAAAAATAGCATTTATTGAACATTAATGCTCCTAGACAGTGAAAACGTGTGATCTACCTCACAGTGACAAATAGAAAGCAACTAATGAATCTCAAATGATCTAGCAATAAGCATCCACTGAACCCTAAAAGATTGCCAAATGCAGTCGAAGGCACATCACAGGAGTTTCCCTAACCTAGAGTGAAATAGAACATAAATGAAAATAAATGCCTCGTTAAAAACAAAGGATTTGTCGGTTACCTCAAATCTAGCCGGCAGCCACTCCTCTTCAAGGAGAAAGAGGTCCTAGCCAAGCATCCTCTGAGTTGTCATCCTCGGAGGAGTGTTTATTAACCGAGAAATAGAGAAAATGAAAATGGAGAAAGGAGGCTTATTTGGCGAAAGCGCTTCACCAGCCGTCTATTGCCAGCGTAGTGATTGATGGGTTGTACAAGCGAGGCTTATACGCTCCAGAGCCAAGAACAATTACAAAAAAATTGAAACTAAAAGCTATTACAAGGACAAAATGGGAAGAAACAAAAAATTGCAACAAAAACAACAAAAGCGTGAAATGCGGGAGGAAACGGGGCTACACGCATGATGACGGTCTGGCTGAGCATGAACAATGCTCGCGAGGAAAAGCATTCCTGCCAGTGGTCATTGTTCTTACGCTTTTTGCTACTTCTTTTTCCTTCTAGGATCTGATCTGTAACGATGAGTTCAACTCGAATTCTTCGTGCTTTGATCGACTCAACAATTTTGGCATGATGAGCTCGCAAAAACTATAAAATTAGCCACAAAATATGATCAGTAGTACAATTGGGACCCAAACATGTCAATTGGGTTAATTAGAATGATTAGTACACAAAAAGCACTCAAAACCTATAATAAATAGGGTTCAAAATAGCACTTTTTGGGCACCATCACTAACAAACACATTGCTAGTCCCTTAGCGATGCAAGAAAGAAAAATAAAAAAAACATATAAAGAAACTATAACAAAATTATATTCTGAGGTTGCAATTCAAAAGGTTGTGAAGTAATGCCTAACCCTCAATGAAAATTACTGAAACTTAGCCTAATAACTACCTCGAGAGAATGAATGCCATACAAAATGGAGTATCAACAGAGCTTCCTTCTCGATGACTCAACTAGGAACTTCCACTAAAATCTAAGTGTTTGTTTGATCAGTCCCTCGACAATGACGCGGCCCACACTTTCCCCAAGCAAGCTATTACCCTGACCTAGCATATAACTTAACCCAAAATAGATGGGACCCACTCTTATTCCTGACTCTTTTTTGTGTTGTAGAAGTCTGATGCTGAGGAATTGACCTCACCAAAGTCCATATAGCCCAGGATCTAGATGACTCCTTGATTAAGGCTTAGGGCACCAAGTCACCAGAATATTTCGGCCACTAACTCTTGGGTTTCACCGGGACTCGGGCGATTTCAGCTCAGCGCAACTTGCTAAACTTCACCTATCCACCCATGTAGCGAGCACTAAGTCGGTGGCTCCCAACCAGTTGGCTTAGGGCATTAGGCTTTAAAGGCTTTCGCCATATACCCCTCGGATCATGCTCAGGTTTCAAGGCAAAGCGTTGCAAATTTTCTTCTTTTTCTTTTCTTTTTCTTTTTGGTTTTTCTTTTTCTCTTCTTTTATTTTGGAAGACACATTGGCCTTCTATTCATGGGGGTCCTCCTTCTTATAGTGGTCAACGAAAACTAGGGTAGGTTCTGATGTTTAGGAGGCGAGCGGTTTCGACATTGAAGAAACCTGATGTGCACAGTGTGTGGTTAGTTAAAGGTGGAATAAAAGTGGTTGAAAGCAACAATAGTTCAACTGATCATCCACTCAACTAGGCATGGAACCAATCTAACATCAATAGAATTGGACAAAGTTTCAATTTTTCATACTACAGGCTAGGCAAAACCACAAAAAAATGTGTGCAATTTTTGAACAAAATAAGTTGTATAGTATAACGACTTCACGAGAGAAAACCGATAACCCATGAACATGCCAAATGGGATTGCTCAAAAGTAATAGCAAAAACATGAATAAATACCACTTCCTTCGCTAACTCTCCCACCAACCAGATGTCACATTGTCCGCAATGGGGCTTGGATTGGAAAGTTAGAGAATGAAGTGCTACCTCCTTGATGAGATGTGCTCGTTTTGGGATAGAAGACTTCGCAAGCTTTCCATCGACACCTTTTTCACTCCGTTTGGGCTTCAAATAAACAAGTTAGGAGAAGAAAAGAGAGAGGAAAAAGTAGCAGTTTATTTTGAAATTACACCTTCATGTAATTTCAAGTGTTCTTATTCTCATTTAGATTCTACACTCTCTAAGCTTTCCAACGGTATCAAAAACACCTAAAATGGAGTTCGGATGAAAATGTTATGACGAAAACAAAATTTGGGTGCGAAATTGGGTCAGGTTGCGAAAATTCGCAACATGAGTAATTCTTTTTTTTTTAAAAATAAAAAAATAAATAAAAATAAAAAATAAAAAATTTTAAATTTTTTGTGTGAAAGACAAAAAAAAATTTTTTGAATAATAAAAAATAAAAATAAATAAAAACACACATTTTTTTTTTTACCTGAACTTACTGTTCATTTTTGTATATATGGGAGCCTTGTCTGAAGCTGCGAATTTTCACAATTTGCTGTAAATCCGGGTTCACGAAATTTCGCAGGTTGCGAAATTTTTGTGCCCTTTCCTATACCTCCCACTGCATCAAAATTTTGATAAAAACTGCAAAGATAAACACAGAAAAATTAAGAAAATTTGCATAAAATTGAAAATTAAGCTAAAAACAAAGATTAACTAAAAATTAGAAGAAATCTAAAAATAAAAATTAATGAAATCAAAATAAAATAAAAGAAACTAAAATAAGACAAGAGAAATGAAAACAAAGATTAGGAGTGGCATCTGACAGATTTTAATTTGGAAATTTGTGGAACTAGTGGAGCTTGTGGGATTGCCGAGGTTCGGGTGCTCCAAATCGAGGCAAGCGCTGAACCAAGTTGTGCCATGCAATGTAAATGTTTGCTTGTGTCTTTGATGTAGTGGCGGAGGCTCACGGTTGGCCACTAATTTCCCGATAGTTTGCTGACGTGATGGGTAGCATGAGCTTTGGGGCGAGTGCTTCGGGTTTTTGAGTCTGTCTTCAGGCATAATTATACCTTGTATACCTTTGGGTGGAGTGGGAGATTATAGTGTGCTCTGGGGGCTCTTACTTTACCTCCTTTCCTTAACCCTCCTCATTCAGCATTGGGTTCTTTTCCCATGGGCCAAACAACAACACCTAACTAGTGAGGATTAGTTAACCATGAATGTTCAAACAAAATTTTCTATCATTATGCGCAGCTCTGTTGACCGCTCCTACACCATGGTGTCCCTGCTCGGGCACACTTTCTACGGACTCTATATGGATGAACATATGTTGGTGAGCTTTGAGATGAATTGCTGCGGGATGTCAATTTTACGTCCAAGGTCACTTTGAAGCGCATCCGATTTTATTTAGAGCTTTCCACGGTGCAGAATTCTGACTTTATTAGGCATTGAACCTTGCTCTTCACGACATCACCTGGTTGGTAGGATTCTAGAATTGCTTGCTCAATTAGGAAGATTGGTGTGGTGGTTGGCAGACAAGAGACATACGATGGATGTGGAGGAGGGAGACATCTTGTGAGTCTTGGTTCCCATGAGGAGTTTGTGTGGTTACCTGACTAGGGTTGTAAGTATTGTCAAATGGTGCATTAGTTGGGGAAACACTGCATAGGGGTGCACCCATCCATTGGTTTCTATAGTCCTTCATGGACCTATATGTATTAGGATTCCTCCCCAAGGGTTGCTGATTATGCCAAGGAAGGCTCCTGTAATCCCTCATGGACATATACTAAAGGGTTTCTCTCCAGATACTTCAGTAACTGTTTCTCACATGGGCAGATCACAATTCATTTTAGACATTTCAAATCTTGCAGTAGAAATAGGGCAACACAAGACAACACCAAAAACAATTCTACGGGGAATTTTTCTTTTTTGTTGATGAAAAAAAAAACCAGGCGACATCATATGAAATTCACGATACTTGTGATGAGGATCTGGTGTTCCCGACTCGTCAAATGCCTTGGCTACATCCTGGCAATGGCGTATTCAAATTCGTTTTGGCCAAATGAGTGTTCGGAATCAACAGAGTTTATAACTCAGTTCCTACCCCTACGGCGTATGAAAACTCTTTGCCAGTATAGTGGCTGGTCGAACACGAGGATGGGTTTTCTTCGTACAAATTGATTTGCGGTGAATCAAATGGTGAATTTCGGTTTGGATTTTAAGGTTTGATGAAAAGCAGGTGAGATTAAGTTGTTTGCGAGGATAAGAGCTAAAATAAGAAAAAAAAATGTGAGGCTGAGACCCCTTGAAGTATGAACCACTGGTTTAGTTTAGACAGCTTATGTCCTCGGTCTTTTCCTCGCATTAGGAGGATGACATATAGTCATTTCCGACAGGATCTTCATTGAATTTAAAAGAAAACTAAACCCTCACGATTTCCCTTTTGAAGCCGACGGCTATTGAACATTGTGCCAGACGAGTGAAAACGTGCCTCACGATCTACCTCACAATGATAAATAGAAAGCAACTAATGAATCTCTCGGTGGATGCTTGATAAGCATCCAGACACTAAGATTGTCAAATATTGATCAAAGAAGGCACATCAAGGAGTTCTAACCTAGAGTGAAATAAAGACATAGTAATTAAATGTCTATATTAAAAAATAGAGGACCGTCCAGTTTACCTCAAATCACAACCATCGGCCTCTCTTCAAGGAGAAAAAGTGCAACCAAACATCTACGAGTTGTCATCCTCGAGTGTTCGTCAGCAGAAAGGAGAGAAAATGAAGAAAATGGAGAGAAAGGAGGCGGGTACTTCCCCACCGTCTAGCCTTAGCATTAGTGATTGGTGGTTTCTTTGTGAGAGGCTTATATGTGCTCGAGCCAAGGAAATTAAAAAAATTAGGCAAAGCTATTACAAGGACAAAATGGGAAGAGCAAAAATTGCAACAAAGAAACAACAGCGTGAAATGCGAGGAGAGCAGGGTACGGAGATGAACGGTCTTGGGCGTGAGCAGTGCTTTCATGGGAAAAGCATTCTACGTTGTTAAGTCAGTCTTCCACTTTTTCTCTTTTATTAGGGATCTGATTTGTAACGATGAGTTCACTTCGATTCTTGATTCTTGATAGACTAATGATTTGGCCTTGATTGGCTGTAGAAAACTATAAATTAGCCACAGAATATGATCGTGGTACAATGGGGACCCAAACATATCGAGATTGGGTTCATTAGAATGATTAGTACACGGCACTCAAAATCTATAATAAATGGGGTTCAATGACTTTTTGGGCACTAAATCAGCGATTAAACGGCGATTTACATGGCCCCTTCCTCCTTTCTCCATTTTCTTTCCTTTTCTCTACTTTCGGCTGCAAACACTCTCCCAGGGGATGACAGCTCAAGGATGGTTGGCTAGACCTCTTCCTCCTTATGAAGAGGAAGCCCTTTAGTACCCGATTTTGGTAAGAAATTGCAAGTTCTCTTGTTTTTCATGTATGCGATTATGGGTGACTGTGGGTTCACTCTCACCCTTAGGATTAAAATCTCCCTAGGCACACCTCATCACGTGTATTTGGCAAGCTTTTTGGTTCCACCGATGGATGCTTATCACTAGATCAGTATTATCAGATCAGTTGTTTTCCTATTAAGATTACTGTAGGGTAGGTTTTGAAATGTATTTATCACAGGTGGAACCAATTCATACTTGATTAAATACTATGTTTTAAGGAAATTTTAGGGTTTTGGTTTAAAACCAAATGAAGATCGATTGGAAATGACTATAAGTCATCCTCTAGCAGAGAAAAGACCAGAGGACATAGTGGATTTGTATAAACACAAACAGATTATTTGTTACTTGAGGTTCTATTTTACATTTTCTTCCCTTATTTTATTTTTAATGCATTATCGACTCCTTGTTTTTTAGCAAACCTTAAAAATCAGAATTGAAATTCACCATTTTTAGACTCACTTTGCCAAATCATTTGGCACAAGAAAACCCATCTTTTTGAGTTCAGCCCTAGGTCATCTTGTGGGTGGCTTTTATTTCACGGAGTAGAAAGAATTAGGATATAAAATGTGTTGATTCAAGCACCTGTTGTGGCAGATCAAGATTTGAGCAACTAATTAAGGTTCCATGTTTTTCATCTTAACCGCTGTTTGACATATTCTCAATTTTTACTAGGTTTAATTTATACTGGTGCCTTGAATGGTTATTACTTGGTAAGCTTTTGGGCTCATTAGATGGCAATATTAGATCCATTGATGTTTGTTGGTTATCACATTTGGTCCATTTAAGGTGAGTCAGGTGTTATGTTTTAATGACCGACAACACTAATGGCGATGGATGCCATTTTAAAAGGATATTTTAAACAGGGTCAATTTTATAGCTAAATGAAGATCGGTTCGAGAGATGACTATAGGTCATCTCCACGACGTGAGAAAGGATGGAAACCCTCATTTTATACAAATTTGACCCCAATGACCTAACACTTCAAGGAGTTCTATTTTACATTTTATTTAATTTCATTTTCAGTTTCCAAACATTCAACCTACTGTTTTTACCAAAACCCAAAAATCCAAACTGAAATTCACCTTTTTAAGCTCATTGTAAATCATTTGTGCGAAGAAAACCCATCCCTGAGTTTGACCACATGAGCATCTATCTTGCGATAGCTAGGCTGCAATAGAAGGTATAAGTTTACCTAAATTTTATTGGTTGGACTGCCCTAGCTACGTTCTGACAATCTTGAATGAAACTAGAGAAGAAAAGAAGAAGCGAAAATGCGTAGGAAAGGAAATAGACAACGTAGGAGATTTGGCGAGAATTTGCAAAAATTTCGCAACCTACAAAATTTCGCAGGTTGCGAAGTGTTGCGAAACTACCTTCCCCCTGCACACTGTTCAAGTTTTTAGCAATGCTCTGACTCTTTCACTTTTTGTTCTCTTTTTGGTTTTCTTCCTGCTTTCTCCTTGTAATAGTCGAGGCTTTGGATTGTAGTTTTGGTAATTTGTAAGGGGCTTTAATTTAAACCTAGACAGCCGTATGAAATATCTCTCTTTTCAGAGTTCCCGACCTTTTCTTTTTCCTCCACTTTCTCACTTTCTCTCCCTTTTCTCACTAATGACACCTCCGAGGATGACAACTTGGAGGGATGAGTGGCTAGAAACCTCCTCAGTGAAGGAAGGTTGATGGGTCTGCAGGTTGAAGACAGCTTGGAGGGTTATGTTTTCACGAGCCATCACTTTGCTATTCTTGTTCTCAATTTTTTACTTTAGGTTTTGTTCCTTTTTTAGTCACCTTGAATGGTTATTACTTAGTAAGATTTTGGGCTCATTGGATGTTTAATGTTAGATCCATTGATGTTTGTTAGTTATCATTTATAATCCATTTTAAGGTGAGTCAAGGTAACTTGTGTTTTAATGACTGAGAGCACTAATGGCCAGTTGATGCCATTTTTTAAAGGATATTTATTAAGGGTCAATTTTTATAGCTAAATGAAGATCCGGTTCGGGAAATGACTATAGGTCATCCTCCCCAACGAGAGGAAAGGACCCTGGAAACCCTCAGTTGCCCTAGGAATCCGACCCCAGTGACCTAACACTTCAAGGAGTTCTATTTTACATTTTATTTCATTTCATTTTCAATTCCAAACATTCAACCTCTTTATTTTTTACCCAAAACCAATCTAAGCCAAAATTCACCTTTTTGAGCTCGATATAAATCATTTGTGTGAAGAAAACCCATGCTTGAGTTCGACCCTAGAGCCACTATACTGCAGTAGCTAGGCTACAATAGTAGAAGGTATAGGTTTATAAATTTTGTTGGTTCGGAGCTGCCTAGCTACACGTTTACGTGCGAATCACATAACACATTCTATAGTGGTCCCTACATAGATTATTGATGACACCAAGGCCCGTATCGATAGGATTGAGTAGAGGATTAGGTCTCTGCATGTTTATGATGGAGTTATAGGTTAGGATGGATATGATGACCTTCTAGTAGTATGCCTTGGTGGAGTTCATATCACCCCGGCAATTTAAGAGGTACACGAGGATAGAACACATATTCACTTGCGATTATACAATCTTTGATGCGCGAGGGCATAAATTGGATGAGACACAGATGATTATGCTATTCCCTCTATCACTGAGTGGTGCCGCTAAATGTTGATTTGCCTCATTGGACCCTTCGAGACATAGGACATGGGCTAATTTGGGACAAGAGTTTATCAGACATTATTCTTTTAATACTATAATGGACGTATCCCGAAGGGAGTTGGAGGCCCTAAAGTAGAGGCTGGATAAGTCAGTCACTTCAGTTATCTATCCCTGGAGGGAGAAGATAGCACCAATTATAGATAAACCCTCAGCAATTAGATCAGCATGATTATGCACAGTCTTCAGCCCCGATTTTCTAGGCATCTCATGAGCATTCCACAGGAAGACTTTGGATCATTGGTTCAGGCCCTCTATGGCATTGAGGAAGACATAGCTAGAGGATTATGGGCAGACTCTTCCCCTCTAAATTCAAAAGGGAAGAAGCCTGGGTCAAGCCCTAGATCATTAGATATTGGTGCTATTGGTATATCGAGCCACAGGTTTTCACGGCGGCCATAGACTTATAGACAATCTGCAGATATTCCTTACGGATGGTACAGGATGATGCAGACAGTTGCTCTATAGGCCCGACCAAGGCCTACTTATCTTCATCCCCACCCTGACTGATATATGCTACATAGGTACCTCAGAGGCCACTTGTATAGTACCATCAGTAGTATAGAGCACCGCCTCCATTGAGGCTGGCTAGGCAGTTTACACAGCTCGGGATGCCACTGAGCCAAGCAATTTAGAGATTGGTTGAAGGGGGTTTGATTGCTCCACTACCACCAAGACCACTACCACATCCTACCCCACCAGGATTCAGGACAGATCTTCATTGTGCTCACCATCAAAGAGCAGGCCATGATACAAATAGTTGTACGATGTTGAGACACGCCATTCAAGACTTGATTAATAAGGGTTTGGTTGATTTAGGACGCCCTTTAGTGACCTTGGGACCTCCCCACTCACTGGCGCTAGAGGCGCCTCCACCCGCAGTGGTGTACATTGATCGAGTTTTTCGAGAGCGAGATATTCATAATGGGATAGGATGGAGAATACAACTATCGGTTTATACATGAGCTAGTTTTAGTGGATACACCCTGCAGGTAGATCCTAGGCCATTCAGACTTATCTGAGCAGTTCAATTTCCGCACTTATACTTGAAGCATGTTTTATGCCGACACCCTTCATTATGTTCCCTCATTATGTTCCTGAGAGACAGGCTCTGTTTTACCAGTGGATGTTTGGGGATTGTTGAATGTTGGGAGGGTAAACACCCTCTCCACCCACTGATAGGCAACGATGGCACAACAAATAGAGAGAGGATGTTTAAAGAGAGGAAAAAAATGAGATTCTACTCTAGCCGCACTACATGTGCTCAGCATATCCGATCTGAGCCTATTTCGCCCTTGAATCCATTACTCATAGATGTGCATCGATCGAGCACAATGTATTTAGAGTCGACACTACTAATTACCCTCGAGGGGCTTATTCACTTTCCCCGACAAATGAATGCATTGCGCTTTGATGATGATTTACCACCCGAGGGGTCGATCATGTTCGAATTTCTTTATTCGATTTCGATGTCGCTTATCTGTGCCGTCGGTGCCGCTCAGTCTGCATCGACAACGACTCCACCTTAAATGTTCATTCATACACGCTCATTGCACTTCGATTTTCGCCGACCGATTTCAAATTTTCATAGATTTTCAGAGCTAAGGACACTCAAGCTACAATAATTCCAATACAAATATCATGATCGGGCCACAGATAACTGATACTATTTCAGTTTGAGATCCAAACATCTTAACCTACATTTCTGCCACTGATTCCCTGAGGCGGGTGCTATACCATCTTCCCTTCATAAGAAGTTGAAGTTCATACACGAGGGGCGCATTATCATGATACCGTCTTATAGATATTGTTACTTCTTCTGAGCCCGTGTTATATATCACCACAGCGAGGGATCACCCGCATTTCCGACGGCTTACTACTATGCCTGTGTTTTTAGCTTGTAAGGATGACAGAGAGACTCAAGGCTTATGTCTTTCGATTGGGTACAACAACACTTTGGTACTAGTGTATGATGAGAGAGGTAACCTATATGCATGGTTTAGGTCAGGTCGCCGCAAATGGTCGCATAGCTTACTTTACAACACTACACATACCTGCCATGGCCAGTTACACTCCTACGTATGACGACAGACGCCACACAGGCACTAACACGCCTGGGACAAAGGAGGGCTTGTCACGCTCAGTGGTTCCATTCGATTATCCCCTATGCCCGTATACCTTTCTCAATAATGATCACTTACAGGATCGCAGCATACACTCGCTATCGTAAGTACTTAATCTTTTGTAGATGTATTGACTCCAAGGCATTCAATAGCCCCTGATAGACGTGTGGTTTTAGTTTTGAGATCACTAAGGCACTCCGGTGCCATGATAATACAGCCCCATCACCGCTCAGCTACAGGTTCTCTATAAGCTTCTGAGAGGTCCACTATGACCTACCTATGATTCTGGGAATGATACCGATGGAAATAATTCTTCCTGATACTTACATGTACAGTGGACGGACATGATCGACATAGTCGTCGACATTTCATGGTCATCATGTTTTGTGAAGATATGCAATAAGAAATGAAATCGCTTAACTGCAAGTGTGCGCTGCTATAATACAGCACTATGCACAATATATCATCCCGTGGAAAATTTTAAATCAGAGGCGAGCTAAGTACCAAATTGATAAATACTTATTTAATATTTAACTAGAAACAATGGTATGGTTTAAAGTAAACCAGATTAACACTAAAGTAACTACGTATTCCGACGTAAAGATGATCAAATGGCCGCAAAGGTTAGGTGTCAGGTAAGAATAATGTTAATCCACTATAATGTCAGATTCCATCTCCATTATCTAATATAAGTGTTCCAAGATTTTCGCCCATCTAATGTAATTAAAGCCTTTCACAAGGTCATTTAACCTCCCTTTATCACTGGGTTTCTTTCTCCTTGGTTCAACCCCAAGCATTAAAGGTGCATGAAATTCAAAGAACTCCCAAGCATCCTACTTATTGATAATCCTATATTACTAAGTTTATTAGGTTAACCCATATATGTCTAATTCTTCATTCACTTCTCATATCTTACAAAGAACTACTCACATATTATGATTGATCAGAAATTAATATGTTGATTTCAACTAAGCATGAGTTAATGGTAAAACAATGGTAAGTCAACACTTAAACATGATCATGTCCATCCACTACCAACACCTTAAACCATGAAATTAGAACATTATGATTGATCAAGCTCCATTACAAATAAAAAGTAGACTTATAATTATGGGATAGAGAAACTTCAATAATCGTGGAATGTGCCGATCTCCCCATTCTTCAAGTCTCTCTCTCTAGGATATGTCTTCAAGTCTTCTTTCCTTTCATCCAACATCCGCCTCAAACCCTGGAAGACCGTAGATGGCTTGAACCCTTTAACTGGACTCCCCGTTCCTTTTATCGCTTCTTCTCAAGCAGATTAGCCTGTTGTTTTCGATCGCTGATGCCAGAGCTGTTTTTCTGCCATAATTCATTCTTCTCTAGACTCCTATAAGGCTCCATTTCCAAAGACTTTTCCTAAAAACCCAATACAAACTAAATATTGTGAAAGTAATAAAAACAAAGTCATATATATATAAGAAACCGATCTAATCTCATTAAATCTCTGGGTTTATAATGAGTGTTTTTTGGCACTCATCAGATCCTCGACATGTTCCCCACACGAGCCCCATTCTCGCTTTGGACATGTTTGAATATGTTATCATTTTTGTATTGCAGGACACTTATATTCGCTACTGATGATGGGATGATCCACTAGCCACTTCTAGATGCAATTCCACCTAAGCCCCGCCTATTTTCGATATGTCTGGGATTTCATGATAGAGATAAATGATGATTAATTTTGACTACTACACCTGGGGATATTATCTCACAAGACTATTTCTTATCGAGGGAGCCGCCAATTCAGGGATCCACCCTTCTTTCGACACCATGTCCTGTTTGAACTAAATGATAAGAACACGAATGTAAATAAAAAAATTTACCGAACTCCGCATCAAGATCCAAGCCAAGCCATGAAACTAAACAATGAATCAAGGAAATCTGATCTTACCTCTTGTAGACCGAGTCCTTTTCGACTAGTGCAGATTTTCTTGATCACACACACTCTAAAACATAAACAAAACTCCTTCTGGAAACGATCTAACAACAACGAGCTATGACAGATGTGAAGGTGCAAACGCCCTAAAAGGTGTATCCACATGAACTTAATTAATGGATGGGATGGATGCTAACACCTTATGATGTGTCTTTATCCCATGTCCAAAGACACCTTAAGTCTTCCAAAAATCTAAAAAATTCTCTCACAAAAACCACCCACTTCAAAAGAACCACTCTCTTTAGATGATAAACCCTATATTTATATCAAGCCTCCCTAACCCTTTTATTAAAACGAATTTAAAACCAAATTCCATTAACTATTAACTGCTCGTCGCTTAATCATAAAGCAAAGCAAGAGAGCCTCTAACATCCCATTATAGCTCATTCTTATGCGTGATCTCTACAGTTCACTCAATGTCAAAATAATCAAATCATAGTCTAGTTCACAAATTATAATCGTCTCTAAAGAAGACATTATAACTACCCAAATTAAGTGAATTCGATGACTAAAACCTTACCATGTAAGATGATATTAGTCCTTTCACACACAATGTCTCGACTATAGACAAAGCATGGATGAAGTCATCTTATACAACTTAATCGCTTTTTGCACCTCAAGTAGATCGACTAAACAAATGATATTGATAACTCCTATCACCTCATTCGGAGCACCCACTACGCATTTCTCGCCCCACTTATCAAGAGCTACTGTATCTCACCACCAAGAGCTTTCGACAAATTCCTTCACTATCACTCACATTCCTCCACATGATTTACTGCATGCCCAACCATAGCCTGTATTACCATCCTATTAAAGACGTCATTGAGCTACGTCAAGACATGAAATCTGCATGTAGGAATCCATGGTGAATTCAGGTCGAAGGACTCAAATACCACTATTGCAATGAGAATTACTGATGACATAATCCATGTAGTATTTTGATTAGTGCTCAAAAAGTGCTATTTTGAGCCCTGTTTATTGCAAGTTTTGAGCACTTTTTGTGTACTAATCAGCGTAATTAACCCAATTGGCACATTAAGGTCTCGACGATACACATTTAATCGTAGCCAGGCTACTTTTGTAGTTCTCGTGAAGTTAATCAGCTAAAATTATCGCAGTCAATCCGAAAGCACGAAGAATCCAAGCCGAACTCGGCTCACAAACTGAGCCTAAGGAATTGAGCCACAAATTGAAGAAAAAATGGCTTATCGCAAAATCTCAGATCATAAATTTCGCAACCCGCTCCGCTCCATTTTTTTACTTCCATTTCACCACCATTTTGACTTTTTCCTAAACTCCGCCCCTTTCAGATGGTTGCAATGTAAATTTTTGTAATTTTCTCACCTCAAGCACTATATAAGCCTCGCCAAGCTCAGATGAGATGACTTTACGCACAAAATCGCGAAAAGTTTCTAGATCTTCCCATTTTTCTTCTTCTCTCCGATTTTCTCTCCTTTCCTTCCACTCTCAATTAGCCAAACACCTCGAGGATGACAACTCAAGGATGCTTATCTAAACTTCATCCTTGAAGAGGAAGGCCATCGCCAAGGTTTCGTAACCGGCCCTCTTTGTTTTCAACGCGCAAGCATTGGCTATTTATGTTCAGATTCAGCCAGCTTAAACTTTTTACGCACCCTGATCACGCACTAGCAAGTGCTTTAAGTGGCTAAGTGGATGCCGCCACTCGTGATCCACCAGCCTCGCTTTAGTTGCCATTTATTTCCTACTGTGTTAGGTCAGCACTTGCTTTATCGTTTCTGAGATACGAATGATCAATAAATGTCAGATTCAAGAGAAAAAAATTTGTGACTCCGCCATAGCTAAACGAAGATCCAAATTAGAAACGACTATGTCATCCTACCCAACGCGAGGAAAATGGTCTAGACTCTCCTAGTCATTCTAACTCCTAAATGCTGGCCCGAGACTTCAAGGAGTTCTTTTTACATTACATTTCATTTTGTTTATAGTTTTCACACCACCAATCACACTGTTTTTACAAAAACCCTAAGTCCAAATTGAAATCACCATTTTACATCAATCAGAATCATTTTGAGCCAAGAAAACCCATCCCCGTGTTCCACCTTGGGAACTGCCATCAAGCAGTTAGCCTATGCTACTTGGGTTAGGAGGAATTTAGGTTATAAATATCATGGATTTCTGCATACCCATCGACTCGAATCAAATGGCACCACACGCCCCAATCGTCACATGTGTGACGGTGCCTTATAGCAGTGAGAAGTTAAACTTATGATCCTCATCACAAGTGTCAGGAATTCTAATCCTTGTCTCTTACCGTAACTTCCATTTCACGTAGATTTAATTTTACATCAAGTTCTTAAATATATATATATATATATATATATATATATTATTTATTTATTTTATAGCCTAACCTTAACCTTTTGGTAGCCCCGCTTCTTTTGTCAGATGTCGTAGTTTGCTCAAAGTGTACCTATGCACCATCGGGGATGTGGAACACCACAGCAGACATCGAAAGTGGTCATCGCTCCATTTGAACAGTGGCTGCGAAGTGAGCCCGACGACTCGACTCGATGATCCCCACCTGAGGAACAGCAGAGCCAACAAGGGGTTTAAAGGAACCCAAATGCATACAGGTCAATGAGGGACCATATACACCCACCAAGGGTGAGTGCACCCTCATGTATTATACCTCCTATGGAGGATGAGAATGTCAAGCCTTATCTGGTGCCCCTACTCCCAACTTTCCATGGTATGGAAAATGAAAATCCATACACACACATTCGGGAGTTTGAGGAGGTTTGCATGACTTTCAAGGAGGGCATAACTAATATGGAATTGCTTAAATTGAAAGCCTTCCCCTTAACCCTAAAAAACAAGGCCAAGATTTGGCTCAACTCTCTGAGGCCGAGAACTATAAGGAATTAGGGAGATATGCAGAATTTTCTAAGAAATTCTTCAACACCCATAAAACCAATAGTCTGAAGAGGGAAATTTACACCTTCACAAATTCTTAGAAACGAAATTATACCAAAGGTTGAAAGGTACCTAGAGATCACGCCTCGCTCACCATGGCTTTGACACTGATGTTTGAAGACCACTTTTATAATGGAACGCCTCCTCATGAAGCGTTTGTCGAGATTACGTATGAGGGGACTTCTTAAACTATGTGGCTGAGACATCCAAAGCATGGGATGAACCCAACCCTAGAGAGGTATAGAGGATGAGATATGCAGCAAATTTAAGGGGAGGCATGTATTTAATCACCGAGGACATGGAGATGAAGGCAAAGCTATCCACCTTGACTAGAAGGTTAGAGGACCTTGAAATGCGAAATCACCATGAGGTGTGAGCCGTGACTGAGGCATCTATGCCTAACCATCCTTATTTCACTACAATCCACCGAGCACCAAGGAGAGCATCGCTTCAACCGTTCCTTCCGCAAGGATAAGGACGTGGGTGAACATGCCAATGCTCATGGGTCGCGACAAGCCTCTCTAACCATGCTCCATATGGCAACACCTATAACCCTAACCTGAGGAACCATCCTAACTCCGTCTGAAGCCAAAGCTTCCACTATATGTGCCCCCCGTCAGGCAAGAACAAAGCAGTGGCTCCTCATCTCAACCACAACCACCATTCTCATCCCCAGTTGAACAAAGCTATCATGAATTCCGAAAGCAAAGCAGTAATTATAGAGGAAACGTAAGGTACAAGAAATGCCCAAGATAATCGTAGAGAACTCCACATAAATGTGAAAGCACACTCAACAAAAAGATGGATAACCTATGTGATCAGATCAAAATACATAACCTACAATATTCAATCTCAAGGTTGACCAACCAGTAGCAGGTGCAGGAAAAGGGAAAGTTTCCATCTCCGACACAACCAAATCCTAGGGGAGTGCATATGAGCTCTTCCAAGAGCCATAACCTGTGACGGACGGTTAAAGCAATTATCACATTGAGAAGTGGTAAAGAGCTTAAATAACCAGTACTCAAACCAACAGAAGAAAACCGGGAGGTTAAATAAGATGAACCAGATAAGGTGGTGACTAAAGAGCCTGCAGCGAAAAACGGCACACCCCCACCATTTCCGCAAGCACTGAAAGCTAAGAAAAAGGCCATCAATCAGGCCAAATACTAAGTGCTATGCAAGTTAAAGTCACATCTCTCTCGCTTTGATATGATTAACAAGTCCCCACATATGCCAAATTTTAAGGATCATGCACATCATGAGGTCAATGTCGGGCTGGCAGCGCCTTCCCCGACCGAACAAGTTAGTGCGATTCATCCAGCCAAGTAAAACTCTAGATAAGACAAAGATCCGGCCGTCCCAACATCCCGCCATCAGGAGGCACTTGTGTGTAAAAACATCGCTGACCTGCAAAGATAAACTTGCTTCCTTATTCGATGTGTATAAGCAATGTCAGGGAATTGAAGCCCACTTCCATCACATTGTCTCTCAGTAGATAGATCCATAAAGATACCAAAGGACAGCAGGAAGATTCTAATACAAAGGGACAAATTCTACTATCCAAGAGATTTTTACAGACTGATGTCCATCCTCGCATCGTGGGCTAATTATGTACCCATCATCCTAGGATTTTATTTTTGCCACTAATGCCATTAACAATCAAATAAATGGGTTATGCAACCTCACATTCTAAACACGAATCTGTAGAACTCAACATCTTCACTCAAGTAAAAAGCACATGCAACTGCACATGTCCAGTTAAGTCCGTATAATCACAATCCGAAGAACAAGCCGGCCCGTGTTAAACAATGCAGATGTTAACTGAGAACCAGCGGATTGGTCCAAGAGTAAGAGAAGCCTAAGACATGGTCTGTCAGTGAGGCACCTTATGAAAAACAAGAAATTTCGCTTTTACCGAATCGAGGAAGTAAACTGAACCACAAAAACAATGGGCCTTTAAAACCCTTGGGTTCTCGTGGAATTAAAATATGTCTACTTAGAAGAACAGATAAACACATTAGTCAGATCCTCTCGTCGCAGGTTTTCTACGTTAAGGTCAGTCCCGCAGATATCCTGTGTGAGGAACGTTGCTGGCCGGTGGAAAATCACTGATCTAGCGGTACACTCAGCAACTTTCACCCATCACATCTACCCGGCGAGAAGCAAAATCGTATATGCACAGAGGAGACTAAACTCACATACAGAAGTGGTTCAAACCGAAGTCTTAAAGTCGCATGTCGCATCATTTACCCCATATCCAATAAAGATTTGGGCGAAGTCCAACCCAAAGCGTTTAATTGGGGTGGGTAACCATCAGATATACCGAAAAAGGAGAGTGAGATGCCCACCCGTCTCCACACACAGCCGGGAGGGTGTGTATTGACTACGAAGATTGGAATGAGGTGACAAGAAAGTGATCACTCTCTACCCTTCACGGACCAACCGCCGTTGATGGCCACAATTCTTCATTACTCTGAGACTGCTTATTCGGTAGTTATTTTGAATTAAGACGCGGTAAGATCAGAGAAGAACACCTTCACTCGCCCATTTAGCACATATGCTTACAGAGGATGCCCTTTTGGCTCTGTATGTCTCTCACATAACTCAACGCCACACGCTTTGATTCTTCAAATGTATTCGTGGAGCGATTATGGAAGTGCAAAATGGATGATGTTACAATATGAGAGCTAAAGTCGCCTAATCAACTTAGACACTATCCTGCATAGGTGCATAGAGAAGAACTTGGTACTAAACTGGGAAAAATGCCATTTTATGGTCAACTGTGGACAAGACTGACATATTATTTCCAAGAAGTGGAATTGAAGTCAGACAAGGCAAAATCGAAATGGATTTTAAACTACCCTCCCACAAATGAAGACCTGAGGCCTCTAAGGCATGCGGTGCTTTCATTACAGTGAGGTTCATCGCGGACTTTCAAAATTTTCCAAGCCTCGCTTATGCTGCCAGGAGTATGCAAAATTTTTTGGTGGGACTAAGACTCCGCCAAAGGAGCCAGAGCCAAGGCTCCTCCAACCACCGCACCAATAGTGAGGGCTCCTAACTAGTAGTTACCTTTCAAGGTAATGTGCGACGCAGCGACTTTACATCGAGCAGCCGGCAAATGGAAGGAGGAAAACCCTATGTGGTCTATTATGCAAGCAAGACATTGAACGAGGCCCAGAGAAATAACACTACCACAGAGAAGGAGTTACTGGCAGTGGTCTATGCCATGGATAAGTTTCGAGCTTATTCGTCGGGTCGATATAAGAACCGCACTACGCATCACTCAACTTTAGCACACCGCTTAACCAAACATAATGCTATGGCCAGCTTATTAGACGTGGGTTCTCCGCTGCAAGAGTTCAACTCCGCAAATCAAGGATAAAAAGGGTGCGGAGAATGTCATTAAGCATCATCTATCGAGAATAACCATAACACACAACACCACAACCCCAATCAATGACGAAGTTCCCCGAAGAGTCCCCGCCTCTAGTCGAGCTACCACACACCTCGTACGCCACATCATTAATTACTTCGCAAATGTGAAGTACCGCAGATCGAAGGCACAAGACAGGAAGTTTATCTTTGCAAAATTCACTCATATTATTGGGAGGAACCTTTTGCATAAATAATGTGCCTAATAGATATCCTAAAAATGTGTGCCCAAGTAGAATCAACAGGTGGATACTCACTAACGCCATGGAGGATGATGGAGGCCATTTTGGCTCTTAAACCCGCCAGGAAGGTACTTCAGTCTAGATTTTACTGGCCTTCCCTTTTCAAGGATGCTCATACCATGTGCAGAGAATGAGACAAATGCCAAAGATTGGGGAAAATTTCACATCACATCACTGAACCCGATTTCGTAGTCGAATTGGCCCGATGCTCAGGCATCGATTTCATTTCGACCATTCCCTTCCTCCTCGGATACATCTACATTTTGGTGGGAGCTGACTATGTGTCAAAAGGGTCAAGCAAAGGCTCATAGAGCGTTATACCACAAGGTGGTATTGAAATTCCTAAAGGAGAACATCTTCTCCAGATTTGGGGTCTCCAAGGCCACAATTAGTGATGGAGGTTCACATTTCTGCAACAAGGCTTTTGAGAACCTCCTAACTAAGTATGGTGTTAAGCATAAAGTGGCCACCCCATACCATCCTGCACTGGTCAGCTGGAGTTAGCCAACAGGAAATCAAGCACTATAATCGATGAAAGCGGTGAACTCTAACCCAACGGATTAGTCTCTGTCATTTTGACTTTTACGGGCATACATAACACATGATACAAACCATCCTTGGCATGTCTCCCATCGCCTAGTTTATGGCAAGGCACAACATCCACCAGAAATCAGCATGCATGTCAAGTGCTGAAGAAACTGACCTCGGATATGGGCAGAGTCGCTTCTTAAAAGGCTCCTCGACATCAATGAGCCGGAATTTGGTAAATGATTTACTTTGGGTTTCAACGAAAGATAAGTTAAAAAGTGGCATGATCACCTTTAAGAAGAATTTCAAACAAGAGAATTGCTGCCGCTTTTACGACTAAAGCTCCACCTCTTTTCGTAAGTAAGCTTAAGCAGCATGGACGCCATTCACCATCCAGAGGTTTATTCCAATGGACGCCAAAGAGGTCCGCCTCAACCAAAGAAAACAGTGTTCAAGGCCAAATGCAAAAGGCTAAAACCCTATGCACTCAACACTTCAGCTGCATAAGAGGAGATTCTCCGACCCCCCTGAATCAAAAAGACTACTCATGGCGCTTAGTATTCTGCCGCCAAATTTTTGTTAGAATTTTCAGGTGCTTAATAAATTTTAGTTGTGATTTTCTTAATTTCTTTGTTTTTAGTTTTGTTTTCCTTTGCAACAATTTTTTTTTCTCATTTACAGCTGTGTTTTCTCATAATTTTGTTTATTTTTTGCAAAGTGTCAGTAGCAGCGGAGTTTTTTAAGCAAAGGTGGAATTCTTGTGTTTCATAATGTGTTCAGACAAGTCGGGAAATTCTACTCCGTGCACTGCTCACCTTCTTCTCGCCTTCACTTCCCGAACCTTTCAGCTTTCCAGCCCACACCTTTTTTTCCATTATTTCTCGTGCCACAACCACCAACCACCTTTATTTCACATACACTGTGCTTCTTAACTCTCACCTTTCCTTAAAAATCTATTTAAACTAATTCCCCCTTTTCATTCACTTCTCGAAACTCCTCCCCTCCCCTCCATCTCTTCTCCTTCTTCTCCAACCCACCATGGTGAAGACGCATGAGGACACTCGACCCAAAGCTACAAGAATATTCTCCTCCCCCTACTAGAAGATCCAACCCTGGCCCTGCTCTCGCCACCGCTGCCTCCCAGAACCCCCACTGGCCACCGTCGCAGCCGTGCCTCCCGCAACCGCCGCCACCGCGTCGCCGCTAGTGGCATCCCCGCTACGGGTCCCTGTCATTGCCGCGCCCCGAGGAGGCAACACCATACCCGTGCTCGGGGCCTTATTCCTCCCTCTCCGCCCATCCTAGGCCATCTCCTGAGGGCCCCGCGTCCAAGAGTGCCTTGACCTCCCGCCCAGAGGGTCCCCTCCGCCTGTGCCCCTGCAGCCCCTGGGCCACCACCTACTTAGGCAATCGTTTAGAGATCTCTCTCCAGACCGTCCCCCGTGATCGATCATCGAGGCCCTACCTCCATCGCAGCCTCTATTCCGTGGGAATGTCGACATCAGAAGTGGGAGAGGATTTGTGACAAGAAGATTTATTATGATCTCCCAGTCTTCACCGAAGATCCTGAGTTCAGAGACTCAATGCGACTAGTGCAACGCGCCCTCGAGCCATTCCATGCAGAACTCCGTCTGCTTTTTCTATTCCCGAACGGTCATCGAAGTTTTACCACACGACGCACTCGTGCGAGCCTAACTGACTCCGCCACACTCTCACTATCGACGGCCGACCGATACTCTCGCCACTGACATAATGGCACGGCTCAATCTAACGGCATGGTTCTGTGCTTCAACTCTAAGCAGATTATAGATAACGCCCCATCCCTCACCGTGGAAATGGTTCGCTTTCTATCCTCGATACTACACCGTGCCTATTTTTTCTCAGAGACAACTTTCGAAAGCATGCTCCTCATAGACCATATCTTGGGGTCTAATCTTTTTCCGCTCCAAAGACATAATATGTAGAATGCGAGCCATTCCCTCGAGGCTCTACCATATTTTGTAGGGGTTCGTGTGAAATTTCAATTGTTTATCATGACATCCTTGCTCCACTCTCGGTGACAAGGTCCATCTCAAGAGTCCGACCCAGCCGAGTCCACTCTACCGTTCCCGAGACTTATGTGCTGCGTATTGTAGCACACTCCATCTCTCGCCGAGCCCAAGTTAAAGCGCCATTGATCGCGAGGCTATCCTTACAATGACGGTGACTCGACTGTGCCCCACTTCTTTCACCTCCCACTTCCAGAGCCAACTGATTTGTGCCATAATAGGTGTCCGAAATCAACAATATTTATATCCTAAAGATTCCTAATGCGGGCTGTGAGTAAAGCACGCAAGATACGGCTTCTAGTGGGTCGAACTCAGTGATGGGTTTTCAAGACAAATGATCATGTTGAGCCAAAATGGTGAATTTGGTTCGATTTTGCCTGGGTGAAAACAGTGGAGGTTAATGGTGTGCAGATTGAAAATAAATTGAAGAAAAATATGAAAAAGAACTCCTTAAAGCATTTGGCTACTGGTTTGAGGTCCTAAGGCGACTAAGAGGTTCTCAGGTTCTTTTCCTCGCGTTGGGGAGGATGAATTATATTTATTTCCTAAACCGGATCTTCATTTAGCTTTAAAAATTAAACCCTATGATTTTCCCTTTTGAAAAACAAGATTTATCGAGCATAAATGCTCCCCTAAGAGTGAACACATATCTCATAAATTTACTATACAAAGACAGTCAGAGGGCAACTAATGAATCTCAAAGTGATTCAGCACAAGATCCACGAACCCTAAAGATTGCCAACACGGTCCATCAAGGTACATTTAAGTTTAAAACCTAGATTGAGAGATGGAAACATAAATACCCATAAATGCTAAAGTATGTTTAAAAACAGAATCGTGGAGTTACCTCCAAACCCTAGCCAAGAGCCTTCTCTTCAATATAGTGTGGTCTGCTTCAACCATCCTTAAGTCATCCTCAAGTGGGTATCATAAATTGAGAAAATAAAAAGAAAAGGAAAGAAAACAGGAGAAAAGGAAAGCGGTGGGAAAAACTCTCGCCCAGGATTTTATTAATGGAGGAAAGAGATTACTTAACAATGCTTGTCTAGATTTGATGTTAAACCCCCTTTACAAATTACCAAAACCAAAACTAAAAGCTATTACAAGGACAACCTGGGAAGAAAACCAAAAAGGGAACAAATATGAGCCAAACGCGCGTGATGTGAATAGTGCGTGAGACATGAACAATGTTGGTAGATGGAAATTTTGCAGATGAACAAGGCAACCGCGAACTTCAGAAGCCGCGAGTTTCACAAGCCACGAAAATTCTGCAGCCTCTACCAAATTTCCCCGCACCCAATTTCGCATTTCTTCTCGCTTCTTTCCTTATGGTCCCGATCCAATGTTGAGTTTGACTCGAATTCTCGTAGGCTTGGATCGACTAACAATTTTGGCATAAATAGCTTGTAAAAACCCTAAAATTTTCCACAAAATACCTATCAGAGCATACTTCTGACTTTAATGTTCCACTGGGTTAATTTTATGTTGATTAAGACACAAAAGTACTCAAACTCAGAATAAAATCAGGTTCAAAATAGCACTTTTTGAGTACTAATCACACTCAACCTACACATCATAGTCCCTTAGCAATGGAAAAGAAAGAAAGAAAGAGTAGAGCATACAAAAATAAAATCAAATTTATGTTCACAAAATTATATTTCAAAAGGTTGTGAATGAGTAATGCCTAACCCTCAATGAGAATCACTGAAACCCTTGCCTAATAACTATCTCGAGAGAATGAATGCCATATAGAATTGAGTATCAAAAGAGCTCTCCTCTGGGTGAATCAACCGTAGACTCCACTAAAACCTAAGGTTTGGTTTGACGCTCTCAACAATAAACCGCTTAAACCCAGATTTCTCCCAACCAAGCTATCGCTCCACCCAGCCACTAACCAACCTAGCCAGATCAGGACCCACTCTTATTCCACAACTCTTTTGTCAGAGGATGCAATGCCGAGGAATCGACCTCACCAAAGTCCATGTAACCCGGATCTAAATTGATGACTCCCAACAAATTCAAGTGCTTAGTGGCAACAAGTCATAAGGATCTTTCACCACTAACTTTCAGTTTCACCCCCACTTCGAATGATTTCCTCAAACTCCAAAGACCTACAACTCGCTAAACCTCACCCATCCACCCATGTACGAAAGCACTAAGTCGTTGGCTCCCAACCGGCCGGTTTAGTGGCACTGTGCTTTAAAGGCTTTCGCCATATACCCTGACCGTGCTCTGCCTCAAGGCAAAGCATCGTGGCTTTCTATTCTCTTTCTTTTCTTTTCTTTTTCTCTCTTTTATTTCGAAGACACATCAGCCCTTCTATTCATGGGGGTCCTTAAACTATTAAAGGTGGTCAACGAAACTAGGATAGGTTTCGCAAAGTTTAGGAGGTTAGGCAGTTTTTCAGCCTATTATTAAAACCTGATGTGCATAGTGTGTGGTTAGCTAGTGGAAGAAAAAGGTCAAAAGCAGCAAGGATTCAACTAATCATCCACTCAATTAGGCATGGAACCAATCTAACATAACTAAAATTGACAAGAGCCAATTTTTCAAACCGCAGCCAGTAAAACACAAAAATGGTCGTAATTTTGAAAAAGTAAGTTGTATAGTATAACAACTGACAAAAGGAAACTAGTGAAGCCACCGAACATAAAAAAATGGGCTGGGCTTCAAATAGTAACAATAAAACATAAATAAATGCCATAATTTCCTTCGCTAATCCTCCCCTAACTAAATGTCAAATCGCCCGCAAAAGTGGCCTCCTGATTGGAAAGAAGGAAGTGCTACCTCGATGAGATGTACTCGTTGTTGGATAGGAGACTTCTCAATCTTTCCATCGAGACCTTATTCACTCAATTTGGGCTTCAAATAAATAAGTTAAGAGAAGAAAATAGAGGAAAAAAGTGACCAGTTGGAGCATTTTTAAAATTACACATTCATAATAATTTCAAAAGTGTTATTTCTAGCTATATTTGGATTTTACACTCTAAGCCTTTCCAACAAGCACCAAAATACCCAAAACTGAGAGTTCGAATGAAAAGTTATGATAAAACAAAATTAGGTCACAAAAGCTTAGGGTCAAGGGAATTCACAAATTATTAAATTTTAATTTTTTATTTTTATTTGGTTTCAAAATAATCAAATTTTATTTATTTTTTTATTTATTTATTTTCAAAGACCAAAATTTTTTTTTTTCAAAGATCAAATTCTGCTTTTCTTAAAATATATAATTATATATTAAAAACAAACATCATAAAAAACAAAAAATGAATAGTGACAAAAAAAGAGCAAAAATAGTAAGTTGTAATAGTGCAAGCTGTGAAATTTCGTCAAGGTGTTGCGAAATTTTTTTGTGTCGCGAAATTTCAGATTTTGCATTATGCTCCAAAAATTAACGAAAACTCCGCAGAAAATAAACACAAGAAAATTTAAAAATTGTAGAAAAATGAAAAATTAATCTAAAAACAAAGATTAACTAAAAATTGGGAGAAAATCTAAGAAGAAAAATTAAAGAAATCAAAATAAAATAACATAAAGTAAGAAAACCGAAAAAAAGCTGGGAGACTTTCGCTTCCCAAACTAGTCTCAAGCCTCGTGAGTCGCTGAACTCGCGAAATTAAGTAAATGCCGAGGTCCGTGTGCTCCATGTTCCAACTAAAGACCCGAACCATCCGCTATGCCATGCCGGTGAGTAGTTATACGTCTTCGGCGTAAAGGGCAAATATTCGTATAGTGGCCACTAATTTTCAAATATTGCAATGTGCAAAAGGCGTATAGACGGGCCCCAACTCGGGAGCAAAAAGCCTGTGTGTGAATCAGGTTGCTTGAAGGCAGATGTGCATTGTCACGGGTTGTTTTGGGTCATGTGGCACTAGGATTCAAACTATGGGGATTGGTCAAGGATGTTTTCTTTGAGGCCCCCTACTTCCATTCCACGCCTCCTCACGCATTAGGGAGTTCTTTCCCATGTATTACAAAGGGTACCAATATCTCGAGATTCCAATAATAGCTTCTGCTGACACTGCTCCTCCACCATGGTGTCACTTGCGCACTCCTTCCCGCTCGATGAACATGTTGATCGGAAAGCCTTGAAATTGATTTCGCAGTCGCCAAATTTTATCACTTCCACTTCGGCAGTTGTCAAATTTCACCAATTTCACTTCGGGGCCCATCTACTTCGTTCGGGAGAGTTCTTGATTAGTGCTCAAAAGTGTAATTTTGAACCTCTGCTTATTTAAGGTTTTTGCAATTTTGCAAATTAATAAGTGTAATTAACCTAATTTGCACATTAAGGTCCCCGCTATTCTACCACCGTGATTCGTGGCTAATTTTGTAGTTTTCGCTAACTATTTATGCCAAAATCATTAATCGATCCAAGCACAAAGAATTCAACAACCAAGATCGCATAATGTAAACCGTATGGAAAAAGAGCGTAAAAATGTAAGAAACGGAGATAACAAAATTTGCTGTGGTTGCGGGAATTTGCTTCCTCGCTTCCCACCTGCTCATGCTCAGCCGCTAATCGTTCATCCTACAACCACTATTCACCCGTTTTCGACGCTTTGATGTTTTTTGTTACAATTTTTTTGTTTCTTCCAAATTGGTCCTCAGAATAAACTACTTTGGTTTTGTAATTTCCCTGTTCGAAGCCGTATATAAGCCCCTACCAAGCCTCCGTACAACCAATCATCAGCACAAAGTTTCTGAGCATAAGCTAGCCTTCCCCGCCTTCCCATTTTCTCTCCTTTTCTTTCATTTTCTTTCCACTTTCTAGGCAGCCAAACACCCTCCGAGGATGACAACTTAGAGGATGAGCGGCTAAAACCCTCTCTTCCTCAAGAGAAGGCTACTGGCAAAGGATCCGGGGCGTAATGTAGGGTTCTCATGCATTCAACGGTATTCACTCGTTATTTTTGGTTTTTCTTCACGCTGTGTGTAAATCCTCAGATGTGCCTTGATCGACCAAGACGGCAATCGGGTTCAAAGGATGCTTATCATTAATCCATCGATATTCTAAGTTAGTCATTCTTATGAGTCACTATAAGGTAGATCAAAGAGGAATGATTTTCACTATTGGGGACCATGAATGATCAGTAAATGTTGTTTTTCAAAAGGGAAAATTTTAGGGTTTAGTTTTTAAAGTTAAATGAAGATCTGGTTCGGGAAATGACTATATGTCATCCTCCCAACGTGAGGAAATGAACTCGAAGACCCCCGCCTGCCCTGTAATCCTGCCCGCATCCTAATTTCCACAGACCTTTTTATTATTTTTCTTATTTCACTCAGTTTATTTCTAGTTTTCACCATCAAAACCCCCACTGTTTTTAGCAAATCCCATAATCCAAACAAAATTCACCATTTTGGACTTCACTGCAAATCGTTTGTACGAAGAAAACGCATCCCTGTGTTCAACCCTAGAGCCACTATACTGTTGTAGCTCCTCTATGGCAGTAGGATTTAGGATATAAATTTTGTTGATTCCGGTACACCTACTGTGGCACGAATCAAATGGCGCAGTTGCTGAGGATGGTGCCTAAGTGCAAATGATGACCCGATGAACACTTGTGATCCTCATCACAAGTCTTGGTGAATTTCTTTCTGTATATAATTTACTGTTAGTATTCTTAGTTTTAGTTCATAGTTTATTTTTTTTTTTAGGTAACCCTAACCCTTGTAGATTGTTTCTCTCGGGTCGCCAGTGTCACTCTGCTTTTACCGGCAGGAATTTCAAGGGGATTAATTCCATGTGGCGAGTCGACCAAAGTCAATTTTCCGCAGGAACTGACCGACTTGAATACCGACCAAACGGAAAGAGGAGAGCAATATAAAGTGAGTACTCAAAAAGGAGAGTAAACCATGGTGCATATATGTCAACGAGGATTACAAACCTTCCGCGGCAAGAATCAAACAACCCGGAGAGAAATCCAAACCAAATAGGTCCCGAGGGACTATAGAGACCAATGGACGAAAGGAACCTTCCTACAATGTTCCAACTTATGCACCTACTGCTTCTCCATATTATGCCTCAACTCCTCAACCACAACAACCACCACAAACTTGACATTTTCGCTGAAAGGTGCACACCGAACTCGAGCAAACCAGTGGATAATTCTCATGTAGAGCAGAGGCGTTGATCGCCCAGGGCCAATCCAGAAACCGACACAGCAAAGCTCCGAACAAGCAACGACGTGTTCCGCAGCCAAATCGATAAGGAATTTGACATCCCGCATCAATCCATCTCACATCAAGAGAGAGGAGAACTGAGGAAGAGTGCTCGACCGAAACAATTTTGGGTGGAACAGCTCAACTCAGAAACAGAGAATTGAAAGTGGAAAACTAGCAGGCTCCCGAGGATCAGAGGATGCCCTGCATCCACGTGGTCAAGCCTGGCGGGCCATGGAGGAGAGAAGAAATCCTTCCCTTGTTGACTGAGGAAGGCAGTGGAAAGGAGGCAGTGGAAGAACACTAAGAGCACAATTTACCCCTGCCCCCTATTGACTCATTGTATATCTTGCCCACACCTGCAGCACACTCGAACCCTAAAACACCTACCACAAAGGTCAACCCATCACTACCTATGCTGCAAAACTTCAAGAAATTAGTGGTCACTGTACAAACTTTTGCCACTACATCAAAAAAACATCGCAAGCACTCACACCGCGACGGCATATGGATGGCTCGGGGCGCTCGGTTCGTACACGGAGCACCCAGACCTTAGCATTTCTCGCAAGCCCAGCTCTACCACCCTCCAAAGCTTAAGGAATTGGTCTGGGGAGCACCCCACTTTTTGTTTTCAGCTTTTATTTTATTTTTATTTTGATTTCTTTAATTTTTCTTTCTTAGATTTTTCTAATTTTAGTTAATCTTTGTTTTTGGACACTTTTATTTTTATGCATTTTTTTTAAATTTTTCAGGTTCATTTTTGCAAGCCTGCCTTTAATTTCTTGGAGTGTAAGACAAAATACGTAAATTTCGTAGCCGCATCATAAATTTCGTACAAGGTGGGTTAATGTTTTTCGCACCGTGCACTATTTTGTTTTTATGATATATATATATATATATATATATATATATATATATATATATATATATATATATATTAAAAAAAAAAATTGTCTCACAAAATTATATATAAAAAAAAATTTGTTTTTTTATTTTATTTTTTATTTAAAAAAATTAAGAATTGTAGGTTGCGAAATTTCGCAACCTGCGAATTTTCGGAACCCTCCTCCAATTTTGCAGCCCATTTTGTTTTCATCATAACTTTCTCATTCGAACTCGGTTTTAGGCATTTTTGGTACCGTTGGAAAGCTTAGAGAGTGTAGAATCCAAATATAGCTATAAAGAACACTTTTGAAATTATTATGAATGTGTAATTTTCAAAATTCTCCAACTGGTCACGTTTTTCCTCTATTTTCTTCTCTTAACTTGTTTATTTGAAGCCCAAACAGAGTGAATAAGGTCTCGATGGAAAGCTTGTAAAGTCTTCTATCCAAAAACGAGTACATTTAAGCAAGAAGGTAGCACTTCCTTCTCTAACTTTCCAATCCAAGCCCCATTGCGGATAATGTAACATTTGGTCTGTGTGAGAGTTACCGGCGAAGTTGGCATTTTTTATGTTTTTGCTTACTATTTCTGGAGCAAGCCCATTTTTATGTTCAAGTGGCTTGTCGGGTTTCCTTTTGTAGCATGTTATACTATATAACTCACTTTTTCAAAAATTGAACCCATTTTTCAGGTGTTCTCATTTTAGCCTCGTAGCTCAAAATTGAAACTTCATTCCACACCATTGATACAGACTCGCCTCCATGCTTCTCTTAATCGGGAGTGGATGATTAGCTGAATTCTTACCGGTCGACCATTTTCTTCCACCTTACCAACCACACAAGGCACATCGATTTCTTCAATAACCCGAAAACCGCCTAGCCTCCCTAAGCCTCAGAATAACCTACCCTGGGCTTGACAACCTTTAGCTAGGTTAAGGACCCCCATGAATAAGGCCAAATAAGCTCCAAAATAAAAGAAAAAAGCAAAAAGAAAAAGAAAAGAAGAAAATTGCATTATTTCAAACCCGAGTGCACTGGTCCTCCGAGGGGTATGGAAAGCCTTTAAAGCCCGGTGTGCCTTGGGTTAATCGGGTCAGGAGCCACCGACTTGGGGTTCACTACATATGACGGCGAGGTTTAGCGAGTCAGAGGTGCTGTGAGTCTCAAAATCATTCAAGTCCGGTGAAACTCGAAGAGCTCATGGTTCGAAGATTCTTATGACTTGTGCCCTAAGCCTTAATCGTCAAGTCACTCAGAGATCCTCGCTACACGGACTTTCAGCGAGGTCGATTCCTCAAGATTTCACCCTACAACACAAAAAGAATAGTGGAATAAAGAGTGGGCCCTGACTATTTAGTCAAGTTAAGAGGGCAGTAGAGCAAAGAGTTTGGTCGGGGGGGAGAGCAGAGCGGATTAGTACCCAAAAAGGCTATTTTCGAGCCCTATTCGAGATAGGCTTCGAGTGCTTTTTGACGCTAATCATGCCAATTAAGCCAATTGAAATGTTCTGGATCTACTTAGTATCACTTATGCCTGCTTTTAGGAGGTTATTTCGTTATTTCCTGTGTGCTCGCATACTGGGAATCGATATCGAGATGTGTTGAATAATGAAGATCAAACTATTTCCTTCCACCATCAAACATGTCGAATTCAATGAAGGAACGGGAGGCAAAGTGAAGAAGAAACGATGCAGCCGGGAGGTTCGTGAGGATGCAGCAAATAAGAACAGCAACCCGCAGATTTTCGCCATGATTGCTGTAATTGCTCGGATTGCGAAAATTACCATAGCTTAAAATTTGTTATCCTAATAATCGAGAAATTTCATGTTAGCCAAATTTCAATATGTATTAAAATCATCAAGCCCAGCTTAAATTCTTCAATTTCGCTTATCTCTAAAATATTTCACTAGGCTAGCTTAAATTTTGCTACTAGCTTAAATTTATCGTGCATAATAAATTTTTGGGATTTCGCTATCTCTCGTCTAATTTCGCTAGTTAGCTGAAATTTTCGCTACCTAAATAAATTTTTTCTCTCAGATAATAAATCTCGCCTCATATTTTTGTAATTAATGCCAACCGACTTCATTTTGCATACCTCCTCATTCCTCAGATAGCCAATATGTTAGGCTTTTCGTATTTTCATACATCAAGTGGCCTATATAGCTTCCCCCAAATTGTGCGAGAGTAATCTTTTGGCAACTTTTCATTTTATAAAATATCTCCCGCAGCTTTAGTTGTAGTTTGTTTTTCTCTCTTCTCCTTTCTCTCATTTTCTAGTTACTAAACAACCCTCTTGAGGATGACAACTCAAGAGATGCTTCGCTAAGTCTTCTACTTTGGAAGATGGCGGTAGAATAGTTTGGTCATGCACTACAGTCAGTCTCATGTGTTAAATGCCATGTGTAATCGTATTTATTGCCTCCCATCTTCTCAAACTCAGGGTCAATATCATTTAATGTCATCGCTTCAAGCCAATACTTACCATGCTTCTGTGATACGCTTGCATACTTATCGCTAGATGTACTATCGTTTCAGATGGCCTTACGAGCCACCGAAATGAAGTCAATGCCGTGGTTTCAAACCGGGAAGGAAATAGATGCATATTACTCCGTGTTGTTGACTCAAACAGAGTGATTCTAGGTTAGGCTTTCTGGGGCCAAACAAAGATCCGGCTATACTGGACTATAGTGCTGCTCGCCATAATGCAGGATAAAACCCGAGGACACTGCACTCTACGTTGTCAAGCTAGTGACCTAAACCTTCAAAGTTACCTTTCACTTCACTTTCAATTTTACAATTAATCACTCATCCAAACAACTTCCACTGCTTTGAAACAAACTAAAAATCCAAATTAAAGCCTCACCATTTTCAACACCGATGCGAGTCATTCATGTGGATGAAAACCCATCCCCTAGTTCAACCCTAGATCGCTATACCGCGCAAATGACTACCATAGTGAGGAACTTAGGACTACAAATTTTATTGATTCCGAATCACCCTACCATGGCACGAAACAAATGGCGCCGTTTCCGGGGATGGTGCCAAACTACGTTTGATAAGTTGAAGTGTACTTGTGATCAACATCATAAGTGGAGGCCGACCTTAACTCCTTTTACTTCAGAATCGCAAGTTTCACTTTCGTTAGCCACGTGACCGTTTTTGTTTTTCATACAAATGTTTTTATTTTACTTAACCATAACCTCGTAAGTTTGTTTCAGGTTATTTCTCGTGTCTCGCTTGTGTAAATGTGTTTATGCACCACTGGAAAGAGAGACATCGTAGATTGCAGAAGAACAGACACCAATCGCACAAAGTCGCTGGGGTTAGCGTAATATCACCAAACGGATCCCCTACTTCCGAGGAACAAAGTAGCCGCCCAGTACCCTGAACTCGCAGCCCATGTCCATGATGGGGATCACATACACTTCCTAGAAAGGGGTGCCCCATCCCGCATCATACCCCACAAGATAGCAAAGGAGGCCTTATTTAAAGACTTCTAATTCCCACATATCACATGGAAAATGAAAATCCATACACACACATAAGGATTTGAGGAGGTTCAGACAACCTTTTAAGGAAGGTATGACGGATGGATTTGCTAAAGCTGAAGGCATTTCCACTTACCCTAAAGGACAAGGCCAAGATTTGGCTTAACTCCACCGAGGCCTGCAACCATTAGGAACAATGAGCCGCAGCGTGCAGTTTTCTTAAAAAATTCTTCAAATAATATAAAGACCAACAATTAAGAGACAAATTTACACCTTTGCGTACCAAGATGGCGAGAGGTTCTACTCACTACTGGATAGATTCACTGAGACCATTAGTGTCATTCACATCACGGCTCGACACATGGATGCCGGTAAACCCCTATGGTGGTATGTCTCCGCCATGTGAAGCTGAACCATGTATGGGAGATTTATATAAAGCACCTTGCACGGTAAGCCATGGATTTCGAATTACGTGGCTGAAACTTCTAAGGGCTTGATGAACTAAACCCGAGAGAAATGAAAATAAGGCCTTTAGCCAACCCTAGAGCGGGATGTATGCACCGTCGTAGGATATAGAAATGAAAGCTAATTTGGTCCTACCAGGCTGAGAGCCATGAAAAAGGCTCTAGCGAAGGCATGCAAGGATCGAAAACACCGGCTACAGCTAACCTATCTACCGCTTTCCAAACCTACGTAATCCAGAGAACATGATACGAGCGCCCATCAATGAAGGATTTTGACGTAGCAATCAAATGTTGTAGTCAAATACAAGCCACCACAACCTAATACCCAATATGGTAATACCTACAATTCCAATCGAGGAACTCACCCTAACCTCTCATGGAGACCTAATCCCCCGCCTACGCATTCCTACCGCCAAACCACGCTTGGTTCCACCTTCAACTACAACCACCTCCATCCCTTACTCCTCGCGGGAACAAGCCATTTTAAATTCGCAAGGTGGGCGGGTAACTCAGGGAAGAACAAAAGGATCAACGCGACAATCGCAATAAAGGATTGATAATTAGAGAAAGACACCGAACAAGAGAATACGGGCTTCGAGATCAATCTTAATCGAAAAATGTATTACAACTCACAGTGATTCAATCACAAAGATCAACAAAATTCTCGAGGCATGTGAGAGAGGAAGGTTCCTTTCCCAAACATCACTAAATCCAAAAGGAGCGCATTTAGGTAAAATACCTAGTAATTCAGAATGGATTTAGGTAAAGGCTATAATCACCCTTAGGAGCCGAAAAGAGGTTGGATCAACCAATGCCAAAACCCGCTGGGGGAAACCAAAGAAAGAAGTAGAAATGGAGCTTAACATTTTTCCGAACAGACTCAATGAAACATAGCATGCCACCTCCATTTCCACAAGTACTTAGAGGCAAGAAGAAGGTACTCACTGAAGTGTGCATCCTAGAAGTCCTAAGGCAGTAAAAAGTCAACATACCTCTCGGGACATAATCAACAAGTCCCCCGCTATGCAAAATTTTTTTGGAAAGATCTTGCATTAAATCAAAAAAGCGGTCAAACAGAAAAAGGTACTTAACCGAACAAGTCGCTATAATCCAAAGTAAGAACCCCGCCAAATACAAGGATCCGTGATTCCCACAATTTTTGGTGAATACTGTGGGATCAGAGTAGACAAATCCCTACTGACCAGTGATGCTAGAACCTACCGCCATACTCCTATAAACAATTAGATTCGTGAACTTAAACCTACTCAACATAACACTATCATTAGCCGATGATCAATGAAGATCCCTAAGGGGAGTAATGAGGATGTTCAGAAAATAGACAAATTCTACTACCCAAGAGATTTTGTAGTTCTCGACACTCGAGCCACCGCAAATGAACCCAATCATGTGCCAATCATCCTAGGAAGACCATTTGCCACTCGCCACGTAATCATCAATTCGCCTAAATGGAGTCATGCAATCTCGCATTCGCAATATGACTCGAGTCAACATATTCCATTCAACAAAACACAGCCGCTGTAAGATGAAAAGCAATCGATCACGGTTGCTTCAAATGGTTATCATGCGTGGGAAGCTTAGCGGTTCAGGAATTGCAAGGAATAAATGAGCCAAGGTGAAGAAGAGGCTCGTGACACCATCGCAGCCTATCAAGTAGGCAATTGCTCACTTTAAATTCAATCAAGGAGGAAAAATCAACCATGGAATTAATTTCAAAGCAAAATTAGACAGCCACCGTTAGGGTCGAGGAGATCCTTCACCACTTCCGAGCAATTTGGTAAAATCGAAATGACTAAAGTTCTCACAAAAACCAAATTGTACTTCAATAATTTTGCCAGGTTAATTGCTAATTTTAATAGTTTCTATTTTTAGTAACTTTCTATTTTTGGAAACTTTCCCTATTTAGCAGTTTTCTCTCTTGAGCAATTTAGTTTTAATATTATATATTTTATATTTTCTTTAGAATATATTAAATTATTAGATATATATTATATAATATTTTTAATATTTTAATACTGAAAATCTAATTTCATAGTAACTGTGTTTTTAAGCCGAATCTCAGTTTATTATGGACCAAGTAAACGATCATTGGCCGCCTGTAAGGGCTTATAAAAAGAAAAGGGAAGTGGGCTTTCAATCTATCATTCTCCTCCTTGTACATCCCCGCTGCCTCCTGTCAGGCCCTCCGCCGCCATCAAGCCCTACCCTCGTGACAACCGAGCCTAGCCACTGCGCTCGCTTACCGCTACAATCGTTTGCCCATCGCGGATCGCCAGCCCGTGCCCTCGTTTAGCTTCGTTTGTCGCGCGCGAGCCCGGGTCGCCGATCGCACCTCACCGCACGGCCGAGCACTACACACGCCACCAAGAGCTTATCGCCCATCGCCACAAGACTCGCCCTAAAGGTCAAGACGGGCCAATGAGCCCCGCCCGCCTTGTCTTATTCTGACATGCGAGGAAAGGGACAGAGGCGGGTCCCGCCTTCACGGGTCGATGAGCACCTCAGAAATGAGAGGAAGCAGGGTCTAGCCCCAGCCCGGTGACGGACCAGCACTCAACCTGGGCCCCCCGAGGCGGCCGAGGAGCCCTGTGGAGTTCAGAGGCACTTAGCTGGACACCCACCCACCCAGTCATCATCCAGGCGGCCTGCTCCCACGGCCCGTGACTCACTCAGATCCCCCATCCCACCTCAAATTGCCCCACACGGGTCAAGAACCGAGGCGACCTCTTCACCTCACTATCGCGCCTCCGTGGATCAGGAGGCCGTTATTCACGGCACCCTATTCCGGAACGCTTCATTCGAGACTTCCACTGGGAGTCATATTACGACGTCTCCAAGATCGTCAAGTGATCCTGGCCCAGGATTCGACACCCATCAGCACTACTCCTACTACCATTTACAAATAGGCAAGATATTACCCCGTGTCTCAAGTAGCTTCTACTCATCCACCCATATCCCTGTGAGCCGCTACCCACTCGAGCCCGGCTGCCCTCATGTGTTAAATGCCATGTGTACTGTGATTTATGAAGTTCCCATCTTCAAACTAAAGGGTCAACATCACGAATGTCATCAAGCCAATACTTACCATGCTTTAGATACAAGGCATACTTATCGCTAGATGTACTATCGTTTTAATGGCCTTTACTTGTTTCAACAAATGAAGCCTTAATGTTGTGGTTTCAAACCGAAAGGAGTCAGAGATGCATATTACCCGTGTCGACCTCAACAGAGTGGATTCTAGGTTAGGGTTTTCTAGTTAAACAAAGATCCTATTTATGGCTGGACTATAGCCGCTTCGCTATGATGCAGGATAAACCCAGGACACTGCTACCCCCATTGCTATCAAGCTTTGGGGTGACCTAAACCTTCAAAAGTCGCTTTTCTCACTTCACTTTCGCTTTTATAATTAATCACCATCCAAATAACTTCCACTGCTTTCAACAAATCTAAAAATCCAAATTAAAAGCCTCACCATTTTCAACACCGACGCGAGTCATTCATGCGATGAAAACCCATCCCCGTGTTCTCGACCCTGCACCGCCAGTACCATGAGCCTACTACAAGCAAAGAGGGAGGAAATTAGGACTACGCAAATTTTGTTGATTCAATCACTCCTACCGTGGGCACGAATCAGCAAAGCTTAGCAAACTTTATTATCGAGGACCGATCAAACTAACACTTAGATTTTCAAAGGAGTTCCCTTGAGTCTTCGAAGGAAGCTCTTTCGATAATTCACCTTTCAGATGACATCCATTCTCTCTCGAGATAGTTATCGGGCAAGGGTCTGATTCTCATCGAGGGTTAGGCACACTCATTCACAACCTTTTGAAATTCATTTTTGTGAACATCACTTGTCATCATTTTCAGATGCTCTTTCTTTCTTTCTTTCTTTCTTTCAAGTAATGTGGATCAGCAATGTGTGTGTCGTGGGTGTGATTGGGTGGCCTCAAAAGTGTAATTTGAACTGCTTTATTTAAGGTTTACACTTTGTGTACCAATCAGCTTAAATTAACCCAATTTGCACATTAAGGTCCATGTTTAATTTATCATCAGATTTCAGGCTAATTTTTGTAGTTTTTACCAACTATTTATGCCAAAATTATTGAGTCGATCCAAGCACAAAGAATTCGAGTCAAACTCAGCATTGTAGATCAGAAACCATAAGGAAAGAGGAGCATAAAATAGAAGAAAATGGAGCATAATAAAAATTTTGCAAGGTTGCGAACTCAGCAACTCCGCAGGGCCTCGCAACCTCGCAAATTTTCGCAGTTGCAAAATCTCCGCTTCCTCCCCGCTCACTATTCATGCCTCTCGGGCCGCACTGCTCATCCTACGCCTAATTATTCACCTCAAGCATGCCATGTTGCTTCCTAAATTTGTCCTGTATATTAGCTTAGTTTTGGTTTTTGTAATTTCCCTCGTTTCAGCCGTATAAGCCCCGCCCAAGCTCCGCGACAACCAATCACTTCAAAGAATAAAGTTTTGAGCGTGCTTCATGCCTTCCCCCGCCTTTCCCATTTTCTTTCCATTTCTTTCATTTTCTTTCCACTTGCCAGGGGCAAATAAACACCCTCCAAGGATATAAAACTGGGAGGACGAGCTATTAAAACCCCTTCCTCAAATATAAGGCTACCTGGCAAGGGATCTCATGCAATGCAGGGTTCATGCTTCAACCGTGTATTCACCGTTATTTTTGGTTTTTCTCTTCACGCCAGGTTTAAATCCTCGGTGTGCCTTGATCACCAAGATTTGCAATCTTTGTCTGGATGCTTATCATAGATCCATCGAGAGTTCTAAGCATTGCCTCTTGCGTAGTCACTATAAGGTGCATCAAAGAGGAGTGATTTTCAATACTGGGACCAGTGAATGATCAAGAAATGCCGCTTTTCAAAAGGGAAAATTTTAGTGGTTTAGTTTTTTAAAGTTAAACGAAGATCCCGCTCGTGAAATGACTATATGTCACCTCCCAACGCGAGTGAAATGAACCCGAGGACCCCCGCTTCTTAATCCTAAGCCCAAGATCTCATACTTCAAGGAGACCTCTTTTATTAATTTTCTTATTTCACTTCCGCTTTATTTCCGCCACTATCAAACCCATCGTTTTTTAGCAAATCTTCATAATCCAAACCAAATTCACCATTTTTGGGACTTCACGCAAATCGCTTGGTATCGGAAGAAACTCATCCTGTTCGACCCTCGTGAGCCACTATACCGTAGTGTGCCGCTACTAATAGTAGGATTTAGGATATAAATTTTGTCGATTCAGGTACACCCATCGTGGCACGACTATAGTTCTCCTACGCATGAATTTTTTCACCGACCAAGTCAATTTCTTCGTTTCTTCCACAACGCCACCCACCACTCTGGTAAGGTTCAAAGATTGCCGCCCGATCGAGGATCGACCGTGGTGGCCGAGGGCCAGAAGTCAAGCATACGCGGATGTGAGGAGGCATATCATGGTAGGTTCCGGGGTTCCCACGAGAGGGCCAAAATCTCCAACTAGGCTCTGTAAGAATTTGGCTACCTGCGCTTGTCGAGGCACCATGCATGAGGGCACACTCATCCACGAGGGTTTCTATACCTCATGGACTTATATGCATTTAGATTTCTCTGCTGGGTAATTGACCACGTGCTGCTTCCTTCCTCTAGATGTTCAACACTGGGCCTCAAACTGACATTAACTGCATCAGCTCCCGAAGAATACCGACTTCGATCTATAATGTCTTCTCCGGATTTCTAATCCACTAGAACATGGATTCCAGCAACAAAAACAGGGCAACACAAGACAACACAAAAACAGTCTTGCAGAATTATTATTATTAATTTTTTTTTACAGTGAAATGAAACTAAAAAAAAAAAAATTGACAGTAAAATATAAAAGAAATTCACTAGTACTTATGATGAGGATCACAAGTGTTCCACAAATTGGCCAACCACTTAGTAAAATCCCTAAGACCCACGTTTATCGATTCATACAATAGGTGTCCTGAATCAATAATATTTATATCCCAAAGATTCCTAACGGTCAGAGCAAAGCTATCACAAAGATGCTCTAAGGTCGAACTGTGGATGGGTTTTATTCGAACAAATGATTTACAAAGCAAGGCCAAAATAATTTTGTCGATTTTGCCTGTAAAAATAAAATGAGGTTAATGGGTGTGCGCATTGAAAATAAATTGGAAGAAAAAATATGAAAGAACTCCTGTATCACATTGGTTTGAGGTCCCAAGGCAACTAAGAGGTTCCTAGGTTCATTTCCTCATGTGTCGGGGAGGATGACCTATATCATTTCGAACCGGATCTTCATTTAGCCTTTTAAAAGCTAAACCCTATGATTTTCCTTTGAAAAACAAGATTTACCGAGCATAAATGCTCCCCTGCAGCATGGAACACATATATCATAAATCACTTCTACTATGACAAATGTAGGCAACTAATGAATCTCAGTGGATCTAGCAATAAGCATCCACTAAGCCCTAAAAGATTGCCAAATACTAGTCCATCAAGGTACATTTAAGAGATTTAAACCTAGATTGAGAGAAACAGAATATAAATACCCATAAATGTGTGCGTTAAAAACAGAGAATCGTGAGTTACCTCCAAACCCTAGCCACAGCCCCCTCCTCTTCATGATAGGGTGCGTTCAGCCTAACCATCCTCGAGTCATATCCTCAAGGGGTGTTTGGCAACCGATAAAGTAAAAGAAAAGGAAAGAAAATGGGGGAAAAGGAGAGCAACGGGAAAAACTCCCACCCAGGATTTTATTAATGGAGTAGATTTTAACACGTTTATTCGGGGCTTTATAGCCAAACCCCTTACAAATTACCAAAAACCAAAACTAAAGCTATAAGGGACAAATTTGGAAAGAGTAACCAAAGGGAACAACATGAGTCAAAACGCCAAAAAAGTTAGGATGGTGAATAGTGCAGAGACAGCTTAACAATGTCAGAGGGATGGAAATTTCGCAGAAGAGCGAGCAAGTAACCCACGTAAATTTCTCAGTCGCGAAATTTCTCGCAGCCTCCAATTTCGCATTTTATGTTCTTCTTCCTTCTCGGGTTCCCGATCCGCACGCCGAGTTTGACTCGAATTCTTCGTGCTTGGATCGACTCAACAATTTTGGCATAAATAGCTTGTAAAAACTACAAAATTTGCCACAAAATGTGATCAATAGCATAACCGGGACCTTAATCTGCCAATTGGGTTAATTATGTTGATTAAGATAATAAAAAGTACTAAAACCTCGCAATAAACAGTAGGTTCAAAATAGCACTGAAAGACTAATCACTGTAGCCGAGGACTAGCCAAGAAACTGACCGTCCCGCAAAGGAGGTCCACCCACACTACATCCATATCGCCCAAGATCCCTAGCCCGATCTAGCGCCACTACTCCATTTCCTATAGCCCCGCTTTCTACTCTGGGAGCCCACTCAAGACACGCCTCCCGCAGATGTCGCGGGTCAGCACTTCAACATCACCAGAAGATATCACCATTTCTACTTCTGGACTTCCGCCATCATGGATGCAAATTCGTCTTCACAGCTACTTCAAGATCCTCATGGCCGCCCAGCCACGGGCCGAGAGAATGACGACACCGAGGCCGCAGACTCACAACATAATCGCTATCCTCGCACATCCGTATTACCCAGCCTACCCCGATTTCTACACGGCGTCTCGCCCCAGCATCTTCAAACATCCCCTACGCTCCAACGCCTTCGCTCGATCCAACCCTGCGCACTCCGACATGCTAGCGCAAAGAACAATGCACCCACCCACTGCCAAAGACATCACCGCTTGTGATGAGACAACCTTCCACCGCATCATGGTGCAGCACTCTTCTCTAACTTTCCAATCCGAGCCCCATTTCTTATTAAATGTGATATTTAGTCAGTGGGGAGGTTAACAAAGCAAGCGACTTTATACTTTTTATTTCATCGCCTTAAGCAAAGCCCGTTTTTACATGTTTGTGCTTACTGCTCGTTTTCTGCTGAGAAGCCGGTTGTTTGTTTCAGAAGCTAAAAACATAAGGATACATATTCTTATACATACTATATAAACTTATTTTCTTTCAAATAAAATCGTACCTTTTTCTTCTTTTTCGCACCCATTTTTTTTTTTTGGTTTTACTTTCCGCAAATTAGAAATTGAAACACTGCTTTTACCAAGCATTGAGGAGCAATGTCCATGCATGATTGTTGATTTATCAAAGAAGTCTCATGCTGGTTTTCAATCTTCTTCTTCCACTTTTAGCTAACCACACACGCACACATTAGTTTTCTTCAATAAGCCAAGAAACCGCCTAGCCCCTTACTTCACAAACTTACCCTGTAGTTTCACGACCACCTATAATAGCCGAGGGACTTCAAGAGAGTTAAGGCCAATGAAGTCTTCCAAAAGAAAAAAGAAAATAAAAGAAAAAAAGAAAAAGAAAAAGAAAAGTCGCGACACTTCGCCTAAAACCCGAGCACTCTGCACCGAGGGGTTTAGCGACGAAAGTCTTAAAGCCTGGTAGCCCTAAGCTATGGCTGGACAACTGGACTTAGTGCTCTCTACATGGGTGGATGGGTGAGGTTTAGCGAGTTCTAGTGCTGGAGTTTCGAAATCATTCGGAGTCCGGGGTAAAACCTGAAGAGTTAGTGGTAGAAAGATCCTTATGACTTGATGCCCTAAACCTTAATTGGTTGGGAGTCATCGGTGAATCCCTGCTACATGGACTTTGGTGAGGTCGATTCCTCAGCATTGCATCCTACAACACAAAAAGAAGTATGAAATAAGAGTAGAGCCAAATTTATTTAGGATGGTCAATGTTATAGGTCCTGGCAGTAGCTTGGTTGGGGGGAGAGTACAATTTAGTAGCTTATTGTTAAAAACTGATCATTTTAACACTTAGATTTTGGTGGAAGCCGTCAATCCCTAGTCGATACTCTTCCGAAACCTGATTCGTACTTCAAGATTCATTCTCCCAAGATGGTTATCGTGAAGGATCTCTACCATTCATTTCATGATGTGTGCATTACTCATTCAATAATATTTCGCTGTCTTTAAGCAAAGCCCGTTTTATATGTTTAGGCCATCAGTTACGCTTTTGAGAAGTCGCTGTTTGTTTTTGTAAAGCTAAAAACATAGTGATACATATTCTTATACATACCATATAGCTTATTTTCTCAGCTAAAAAATTGTACCTTTTTCTTTTTTTTTTGCACCCATTTTTTTTTTTTTTTGTTTTACCTTTCCTGCAAATTGAGAAATTGAAACACTGCTTAATGCTATTGATGTTAGACTAGTTCCATGCATGATTAAGTTGATGATCAAGAACCCCAAGGTTTTCAATCTTCTTCTTCCACTTTAATTTTAACCATACACAAGACAATATTAGTTTTCTCTAATAAGCCAAGAAACCGCTTACTTCTTACTTCAAAACTACCCCTAGTTTCAAATGACCACCTGTAATAGTTGAGGACCCCTAAGAGAAGAAGGCCAATGTAGTCTTCCAAAAGAAAAGAAAACAGGGAAATATGAAAATAAAAGAAAGTCATACACTTCGCTCAAACCCGAAAGTACCCATCCCAGTGGGCTTAAGAGACGAAAGTCTTAAAGCCTGCTCCTAAGCTACTAATGGGAGCCAAATCGACTAGTGCTCTGGCTGGTGGAGCGCAGGTTTGACAGCTCCAAAGGAGTTTCGAAATCATTCGAGTCAGGTAAACCCAAGAGTTATCTGCAGGAAGATCCCCATGACTGATGCCCTAAACCTTAATCGGGTCAGGAGTCATCTGAATCCGCTACATGACTTTGGTGAGGTCGATTCCCTCAAAGATTGCATCCTAAGCAACACAAAAAGAAGTATGAAATAAGAGTGTAGCCAAATTTATTTAGGTTGGTCAATGTTATAGGTCCCGCAAGAGCTCGTCAGTAGAGTACAATTTAGGTAGCTATCATAAAAACTGATCATTTTAACACTTAGATTTTGGTGGAAGCTTCAGGTCAATTCCCTTGAGTTGGATACTCTTCTGAAACTTGATTCTGTACGGCATTCATTCTCCCAAGATGGTTATTGTGAAGGATCTTGGTCATTCATTTTGAAGGATAGGCATTACTCATTCACAATCTTTCTGAAACGCCATTTTTGTGAACATAACTTCGATTTTGTTTTTGATTGCTCTCTAATTCTTTCATTGCTAAGGGACTAGCAATGTGTAGGTTGGGGGGTGTGATTAGTACTAAAAAAGAGCTATTTTGAGCCCTATTTATTGCAGGTTTTGAGCACTTTTTGTGTACTAATCAGCGTAATTAACCCAATTGGCACATTAAGGTCCCGACGATACTATTGATCATGTTTTTTGAGGGTTATTTTTGTAGTTCATAGTTAATCAAAGCAAAATTATCGAAATAATCCAAGCACGAAGAATCTAAGCCAAACTCGAAACTCGCGACTGAAGCCTGGAAGAAATCGGGTTCACAAACCGAATAAGAAAATGGCTCAATGCACTCAGAGTCATGTACCTAAAACCTACTCGCTCCATTTTTTACTTCCATTTCACCACCTTTTGACTTTTTCCTAAACCGCCCTTTTGTGCTGCTGGTAGTTCGATATTTTTATAATTTTTAATCTTTCAGCACTATATAAAGCCCCGCCAAGCTCTATACAAGGAGACGACTTTATGTATACCATACGAAAGTTTCTAAATTTTCCGCTTTTCTTCTTATCTCCTCGATTTTCCCTTTCCTTCATTTCAACATCCAAACACTCCTCGTGAGGATGACACTCAAGGGATGCTTGGCTAAATCCCCATCCTCAAGATGGCGCCATCACAAGGCTTCTGAGGTAAACCGTCATTCCTTTGCTTTCAACGTACTGCTATCACATTTCATGTATCCCAGATCTCGCCCTCGTGCTTAAACTTTCGATAAAAATTCCGATCGTCAATACTTGGAAAGCTTTAAGGGCTAAGTTGATGCTTACCACTAGATCCACTAAGGCTCGCTTAGTTGCCATTTATTTGCCTCTGTAGGTTAGGTCAAAGAATTAGTTTTTACTGCTTTAAGACATGAATGATCAATAAATGCTGTATCTCAAGAGAAAAACTTTTAAGACTCAATTTTCATAGATAAATGAAGATCCAGTTTAGGAAATGACTATAGGTCATCCTCCCCAAAGCGAGGGAAAAGGAGCCGAGGACTTCCCAATTGCCCTAGAACCTCAAGCCTAGTGGCCCGAGACTTCAAGGAGTTCTTTTTACATTCCATTTCATTTTTTTTGTAGTTTTCACACCACCAATCACACTGTTTTTACAAAAATCGCAAGTCCAAATTGAAATCACCATTTTACATCAACTATAAATCATTTTGCGCGAAGAAAACCCATCCCTGTGTTCGACCCTAGAACCACTATACTGTAGTAGCTATGCTACGACAATAGGAGGAATTTGTGTTTTAAAGAGTACGATCTCCACGCTACTGACATTGATCACTATATCGTATAAGATCAACAATAATAATAATCTTTAAACATAGCTAAAGTCAAAATATCTTATGTTCATGACCAAGAAACGTGGTCTTTTCTCGAAAAACATAATAATCTTACTTCATTATTATTCCACTATAATGATCGACTAGTGACTATTTAGAATAAAGGTTCTTATGCCTTAAGGTTTTACTCTATCAAGTCACATACTGATGACATAAAAGGTGAGCCAACTATTCAAGGATCCGACATCGGGTTAAAACCACAATTTAAATAACAAGATAAAATGATAAATGTCTCATGTATATAAACATATAATGACAATGTATATTCCATCAGCGAGCATGTCACTAACAATCTCCCACTCAGCTCTCTAGCCCAATCAGCATAAATCGAATGCCTATCGATCTAAGAGGACTATCATAAGCTGACTGTAAGCAGGTTTAGCTCAAAGGATCAACAACATCGGCTACTCCGTATTTAACTCTACATATCTTAACATCTTCTCTCAATGATCTCATGAATGAGTGTGAAAGTCATACGTGGTTCGGGATCACTGATGTATTTGGGGCCTGGCTCGAGCAATAGCCCCATTATTGTCACAACAACATCCACCTGCTCAGAATGCTAGAACAACACCTGGGGTCTAAAAACGAAATTTGATCCAAATCGCCCTTACCGTGATCCAGACAAACATGTAGACTCAACCTCTCGTAGTGTAATCGGGTCACGATGTTCGCTGAATCCTACCACAACACCTATCCAAACAAACACAAAAAACTAGATTTGTGGATCTAAAGTCATCTAAGTCGACCGAAAACCAAAGATCTAAGATAAATCCACTTGACACAGCTCGCCTTCGGTCCACCACATGGGACAAAAAAATATCCTCGTTCTTTCAAGTACTTAAGGATATTATCGGATCGCTATCCAAATGACATCTCACCTGTGATCCGTAATCGAATCTACTTGTCATGCTTAAGGCATAGGACATCAAGCCTGCAAAGCATGGCATGGCATGATAGAACCAATGGGGCTATATTACGGATTTATCCATGCACTCTCGTCCTTCGCGGGTCGGGACATCGAGACTTCATCGAGCTTAATGCCACAGACATCAAGGCAACCCCTCTCTTGAATCTCGCATGCTAAACCCTTTATCACTTTGTCTATAAAAATTCCACTTTTGACTCGTGCCGAGTAACCGTTTGAGATCTATCTCTATAAATCTTTATGCCTAAGATGTAGCGGCTGGGCCAAGTCTTTCATTGAAAACATTTCCCCAATCTAAGACTTGATACTCTGCCAAGGTAGGATGTCATTTCCAATGAGTAAGATGTCGCCCATACAATACTAAGAAGAGAATTGCACTCCCACTAACCTTCTTGTATACATAAGGCTCATCTTCATTTTTCATGTGCCAAACTCTTTAACAACCTCATCAAAACGAAGGATCTGCCTTCGTGAAGCCCGCTTTAATCCATAAATGGATCTGGGCCACACCCTATTAGATACTTAGATCGATAAACCCCTGTGTCAGGCTTCACGGTGATACATCCTCAGTAAGTTTCATTAAGAAACACTATTTCGACATCCATTTGCCAAATCTGTAATCATAGTATGCAACATAAGAAGAAGAATCCTAATAGGACTTAAGCATAACGACAGTGAAAAGGTCTCATCATAGTCAATACCATGAGTTTGTTTGAAACCTTTTGCAATAAGTCGAGACTTGAAGGTCATATCATGTTTGATCTTATGAACCCATTTACAACCAATGACCTTAGCACCCTCAGGTGGATCAACCAAATTCGAAACCTGGTTATCGTACATTGATTGCATCTCACTCTACGGCTTGAAGCCATTTTTCGTAATCCGCTCATCATCGCCATGATAGGTCAGAAGTTCATTCGATCCACAAGATCTATGGTTTTGTCATTGGCCATAAGAAATCCATATCTCGGGGCTCATGATGAATCCTACCGACCTTCGTGGGCCTTGTGCGTAAGATGTCAACTCAACAACCGGTCAGGAGTCTCAGAGGAATTTCCAATGAAGGCCTGGGCTGGTAACTTCAGTATTTCAACTTCAAGAGATGCCCCCATTCCCATCAATTTTCGGAAATGAACACTCTTTCCAAAAGACTCCATTACGAGCAACAAACACTTTGTTCCTCGGGATGGGATGTAAAAGTAGTACAACTTTCCTTTGAATACTCTACAAATAAGTTAATTTATCGTATTCGATGCCACTACCAAGCCTAACGCCTAGCATGTTTCCCCCATAACCCTAAATCTGAGAAGCATAAACCATGACGCTTTCTTTGTCTACAACTCATATGGTGTTTTCAACCACTTTTGATGGAATTTATTCAATAAGAACGCACAGCTCTAATGCATATCCCCGTAAGGATATCGAAGATCCGTTTCACTCATCATAGATTGAACCATCTAATAAAGTCCGTTTCTCCCTTTCGATACACCATTCCATCAGGCGTTTCTAGCGGAGTGAGTCAGGAGACTATCCCACAATCCTTAAGATGATCATCGAAATTTTAGCTTAAATATTCACCACCTCGATAAGATCATGTTTTGATATTCTTTCCAAGCCGATTCGCATTTCATTCTCGAATACCTAACCTTCAAATGATTCAAACTTATGCCTCATTAAGTATGTAACCATATCTACAAAGTCACCTGAAAAGTAATGAAGATCGAGTAACCTCTCTAGAAATTGAAAGCTTATCGCCCACAAACATCTATATATAAGGGCCCAATAGTTACTAGCTCCTCTCACTGCGGGTCTCAAAGAAAGGAGCCTGTCATTTTGCCTAGTAAACAAGATTCATGTTTCAAAATGACTTTAAGCCAAATGAATGTATTGTACCATCTCACGGAGCTTCGCATGCGCCTCATCGTACACGCCCAAACGACAACGCCAAAAGTAGGTCGGATTCAAGTCATCGACTCGACCCCTTAGTATCGATGTTATAGATGGGTCAGTTGTTCCAAGTTTAACGTAGAGTATTCATTAGATAAACAGCATTCCATAAAAATGTTCCGTATTATAGATGCGGAGAAAATATTATTCTTAATAATAAAGTGAAATCCATCCACGCTCTAAACAAGAAACCGAATAATATTTCGTCACAAACAGGACATAATAACAATTCTTAATTGGAAAACAAGTCCACTGTGCAAAGTCAAATCATAAACTCCTACAGTTTAATGCGAAGAACTCGCCCATTCCCCACTCGTAGGTCCACTTCGCCTTTAGCCAATGATCTACTGCTTCGTAGGCCTTGCACATTTACACAAATGTGAGATCCTCATCTAGTATCTAATACCCATGAAGCAAAAGTAGACAGATTGACTTCTAACATAAATACCTAAAGTGGTAGCCTTGCTACTCTTCTTTTTCTTCAGATCTTCCAAGTAGAGTTTAGAATTCCTCTTCCAATGACCTTATTCATTACGTAAAGGCAAACCCCTACTGGGGCGCTGCTTCGGCTCCTAGGCTCGACCGTCCTTGCCTTTCTTAGCCTTATTTCCTTTCGGCCTCTTCCTTTCTTTTCATGCCTTCGAACCATAAGAATTAGATTTTTCAATGTTTTTCAACATTCTTTAACATTCCATGTAACTCAGCAATAGATTCTCCATATGGTGTATATTTCAGTTCATAACAAATTGATTCATAAGATTTAGAAATGCCTAGAATCGACTCGCAGATCAACTCATGACTAAGTCAGATAATTCAAGCTTACCAAGCCGATTGATTTAGACCCTTCATCTTTGAAGATGTGCACTTACTGTGCTACAGCGAGTCATCTTACATGCATTCAATGCTTTGGTGGTCATAACTATCTCTCGACGCGTCAGTTTTCTCGAACATTCCTCAAGATTTGACCATCATATCAAATGCCTCCATTTCCTCAAATTACTTATGAAGCTCAGAGTTTATGGTTGTAAGCATAAGACATGTTACATCCACATAGTCATTCAAATGCTTACTATAAGCATCCCTTCACTGCAAGATTGTTAGCAGGAGGTTCATTAGATTTCATTATCAAGAAATATACATCTTCCTCTTGTTTAAGGACTGACAAGGGTTAAAATATCGTGTCATACCCGCGTCTGGCTCTTATGTTTTTAGCTTTATTTTATACGAAATACGATTTTTGTACCGATATCTGATTTGTGCAATTGGTGGAATGCAGCGAAAAGGGTAGTTTTTAAGATTCGCGAGCGTGAGGGGCGTAGTGTAACGCCCCAACATCGTGATAATGGGTCAATATATATATAGAAGTCAACAAGTGGCAACGCTACATCTCAACGCCGCGCGACGCTGGGTAACGCCGAGACATCGCAGAACGCCGACGCCAGTACGAAGTTTTGCCTCTCAATCATTAAAAGCAAAAAGTGACCAGACCGAGGGACGGAGGTCAGAGCCGTACAAACTAGGCAATTTTAAAATCATAATAAAGAAATGACTCTCACCAGAAGAGTCGCCATTTGTATTTTTCTTCTTTTTGATAGAAGCACCGATGTTTTATGTATTAAATACTCTGTTTTCTTATTCAAGATAGTTCTGCATTTATACTAGGGTGTTGTTGAACTCAATGACAGATGGATTAAAGATTAACATTTTATATTATTCAAGCTTGTTTATAACGGTTAACATCCGCTTTATATCCGTGAATCATTACATGGTGATGTCCTGGCCAACATTAGCGTGGCTATACGGATCCGAGATTCGAGAGATGAGGGATACCTGTGGATCCGAGCAGTAGTAGCCTCTGGGCTGATTCTAAATGTGTGAGATATTCCGATCTCGAGGTGGCAATTACAAGAACATTCATAATTTCGAGTATCGAGTCAAGCTAGAGATACACTCAACACTACTAGCTAGGATAAAGGGACACCTCGAGAGTAGGGTATTTCAGAAGCAAGATCACTAGCCATTAATAAGTTATAAATAAACTGAATAGTATCATATTTAGGACATAATCCATCGAAAGTGGCAGGGGGAGACATAGACCTAGTGTCCATTATACAGCAATTCATTAAGATCGATTAGTTTAATTTAAATTCAGACATTAGTACTCTTGCACCCAAATCTGCTATATCCGTATAATATTAAAAGCCAATCTCAGATTCAACACACTTATCCTATGGATCGATGATCCGTACCATTGGTACACTATATTACTGGGGCTTAATGCACTTGCTCACACAGCGTACATATATACACACCACGCTTTCTGCCTATCAAGTTTTCGCGCCGTCGCTGGGAGAAGTTGAAAAGATATTAATAAATAACGCATTGTATGTTACTTTGTATCAATTTTTTTATTTAATACATTTATTTATTTTTTATTTTTTTATTTTTTTTATTTTACCCATTTTACATCCAGACAGTATCACGCCCCGATTCCCTGGCCCCACCCGACGCCGATCCGAACTCGGCTCGGACGAGACCAAATACTGATCTTTACACAGACCCCGACCCTGATACCCTCCCTGATTTCCGGTGAAACCTTACTTCTAGCGAAGTCCTGCAACCACCGTATAACTTTGTAGGAAGACACTACAAGTGGGAACCCTGTTCCATGAAGGAGTAACACCCTTAGCGCATTAATTTAATACCCAATTATACATAAAGATATATAAAACCCGCAACAATTATAAATGAGGTCTCGTAAAGTTCCATACGAATATCGAGCTGCCTTCTAAGAGCATCAGTGGGATTTAGTGGGTACAAGTAGAAATGAATAAGTCCAATACAACAAACTCGTAATAGATAAATGCGACAGTACGATGCCAAACAAGGGCGAGAGAGCGACGCAATCTGAAGTGCGAATAGGCCCTACGAACTGTCTGGACCTAGGGAACAGATGTAAAAACAATAATGTGAGATAATAAATCTCAAAGTGAGGACATAGTTTATAAGGAAAATAACCTTTTATATTTCAAATGGTTCCCTCCCTCCTCAAACCTTCCGCTCACTCTTGTAAAGTTCGCTTAGAAACATTTCAATAAACCCAACTTTTTACCCCAAGTCCAACATATGCAGATCATGCTCAACAAATTAGCCGTCCCAATGTTAAGAAAACATAACTAATCGTACACAACATAAAGCCAACAATAAAACATGTATAGCCTATCAAGTGATAAAAATAAATCACTAAATGCACCAAAACCATGAGTATTAAAATAATATACCACATTTAGAAAATCAACGCCCATACCACATAAACCAACGCCAGACCGCATCATGTACTCATTCTAAACCGTCGCAAACCACTCACGTCACCGCGGGCAAACCTTAAAATACCAAACCGTCGGTCAAACCGAATTTACCGCCACCTGCAAACCCAAATACCAAACCGTCGGGTCAAACCGACCACGCTACTCGGCAAACCCGTATTACCAAACCGCCGTCAAACCGACCACGCTATCGCGCAAACCTGGGGACACCAAATCGTTCGGTCAAACCGACTCATACATCGCGCAACCCAAAATACCAAACCGTCTGACCAAACCGACCACTCAAGAATGCGGGCAACTAATAAAACCGTCTGGGGTCAAACCGACCTTCACAAGAACGTGGCAACTAATAAACCGTCGGTCAAACCGACTCACCCGCAACGTGGCAACCAATAAACCGCTCCCATTCTCACATGTACCTTTCCCAACAATACCGTGACGCAGCTAGTCCACAAAAATCTCAAGATCCAATTCCTTTCTTTTTCTTTTTACATAATAGTTTTTTCAAGATAGTTTACAACCTCAATCCATGTACCCAAAATATCCAAACACCACCGACTCATCCACAAACACAGTAAAACTTTCAAATAGTTAAAATGTTGACAAAATTCACATGAAATGATAACTTGTTTTATATGAAACCGAAAATCATGTTTGAATGCAACCAACCATCTGATCAAAACAGTATATATGTAAAGTATTAAATCATAATAGATATATCGACATAATATCCCAAATCATTTAAAAGCATATAAACCACTCACTGATTATAGACGCCACCTGCTCCCTCACAGGTCGTCCCTACCCTACGTGAGTGCCTCGTAATATAAATAAAAACACCATTTAGTCTTAACAACTGAACCAACAACATCGGATTACCCCGAAGGCCTGTAATAATTTTTAACTATGAAACCATCCCAATTTGACTGACAGTCCATCATACGTTAGCCCTACAGCCCGATAACAAAATTGGGGCTTTTCACCCGAGAGCTAATTTCTCGAAATCGAACCGTCCAATAATCTTTAAAAACATCCAATTTCACTAATACAACTTCACTTTTGCCACCAATTAATCTGGTGATTCTTATTTCAAATTCGACTTCTGGGTAGAATTACCCGAAACAACCTAAAAATGGAAACCTAACCAAACGATGTCCAAAATTTACAAACCACATATCAATGGAAAGCCCAGAGGATCAAACAGAACTCATTGGTACCATTACCTTGGTCCAATAAATAGCCGTGGGTAGCCTAAACCTGGATCTAAGCTTCGCACGATTTTGTTTCTAAATCGCAACTCAAACTGCAAGTAAATCCGCAAAAAGGACCACGTATATGAGTTCTAAGGTCCAAAATGGTGGAAAAGAGTCACGGGTGGTCCCAGGTGGCCTCCCAAATGGCCTAAATCACAAAAATTTAGGTGAAAGGGACCATATAGCCGCGTCTGCTCTCGCCGCTGATCCCGCCACAACCGGCGGCGCCGCGCTGAAATTTTACCACGCAAGATCGTCCCAAGGTGGCGACCCAGGTCCAGGGCGCGTGGCCAAAGAACTCCCACGGCAGCCTCGTCTGGGTCCGACAAGGCGCGCAGTGGCTACTCTACCTAAAAGGTGTTCCTTGGCTCGAGGAGTTTTCTGGTGGTTTCGGAGCCTGGGTGTCGCTTGGGGCTGTGGTTTCATTCGTATCACAAGCTATGTTTATATAGGGTCTAGGTCACTTTCGGTAAAAATCCTTATTAACTCGACACCGATAAAGTGCTACTACAACTTCTAACGGCCGTAACTTTTTATCCGTAAGTCGATTGCGGACGCTCCAATTGCCTATGAACTCGTGACACGCAGGCCTACGAAATGGTGTCTTAGTTAACCCAAAACTATTCCCTCCTCGAAAAAGTCAAACTTGGTCAATCAACAACTAATAACTTGGTCAAACTTGGTCAAACTCGTATTATTTGCACTGGGTCATAACCTACCCCCTTAAAGAAAATTTCAGCCCACAAAACGCGCACTCCGTGTCATGGAAGAGAGGTGAGGGTACTGGCCCGCATTGGCCCTTCCTGGGCCCTAAGTCGTTTCCTCGACTGTAGTTCCTCCAAAGGACTTCACCCGATATTGTCTGCTATGAAGCTCCTTCTTTCTACCCAGACCGTGACTGCCGTCTCATAGGATAATTCATCCTCGCCAATCTCCTCTCGTGTCCCTAACACATGAGGATCCTGAATTATACTACAGAGCATGGAGATGTGAACACATTATGGACTCGAGAGTTCCTCCCAGAGCTCCAATCGGCGCTTCACCTGGACTCATCCCTCTCAACAATATCAAAGGTCCAATGTAGCTGCAGGACTTCAGTTTCCCCGCTCCCAAAACGCATTCACGCCTTCCATGGTAGAGTTTTAAGAATACTCGATCCTCGACCTCCAACTCAAGATCCCTTAGAATATCCACATAACCCTAAATATTCATCAAAACGTATGCTCAACCACCAACAAGCTAAGGTTGGCATAAAATCTTTTCCATACTCAAAAACCCCTATAGTCTAACTTTCACATGTCACGCTACTGGGTCTCTTACCTACATCTAAGGTGGCGGAAACACTCGTGGGATGAGTTCACAAACGCAGTGAATCCTAACAAGCCATGTTCATAAAAACATTTCAATTATACATAATCTGATATCTCAAAACATGAGCATTTTACAGATATCAAAGCTGATGATGGAACACTTGAACGCAATACTACCACCATCACAACCCTCATCAAGTGACTCTTGTGCTTTCACCCAAGGACTGCATACAATCATCCTGCAGCAACAACAACCATCGGGACTTACCACCGCGGGAGGCGCCCCACATCCAGATATCCGTGACCTTCGGGACTACAACCCGTGAACTAGTCACTCCGTCCCGTGTCCACTACATAAGTCCGGACCCTCACACAGTCAAAGCACGGAATGGTACAGAATTCCCACAACATCAAACCACAGCATAAGCAGGAGAAGGCTATAAGATCCCCTACTTTCCTTAGATTCAAATGTCCGCAAGTCTCCCAAGGAAGTCAAAACCCGAGGCTACTCCAAGGGTTTGCAAATAACAAGTCATAAGATTCCTTAGCCTCTCACAATTGTCACATAAAAATTACTCAAGTGGCTCATTACTTTATCACCACTGACTCACATATATCCTTATACCTTCCAACATAAACCTTGATCCCAAGTGCACTCTCTACACCCCATCGGAATCAACATTCAACACTCCATTATTGTGTTTTCAGACAAACAACGCACTCAACATAAATCACCTCAGACTCCTATCTCCATATTACTCATTCAAGCATAAAGTGCTAAGGGTTCTTTCCAACCTGGGATCACCCATTGAGCAAAATGACTGCTATGGCCAAAATACTAACACCGCCATAACGTAAAAATCCAAATTTCACAAAATGCAAGAATTTATGATTTTCCCCACTCTTTCCATAAGTTTCAACCAAATCAATCCTAATACTAAACACATCAAAGCCACTTATTCAACCCGAAACATCTTCCAAACACATCTTAAATAAGAATCTAGGCTGCCAACCATCACTCAACTAATCTAAGGTCAGATGAAATCCTAACTTCCAAAAGAGAGTAACTATGAATCGTATCCCCTATACAAAATCCCCCAAATCCTTACACAATAACCAAGGATTGTGGTCTTACCTCCCATATCCTTCAAATCTAGTATTAGGAGAAATTCCCCCAACCAAAGCCTAAAAGAAACCTTTATAAGAATCAAACCAACAACCTTTACCTGGGTTCAATCTCCTTCCTGGCCAAACAATGAAGTGGTCCTACTATTTCGAGAACCCTTCTATGAACTCATGTAATACAATCGCCTCATCCTGTGGAACCCAAGACTTCTATCATCGTAGTTGGTCAAGCCTCCCACTCCAGAATCGGCTTCTACTTTCCCGAGGATCCACACGGCTCATTGGGCAGAACTACATGTCCGAGAACCCTAATTTCGCCCAACCAAAATTTCATTCATTAACTCGCATACAACCGTATCGCTTTAAAGTCTCGCGAACACCAAACCCAAATGTCTCTACGCTCCAACTCGCTTATCGAGTACACCGTATCGTCGACGAAGACAATGACAATCCGATCGGCAGCGGGACTGGGGTTCCCGCTCATTAAATCCATGAAAGCCGCCTGGCATCGTGAGTCCGAAAGACATCACTAGAAACTCATAACGCCCATATCTCGCCTCAATCCCTTGGGCTCTCGGGAATGTCCGATTCCCTAATCCTTAATTGATGGTACCTGACCTCGCCAATCCTAAAGAACACTCGCACTCGAGTCGATCAACAGTCATCAATCCGAGGCAAGGGATATCGTTACTTAATAGTGACCTTATTCAACTTTCTCTCGTAGCCTATACACAACCTCTAAGTGCCATCCTAGTTAAGAACTATATTCCAAGAATAAATGGAACATAATCAATTTCAAGGATAAGGTTAGGAAGGTATACAAAACAATCGGATGAGCTGCAGACAAAGAATGTACAACCCTGCTGAATCTCTCAAACCCAAAGAGCTCGATACTGTCGACAAGACCGACCCGATACCCTCCCTGATTTCCAGGTGGTCCCGCTTGCTGAAGTCCCACCGTGATAATCTCTAGGAAGATACGCCTGGAACCCCACCTTAAGGAATGAGTAACACCATGTATTAATTTAATACCCACTATACATAAATATATATAAAACCCGCAACAATTATAAATGAGGTCTCGTAAAGTTCCATACGAATATCGTAGAGCTGCTCTAAGAGCACAAGGATTTAAAGTACAAGAGAAATGAATAAGTCCAATAATAAACTCGTAATAGATAAATGCGAGAGTACGATACCAAGCAAGTGAGAGAGCGACGTCAAATCTCTAAGGCCAATAGGCCCTACGAATCAAGTTCGGACCTAGGGAACAGATGAAACAATAATGTGAGATAATAAATCTCGTGAGTAGCAGTTTATATGAAAAACAACTTTTATATTTCAATGGTTCTCCTCTCAAACCTTCCGTTCACTTTCAAAGTTCCCGTTTAGAAACATTTCACAAAACCCAACTTTTACCCCAAGTCCAACATATGCAGATCATGCTCAACAAATTAGCCGTCCCAATGTTAAGAAAACATAATCTGAACTGTACACAACATAAAGCCACAAACATATACTCATCAAGTGATAAAAACAACTACCTAAATGCACCAAAACCATGAGAGTATTAAAATAGCTATACCACATTTAGAAAATCAACAACGCCCATACCACATAACCAACGCTAAATGCATCATGTACTCATCCTAAAACCGTCGGGTAAACCGACCTCACGCCACCGCGGGCAAACCCAAAATACCAAAACCGTCGTCAAACCGACCTCACGCCACCGCGGGCAAACCCAGTAATACCAAACCGGCTTGTCAAACCGACCACGCTACCGCGGGCAAACCTGCATTACCAAACCGCTTCTGCCAAACCACCTCACGCTACCGCGGCAACCCAGTAACACTGCAAACCGCGGTCAAACCACCTCACGTCATCGCGGGCAAACCAAAATACCAAAACCGCCTGACCAAACCGACCACTTCAAGAATGCGGGCAACTAATAAACCGGCCGGGTCAACTAATTTACCGCAACGTGGCAACTAATAAACCGGCCTGGGTCAAACCGACCACTAACGCGTGGGCAACTAATAAACCGTTCCCATTCTCACATGTACCTTTCCAACAATACCGTATCAGAGTCAGTCCACAAAATCTCAAGATCCACCCCTTTTTCTTTTACAATAGTTTTTCAAGATAGTTTACAACCTCAATCCATGTACCCAAAATATCCAAACACCACCGACTCATCCACGAACACAGTAAAACTTTCAAATAGTTAAAATGTTGACAAATTCATGGAAATGATAACTTGTTTTATATGAAAACTAAAATCATGTTCAATGCAACCAACCATCCGATCAAAAACAAGATATATGTAAAGTATTAAATCATAATAGATATATCGACATACATCCCCAAAATCATTTAAAAGCATATAAACCACTCACCGATTATGCACTACCCCGTTCTCAAGCAGGTCGCCCCCACGCCGGCCACGAGCCTAATATAAATAAAACACCATTTAGGCTCCAATAACTCGAATCCAACAAACATCGATTACCCCAAGGCCTTAGAATAATTTAACCATGAAACCATCCCAATTCGACCCGACAGTCCACTACACAAATGCGGCTCCTATGTGCCGACACCCAAAATTGGGGCTTTTCTACCCGAGAGCCAATTTCGAAATCGAACCGTCCACACCTAAAACATCCAATTTCACTAATACAACTTCAATTTTTACAATTTGACCTAATTCCAGATTTATTTCATCCCGACTTCTAAGAATACTCCAAATTAACTAAAATGGAAACCTAACCAAACGATGTCCAAAATTTACAAACCACATATCATCGGAGTCTGAGACCAGGAACTATTAAAACACACGCATCTTGTCCAATTAGTCTGTGGTGGCCTGGAAATCTGTGGATCTAAGCTTCTACGATTGTCAACGTGAATCTCCAAACTATACAACTGCAAAGGACCACGGATGTGAGTTCTGAAGGTCCAAAAAATGGTGGAAAGAGCTGCGGTGGCTCGAGTGGCCTAAAATGGCCTAAATCACAAAACTTAGGTGAAAACTCCAAGGCAATTCTGCCGCCCACGGCCAGATCCCACGTCCGGCAAGTGGTCGTCATGGAAATTTTACTGGCCAGATCGTCCTGGTGCGCACCCGGTGGTCCGGCTACGCAACTCCGGCCGGTAGCTCGCCCGTCCCCGATTTCACGCAAGACGCTGTGGCTAATACTGGGCCCAAAAGGTCTCTTGCCGAGTTTTCCTGTGCTCTGGAGCCAAGTGTTGCTTTCTGGGGCTGTGGTTTTCATTCGTATCACAAGCTATGTTTATATGTGGTCTAGGTCACGTAAAAATCCTAGACAGTAACTCGACACCGATAGCGCCATCATTAACTTCTAACGGCCGTAACTTTTTATCCAGAGATGTCGACATGACGCTCCAATTGCCTATGAACCTCCGTGACGACGAGGCTCACGAATGGTCTTAGCTGACCCTTAAACCATTCCCTCCGAAAAAGTCAAACTTGGGTCAACTTGGTCAAACTCGTCAACTTGGTCAAACTGGGTCAAACTCGCATATTCGGGTACGGCCATTACACTTACTCCGATATTTTTTTAAACCGACCGATACCCGCGTGGTATGGCCCACATCTTATAACAGAATCAAAATCTTATATACATTTACAGAGTCCCATTTACATATACAAATCGAATCTTTGAGATGATAAATCGGGAGCGCTTAACCTAAGTATGTATGAACTCCTTACAAGTGTGGTTAACAAACTATGTGGATGTTCACATGTCTTCCCGTACCTATACGTATTAAACTCAAAGGCGGTTTTACGCCAGCTGAAGCATATTCTTATAACTTATAACATGCACATGCATTAGACCGAATCATGATAAACTTATAACAGAACATATCAAAATCACTGCGAATTTATATAATCCAATATAGCACAGTCGATCATATTCAGAGTAAACTGTATATATACAGCCATATGCAATCTAACCATCTTTACATAAATCATGATTTTCTTGATCGTGCCTGGGTTCCTATTCGTGTCATCAACATAATTCGTCTACTTGTACTCCTATGACTTTAATAATGCTGGTGTCTCCACAAGATCCATATTCACACTTGGCCCATTCCTTATAAACCAGATCAACTTTACACTTATAAATAATCCATACTTACTCGTGAATCATACTATAAGAATTATCCATCGGATCTTATTCTTATCCGTGATTTCTCAGATATCAGACTGAGTTTATACATGCACGATACTCTATCTCAAGTTTATACTTATTTCGATCTCCCGTAGAGTTAAACTTTACGCTTTATACAGAGGTACTTAAACATGTATTGATATTTATATCTATCTCCGATCTCCCATAGAGCTTGCGTAACTGATAATTGAGTCCCACTTGAGTTTACACTTGCTCGAAGGTACCCGTAGTATCATAGAGATTTACGGAATGTATACCGGTATCATGGAACTTATTCTTATTCGAGCACCAGAAGTACCACTTGTCAGCCTGGCTCCGATACCAACTCGTGTCAGTATCACATCATAACAAGTCCTGTGCGTTAAGTATACCTATCACACGAGCACCTGAGGTAGCTACCAGCTATCCTTATCCCGAACTTATACGGAGATACCCGTAGGTATCACATAAATTAATTGGGGATAGCGTGAGTACCCGCAGTACTTCGTAACTTATATTTATACGTAGATACTCTTTGTATTCAGGACAGACTACAAAGTCTATCCCTGGCCTTACTCTGATCTTCTTACTCTGTACTACGAGTTTATTCTCAGTATTTCCTGATCTTATCCCGGTATTACTGAGCATATACATGTATTTCGGATTTTATACATGTATTACATAACTTATACATGTATTTCCGATCTTATACATGTCTTACGCAGCGCGATAATTTTTATCTTACCATCTTATAGCATCGGTATTACGTAATCCTGCACATGTATTTTAGATCTTATACATGTCTTACAGAGCGTATATACTTGTGTCACAGGACTTATTCTAGTCTTACAGATCTTATACTAATACTGAGTTTATTCTTGCCTCTTTCGCATCTTATACTCTGAGCTTATTCTCATGGTATGCACCCGTAGGTAACAATGGAGCAGTCGAAATCGCATCGATCACAAGACATACAAGGCTCTGATCATACTTATACAGATATCTTATATTAGTCTTTCGTAGGTACAGACCACATATTCATTATACGGAAGTGATCTTGTAGGCATTTAACTTATTCCTATACTTATTTTATAGAATTTATTTTTATTTTCCGATACGAGAGTACCCGTAGGTACTACAGAGCTTAATCAGATACAGGAGTACCCGTGGGTACTACAGGACAGATACAGAGGTACTTTCAGATCTTTACTCTTATTCTTTATTCAGTGTCTTATCATATGTCTGTCTGACTAACTAGACCAATCATAAGAAATGAGTAGGACGCAGTACAATAAGTACTCGAAGGTACGATATAGTATCAAAAAATGTGAGCACCATATGTGACGTGTTTCAACACGCACGTGAGGCCGTGACACTGTGGCCAGAGTGCCAAAGCACCACCGAGTGCCGGGCCACCAAAAAAGGCGGTCCACTAATTCATTTTTCAGTCCTAGTAGTCATATTTGCCATATGTCTTCATAACTTATAACCTTCTTAATCACATTCCTGATCGCTTACATACTTGCTTTTCATGTTCATGCTCATGTTCATGTTTTAGATCGCTTTCTGTGTTTCATATCATATTCGTGCTCTACGCCATTCCTTATATACTCAGATACTTGTACGATATGATTTCTATCAAACACATCATTCATATATTCTAATTCCTCTATGAATCTATTTTTCTTAGGAATCAATCAATCCACCCGATCATCCAAATCTCAAGTTATGGCACACAACTAGCTCAGCTTACCACTTAACAGGAACAGTGTGTGAAATATTTATTTTCCAGTGCCCTGTCTTGATATTTGACACTGGATCTTTGTACTCCTTTAAAGATAAGGTGCTAAGGGTTCTACTCCAACTGGAATCACCCAAATCGGAGCACCGGAACTCAAGATACGACTACTCTATGATTAAAACTGAGTGTGAATCTCGTTCTGCACACGGACCCACTTCTGAGTGAATGTCATCTATATTCATAATTTGGAGGTACCTATTAGATTAAGTTTGGTTTTTCTTGAAGTCTATTTTAATTTTCCACTCAATCACCTCAACCTGATAAGAAATGAGAAAGTTAAGGGCCAAAATGAAAAACCGGGTCGAATAGGAAAACAGAACACTATGCACTCTGGGCTCACCGACCTGCACCGGTACACCCTCGACTTTAGCTCCGTAATGTGTGTTTTTCTACCTATTTTCCATATTTTCCATCCCAATTCAACTCTATAGTTCAAACATTATCAAACCATTTCAAATTCAATTGTATCTCCTTTCTAATTAATTTATCTTTCAATTACATATCTTTCTTCAAAATTCTTTCATGAATTCCTCCAAAATCATTCCAACATGGGTTATGACCCATCCTCAAACCAACCATGATGATTAGTTAGGGTTTATTCTAAACCCTAACTCAATTGCTTTCAAATTAACCATGAATCCAAGCCGTGGATTCCATACCTATCTCATACATACGGGTTTTACTGCTAACCCTAAATTCAAGAAATCCAAGGTTAGAATGAATTCTATCAAAACTTTCTAGATTTGGAGATAAACTCTTAATCATACAAAGCCTTAAAGTTCCATAGATCCATTCAATTCCATGATCATGTTAGTTTCCATACAAAAATCCAAAGTTCCATAATTGTCGCCTCGACCGCTCCTCCATCTTCTTCCCTCTTCTTCTCCTTTCCCTTCTCTCTTCTTTACTTCGCTTTCTCTCCTCTCCAAAAAATATAGACCAATTTGGTCTTAAAACTCTATGTTTGTTAAGGCTTGTTGCCTCTAAAAACCCATTTTTGGGTTAAGTTTCATTATTTGCAAAAAGGCCCCTCTATGTTTCTAGGAATTACACAACAATTCCTATTATTTATTCTTTGGCCCCAAATCTTCTTAATCCATGTCTTTTAGGCCCCTTTTTGGACAAATTACAATTTTGTCCTAAGTTTGTAACTTTCCTGCCCTAAGCTTCCATGTTTCGCATTTAACCTACTCTAATCAATAAAATTATGTTTACAAAATACTCCTAAACATGTCTGTAAAACGACTAGGTATATTTCTTGGTGTTATACTGTTACTGGTCTCTACTGCTGCCTAGTGGTTCTTGGAGGTTAATCTGTATGCATACGAAGATATAGTCAAAGTTTAATCAGTTCCTTTGATCCCAGCTGTGAGAGAACCGTAAAATGTATCATTCAGAGCAAAAGAGAATAAAGTTTCAATTCACACGGATCTGATCATCAGTTGATAAATGCATCGCTCTACTCAGCAAAGAATCAAGAATGGTGTAAGGTTTGGCTGAAGAGACTGATTGATTTTTCTGTGCCTAATGAGGCACCTATACTTCGAGTTAAATCATTTCGATGAGCCACCACCCAAACACTCATGAATACAAGGCTATAACACTTTTCTTAAATTTCCACAAGTCCAAATATGATCGTTTGTAGTGAAGCTATGATGAATTTACAAGAATCAACCATTAATATGGTCAACCCATGGAATTTTCAAGATCATATTGAATGGATCATCTCGTTAGTTACTCGTTTTTTAATATCCAAATGAGATAAGTCAACTTCAGCCATGGAGAGAACACAAAGTTGGGAGGCAACATTAATTGAAACAAAGAGTTCAAGTTTAACAGGATATCCTCTGTTCCAATCTATGGAATTGACAGCCAATGTTCAGTTCAAAGATACACCATCGCTGGAGTAGCTGAAAGAAGAGATGGTCTAATGGCCACTTCTGGTACTCAAACTTACATTTGAGAAACAACTGTAGCTAAGGATATATACAGTATAGAAGAACTGAAAGTAAGAAATATATAATGAACAAGAGAATATGGCTACAATGTCCTTTGAAGGACAACATGAGAGTTCGCGCATCTACTGGGTGAACATAATAAGAAGACTGGAGCTACAATGAAGAAATCCTCACTTAAGAGGTAATGAAGAACTTGATAAGCTTCAAAAAGTGGAGGATGTGATTTATGCTAAACTCAGCAGATCTTAGTTGGAAAAGGAGGAAAAGAGTCAACTTCTCCTTAATCATAATGAAAAGGTAAAGAGGAGGTTGTGCAGACTTTTCCTCCGAGATGACTTTATGTGGGGTGAGATGCATGAAGAATTGAAAAATGAGACGACGATCCTAACTTCAGTGGATGAGCATCATTCACTTGAACAACAAATTCGAGAGGAAACCATTGTAAACAAAATTAAAAAATGAAAATCAAAAAATAATAAGATTTGGTGGAAGACTATGTGCTCAAGTTGTCGATTGAGTTACAACTATCGCCTTGTAGGTAGGCTAGATGGAGGGCAAAAAACACCAACCCATCCGTAGTTGGTAGAGTCTAGCTGGACTCAAAACGGAGTGCTCGGGAGGTAGCCCAAGTCAGAAAGCTTTTGCTTTTTTTATTTCATGTTACGCGGAGTTTTTTTAATAAATTTTTTCTGTGGTTTTGATTTTGTTTTTCCAGAGCTTTGTTTTTAATTTCAGGCTTTTAGGGATTCAAATCTGCTTTGGAAGCTGGGTGCTGAAAGCTTGAAGTTCACTGGCAAGTTAAAGAACCAAAAGAGAAACCATATTCAAGCATCCTTCATTCGATCAAAGTCTAAGACCCTCTTAACACTCTTTGCCTTCTCAAAGCAAGCCATATCTACTGGAGTAACTGAGACTGATCAACCTCAGGAAATTTCATTATCTTATTATTGCTTTTAGTTTCACATTGAGGACAATGTTCATTTCAAGTTCGGGGGGGTGAATTCAACACCATTAAGAAAAACAAATTTCCAAAATCCAACTTTTATCTCCTACCTTGCTTTAGTTAGTTGTTTGGTTGTTAGTTGCATGTGCTTATTCTTTATTTTATTTATTTTGTGTCTCAGTATGAGTGAGTTTGATGCCTTTGTTATTAGTAGAAGGTCATTTTTGAAATAATAACCATTCAAAATGCCAAGTGTGGTGAGGAATAGACCCTAGGGTTTTTAAATGATCCACCGGTGCATTGGTTGGTATGGGATCAGCTTAGTCACCCCACATTGTGCTACAAGAAGCTATTTCAAGGAATCTATCACACCTATATTTTGGTCCTCCTTGTATACCTTTGTCCCTAATCTTTGCCTTGAATTCAACTAACTCTGGGGATTCTGCACACTGACGTGGACACCTAAATTCAAAGAGGTCGCCACTCAGCTCCCAACTAAAAAAAATACAAAAAACAAAAAAAAAGTGAAAAGAAAGATAAAAATCAAAAGAAAAGAAAATTGTCAAAAATAAGTATGTGAATAAGAACATGGATCAAATCCCGCACGTCATGGGCCTTCAAAGCCTAATGTCTCTAACTAATCGGGTCGGAGTCATTGACTTCACCGCCTGCTACAGGACAAGATGGAAGTTTCTGCACTAGAAAAATTTCTTGTGCTTAATGAAGAGTTCAAAGGATGCTCGGCGAATAATGCCCTGGTGTTCTAACCAACTGTGGGAGTCACCAACTAATCCCACCATGAATACTTAGCACAAACCACAGTACTTGGCTTTGTTCTTTCATGTGAGAGGTATGTTAAGAATTGCAAACGGTGCCCATCCTTCGTAGTTAGATTCTCCCACCAGCTAGCTGAACTCAAGTTTGGGGTGCCCAACCTACATACACTGCAGGTCGTCATTTATGCAACGCATAGGGTCCTCTCGGGAAAGGTTATCAATACCTCGGGAGATCAGGCACTAGTCGCACCCTCACCGAGTTCAACCTAGTTTTTTCGAAGTCGAACACCTCGTAATCCGTGGAACTTTCAAATAAAACCCAAGAAGGTGTGAGTCAGTTCAATTTGATTCTATCTATCAGCACCGCGCATCAATTATCTTCGTGTTAGACTATAGTATGTAGGTGTTCGCTGAGCCGCTTTTGTCAGGAGTCGCAAGAAGCCGTTTGGGGTGTGGATCAGTGGTTGTACATCAAGTCATACCCGCCCGCCTTATGTTTTTAGCTTGATTTTATATTTAACAAGGGCATTTTGTAGCCCGGACATATCTGAATGATGCAATCGTGTGAATGCAAAGCGTGCGCTTTTAAATAATAGAGCGTAGGGTATGCAGATACAGAAGAACCGTCACACGCTGCAACGTCGCTGACGTCTTCATTATCGCGGACATCCCAACGCCGCGACAAGGTCAACATATAGAAGTCAACAAGCCGCAACATCGCTGCTGACAATCCCAACGTCAGCGACGCAACGCCGCGACATCACAGTTTTGTTCCTCAAATCATTAAAAGCAAAAAGGGACCGTGGAATTGAGGATTTAAACATGAGATTTAACTAGGCAACATAAGAAGACTTTGATCCTGAGAGTCACTAGATTCTTTATAGTATCAGATGTTTTTATAGACAAGATTGTGTTTTTTATCGTATGTTCGATTTATAACAACAATGCTATTGAACTCGCATTTATTATGCGCTTATTTTGTGATACATTTATATTATTTGCTTATATACTGCATAACTGGCTTGAACAGAATCATTTACATGGGATAAATCGTCAACATTACCAGGATTATAACGAGATTCGAGATCTGAGAGGATGAGGATACCCAAGGATCCGAGTAGAGAGTTTCGTTGATTCGCAAATAGAGATATTCCATCCCAGGTGGCAAATTAAGCAACAACATTTACATTTCTTGAAAGTATCGAGTTGGGGTAGAGATACACTCAACACTACTAGCGAGATAGGCGGATACACCTCGAGAGAGGGTATTTCGTAAGCAAGATCACCTGCAATAGTCAAGTTATAAATAAACCGAATAGTATCACATGACATAATCCACTGTGCGGCAAGGAGACATGTACTCTCAGTCTCCATTATACAGTAATTCATTAAGATCGATTAGTTTAATTTAAATTCAGACATTAGTACTCTTGCACCCAAAGGTTATATCCAGATAATATTCAAAAGCCAATCTTCGTATTTAACACACTTATCCCCATGGATCGATATCCGTACCATTGGTACACTATATTACTTGGGGCGACGTGTGCACTTGTGCACATAAGCGTACATATATACACATCACGCTTTCATCCTATCAAGGACAATCCTCAAATTTCGAGACCAATTGAGGAAGTTTGTCCCATTAAGTTTTTCCTTTTCAAGAACAGATAGCAGAGTAAATGTTGATGTGTTGTTTGATGCCATTAGTTCATATACAAAATATGCAAGTTTTTAATAAATGAGGCCTTTAATAATTCTAAATAAAATTAATAACTTCTTTAATTAACACGTAAACAATTCATAGTTTCTTAGTGGGTGAAAATCCACATTTGACTTAAATCTGCTTAGCTTTGCATAACACTTAACCAGCTTAATTCAGGTAGAAAATCCTCTTTCCCCCTTTTTATGGCCTTGAAATCTATAAATCATAGAAGATAGCCTAGTTAAGTCTAACTATATATTCAATCTTATGGATATCACCATTATCCATCATGTCTTCTAGAAGGCCCAATAAGAATCTTTGCTTTGGTAGAAAACTATATTAAGACGACTTAAGTATTAACAAGTGTTAAATTATGGAAGGTATTTACACTTAATATTTTATGTGATGAAATTATCAAGTTGTTAGCAAACTTTATAAACATATACATGCATCACATACTGCTATTAATAAGCATAAATGTAACAGATATGTCTTGCTCATTTCTAAGGTGATCTCCATAAGCCAATATGGAGATGCAGATTGTTTTTACCAATACCTTAGCTTTATGGGCTTGTCTCCAAGAACGAACCGGCCTCCATTCTTCATTCTTCTTCATTACAAGCAAGTAATAATTGTATGCTATTTTATGCTAAAATAATAAAAAGAGACACACATGTCGTGTCAATAAAAAAAAAAAAAAAACAACGACACTCAGGCCGTATGCTAATATAATGAAAAAGAGACACACATGTTGTGTAGATAAAAATTAACGACATGCAGGCCGTATTTAAAAAATTACAAACCCATAATTAATACCTCCCAATCACATTGACCTAAGGGCTATGAAATGCACCATGCAAATTGAATATAAACACATTAAGCACATAATCATATTATGAATATGGTCTTTCAATTGCAGCGTTAGTCACATAAACAAATTTTAAGGCTAGCATGAGTGAGTTATTGCCTAGAAATTTCTCCTGCTCATTAATCACACTAATAATGCTGGTCATTCACCAATGCTGATTACTCTTAATCTAATAGTCCATCATTAATTTGGAACAATCCTACTTAATGTAATAACTGCACGGGCCAATCTTACGTTCAACAACTTACCGATTAAGAATAATCAGAATAATCCATTCTAATGTCTAACATTAATGCGTAACAGTCCCATCGATTAAGAATTTAATGAAATTCACTCTTAATGTCTAACATTAACGTGTAACAAATTTACCGATTAATAAGAATCAGAATAGCCATACTTAATATGTAACAAATCTCCACTGACAATAAGAATCAGAATAACCATACTTAATATGTAAATTGGGTCCCACTGACATTAAGAATCAGAATGCCCATACTTAATATGTAACAATCCTACTAATTAATAAGAATTTGTAACAATCATACTTAATATGTAACAGTCCTACTAATTAATCTTGTCGTAATGTATCCTAATCGATTGTAACACAAGAATTACGTAACTCGTAATTTGATTATGACTATCAACAGTCCTAATTCTATTAGAGCTTTTCTAATCCGAATCATTTTTCAATTTCTGATATGATGTTACAGACTTCATACAGAAAAAAAAACATGACTCAGATTATACTAATTATAAAACAGATGAACTAATGGATCATGGCATATCACATATGGCAAAACAAATACACTAAACAGATCATGTTATATCACATGTAATCATTTCCAAATAAAGAAGTAAATTGATAATTGTTGAATCTAGTGATAAGAGCACGTAGCAGAAATAAAAAAAAAAATTAACGCTGAACTGCAAGCGGTTTGATGAAACTAAACAATGAATTAAGGAAATCTGATCTTACCTCTTGTAGACTGAATCCTTTTCGATTAGTGCAGATTTGCTTGATCACACACAGAAACACAAACAGAACTCCTTCTGGAAACGATCCAACAGCAACGAGCCAAGACGATGCAGTGTGCAAACACCCTCTAAAGGTATCCACACGAACGACTAATGGATGGGATGGATGGGATGGATGTGCTAGCACCTTATGATAGGTCTTTGTCCCACAAAACTAAAGACACCTTAGTGTCTTCCAAAACTCTAAAAAGAAATCTCTCTCAAAAACCGCCCACTTCAAAAGAACCACCTCCTTTTAGATTATAAACCCCATATTTATATCAAGCCTCACAAACCCTTTTATTAAAGTGAATTTAAACCAAATTCCATTAACTATTAATGGGATTGGGCTTGGGCTTAGGCTTAATCAAAGGCTAAAGAGAGAGCCTTTCTAACATCCCATTATAACTCATTCTTATGTGTGACCCTATGGTTCACACTCATCAAACAAGAAGTGGCCCAAATCATATTCTAGCTTCCACAAGTTATAATTAGTCTCTAGCAAGACATTATAACTACCCAAATCAAGTGAATTCGATGACTCGCAACCTACCATGGCGATATTAGTCCTTTGTCACACGATGTCCTCGATTAAAGGCCAAAGCATGGATGAAGTCATCTTTATACAACTTAATCGCTTTCTTGATTCCTTTGGCAGATCGACTAAACAAATGATATTGATAACTCCTATCAATCTCATTTGATCATGGCCATGCATTTCTCAGTCTCACTTATCAAGAGGCCAATATACATCTCACTCAATTAAGAGCGGGACAAATTCCTTAACTATCACTCACATTCCTCCACATGATTTACTGCATGCCCAACCATTAAACGTATTACCATCCTCGCAAAGACGCCATCGAGCTACGTCAAGACACGGTTCTCATGTAGGAATCCATGGTGAATTCGTGTCGAAGGACTCAAATAATTAACAACGAATAGAGAATTATCGATGACATAATCCATGTAGTATTTCTCTATAGCGGGTCAATTCAATAACATGAACTTCAACATGTATTTCTATGTTCCCTAAGTAACATTCATGTTCATTTAATTTCAGCAAAACGTGGTCTTTTCTCAAAAACATAATATCTTTACTTCATTATTATTCCCACAATAATGATCGACTATGGACTATTTAGAATAGTGTTCTTATGCCTTGTTGTTTTACTATCAAGTCACATACTTGATGACATAAAACGGAGCCAACTATTCAAGGATCTGATTTTATCAAGTTAAACCACAATTTAAATAACAAGATAAAATGATAAATGTCTCATGTATATAAACATATAATGACAATGTATATGCCACTGGGCTAGAGCATATCACTAACAATGTCTAGGTTTGTCACCCGCTTTGATGATAGTTCTTATGGTAATAATGACATGAGTATTTTCGAGTATTTGCCTGTGTCACAACATTTTCCTTTGATTACACCACCAACACCCTCAACACATATATATGATGTTGATGATGTGGGAGACACAGATGACCCATTGGGTGGCTAGTCAAAGTGTGATTGCTGACACAGCACATGAAAGCTACACACCCATTACCTGGTGAAAGTATAGAGTTGATAGGATTGACACCAGACGCGATAGGGAGATTGTGGATTGGCTCTTCCCTATCTCCCCGATGAGAGAAGTAGATCAGACTGACCTTCCCAGTCATACTTGGATGTATTTTCATGGTCATAAGGAGGACATGTCGGGCCTCGACTGCTCTATACAGTGTAATCACCGCCTATTCTACTACATGCTAGGCCGCTTAGCATAATTGAGGAGACCTTACACCGATGGAGTTTGGTGTTAAGGAAGAAATTTAGAAGCAACTTAGTGTTGGCTTCTTATCAGTGGTTGAGTATCTTAAGTGGTTGGATAATGTTGTCCCTGTTCCTAAATACGATGGCAAGGTTAGAGTTTGTGTAGACTTTCGTGATATGAACAAAGCCAACCCTAAGGATAATTTTCTCTTCCCACACATTGATATGTTGGTTGATAACACTGCAGGACATTCGATGTTGTCCGTCATGGATGGATTTTCTAGGTATAATCAGATTATGATGGCTTCAGAGGATATGGAGAAGACTTTCATTACCGAAAGGGTGGTACTTAATTGCATCGGGTTATGCCATTTAGGTCGAAGAATGCAGGAGCCACTTATCAGAGAGCTGCTACTACTCTGTTCCATGACATGATGCACAGAGATGTTGAGGTATATGTGGACGACATGATAGTGAAGTCCCGAGATAGGGCAGATCACTTAGCAGCCTTATAGAGGTTCTTTGAGAGGATCAGACGGTTCAGGCTGAGGTTGAACCCTAAGAAGTGCACCTTTGGGATAACTTCTAGGAAATTGTTAGGACACATTGTTAGTGAGAAGGGTATAGAGGTTTATCCTTAAAAGATTAGAGCTATACTTGACATGCTTGCCCCGAGGATTGAGAGAGAGATCAAAGGCTTTTTAGGCAGATCACAAAGATATCAGCTGTTTCATATTGACCGACATATGTGAGCAAGGTCTGGCTGTCTTGAGAAAAAACAAATTCTACTCGTTTGGAATGATGATCACAAATAAGTGTTTCGAGAAGGTTAGGAGTATCTCCTTTCTCTAGTTTTATTGCCCCATACCGGGCGCCTCTACTTTTGTACTTTGCTCTGCTTCAGATATGCCTGATATGCTAGCTCACTGAAGGATTCAGTAGTTGAGCGAGCCATCTATTATCTGAGTAAGAGGATGCTAAAGTATGAGTGCAAATACATTATGATTGAGCGCCTCTTTTTAGCATTAGTTTGGGCCACTAGGAGATTGAGACATTATGTGACAGAGTATTCCATACTTTTAGTCTCACGATTGGATCCTTTGAGATATCTATTTGACAGACCTATCTTGAATCGTAGGCTCATGAGATGGTTAGTACTGATGACAGAGTTTGATATTCAGTATGTTACCCAGAAGCCAATAAAGGGAAGCATTATTATAGATAATTTGGCTTCTTTTCCAGTATTCGATGACAAACCTATTGACGATGATTTCCTTGATGAGTAGATTGTTTCAGTAACTAGTATTACAGGATGGCGGTTGATTCGCAGCCCGTAGGGTATTCTAAATGAACAAAATTTATAACCTAATACCTTATACTACCGTAGCATTGCTACTATAGTATAGTAACTCTAGGATCGTCCACAGGGATGGGTTTTCTTCATAGAAATGACTAATACTCGAGGCTTACACCTGTGATCGTAGTTGACAAAAGAGTGGGTTTCTCATATCACACTAAAAATAAAAGAGATTCAAATATGGAAAGAGTTCCCTTGAAGTGTTAGGACACTAGGTTTAGGTTCTTTAGCCAAATGAGGGGGTTTCCGGGTTGTTACCTCGCATTAGGGAGGATAACATATAGTTATCTCCCAAACCAAATCTTTATTTAGCTATAAAAACTAACCCTCGTTACATATCTTTGAAAATGGCATTCATTGCCCATTAATGCTCCCAGTCAATGAAAAAAACGTCTCCTTGACTCACCTTCTAATGGATCATAAATGATAACTAATGCACATCACTGGATCTAGCATTAAGCATCCAATGAGCCCTGAAAGCTTACCAAATATTAACCATTCAAGGTGATTTGAAGGGATCTAAACCTAAAGTTGAAGGGAAGAACAATAATGACAGTAAATACCTGCATGAAAAACATGGAAACCCTTTGTTTGCCTTAGGATCCTTCACCCAATGGTCTTCAACTTCAAGGAGGAAAGGGTTTTAGCCACTCATCCTTTGAGAAATCATCCTTAGAGGGTGTTTGGCTAGTGAGAAAGAGAGAAAGAAAATGAGAGAAAATGAGAGAAAAACAGGGAGCTTGTTTGGCAAGCCTCCCCAAAACTTCAATAATAAAAAAGTTCAAAAACACCTAAAACTAAAAAACTATTCCATTAGGTCATGTCTCTGGCATTTCAAGCCAAACTGCTTACACAAATTACCAAATTAACAAAAGCAAGAAAATATTACATAGGGATAATTTGGGAAGAAATAAAAAAGTAAAAAAAAATGGCAGGTAAATTCGTAGTGCGAAAATTTACAAGGCTGCGAAATTTCGAAGGGGCTGCGAAAATGCATAGCCTTGCAGAATTTCTTAGGGGCTGCAAAATTGGTAAGGGCTTTGCACTTTTGTTTTTTCTACTTAGCTTCGCATTCTCGTTCTACAATACCCACCGATTTCTTCATGCTTGAGCTGGATCCCAATCTTCAATATATATAGCCTGTGAAAACTACAAAAATTGTCATAAAATTTGATCAGAAGCATTGCTAGGTCCTTAACATGCCAATCAATAATTTGGTCAGACATTACACAAAAGTGCTCAAACCTCGGAGTGTTAAGAGAGTATGGAACAACACTATTTGTGGGTGGTAATCAACTGCTATAATTTCTTTGATGGTGCCGCTAATCACCAGGCTTGGCATTGGTATCCTATTGATATCACCTCGTAAGTGACTAAGTATTCCCCATATCAGTCGGGTTGACATTCTCTAATCATCATCGGTTGACGAATATTATAGTTGAATATGAGGCTTGCATTACGTGCCTGTAGACGCACTGATCTTGAGTTCGATACTGAGATCCACTGGGATCTCGCCAAACTTGGTTATTCACACACTGTGGTATCTGAGGACTCGAGATGACAGCCGTGGTGTGGTCCCACCATTTCTACTGATTTGCTGGTTGGAAAGGTCGATGAGCCGAGATATACATCCGCCTGTAGTAGAGAATCGCTTCGATGTGTTAGCCACCTTGGCTTTTGTAATTGAGATTCATGCGGGAGTGACTGTGAGACCATTGTTGACCGAGACTACGTTTGCACTAGCTTATTTTTGTTTGATTGGAGATATTAAGGATCAAGATGAGCTACCCTAGTACCACGATATTTACTAGTTTCTATCATGCACCGCTTACCCAAAGTCAACCTCAACCAAGGAAGGAGAGCATCACATCTGGGCTTCCGGGATTGCTATTTAAGGATGCACTCAGAGTAGGAGATTGCCCGATGGCCTGTTGTTATTATGTCTAGACTGTGCCTCTGCAGATCGAGTGATGAGAGAGGTTCATGCAGGAGTCTGTGGCCCACACATGGGAGGTCATATACTAACATGTAAGATCTTAAGGACTGGCTACTTTTGGTTGACCATGGAGATAGATTGGTCAGCTAGCCAGGCCAGTAGATGTCCGAGTGTCGCATGCATCTAGACTTGATACACGTACACCTTCGAAGCTGCATGCACTCTTCACATCCCTTAGCCATTTTCAATATGGGGTATTGATATTACTGAAGATCTTACCTAAGTCTTCCAATTGGCATGAGTACATTTTACGCTTATCGACTATTTCACCAAGTGGGTGGAAGCTACTTCCTATGCTAGATTGACAGCGGCAAGGGTGGCCAAATTCATTAGATCGCACATTATCTGCCGATATAGGGTCCCTCACAAGTAATTTATGATAGAGGGGTGCATTTCAAGGGCGAGATGGACATGTTGATTCAGTAGTATGGCATTCAACATCACAGATCGTCTGCGTATAGGCTGCAGACTAATGGGGCATTAAGGCCGCGAATAAGAATATCAAGAGGATTTTGAGAAAGATGGTCGAGACTTCTCGGGATTGGTCAAAGAAGCTCCCTTCGTTAAGGTTTATCAGACATCTTTTATACCTCTACCGGAGCTACCCCGTATTCTTGGGGTTGTATGGTGCATGGATGCAATGCTACCCGTCGAGATCGAGATGATCTTTAAGAGTGCAGTACTCAGGAGCGTACAGATATCCAGGCTGAGTGATTCGTGCCGCAATAGGGTTCCGAATCAACAATATTTATATCCTAGTGCTCTACTTTCAGAAAGGCAAAGCCACTCGCAGATAGCCGTCTAGGTTGAACTCATGGACGGGTTTTCGTATAAATAACTCACGCTGGTTGAACTCCGCAATTTTGCTTGATTTGGATGCTGTTAAAAATAGTGGGAGTTGGGTGGTTTAAAACTGAAACAAGTTAAAAAAATTGTAAAATAGAATTCCTCAGAGTGCCAGTCATCGTGTAATGGGTCCTCGGGCAACCGAGGTTCTCCAGGTCTTTCACGTCAGGAGGATGACATATAGTCATCTCCCAAACCGGTTCTTCATTTAACTGTAAAAACGGACCCTAAATAACTATCTTTGAAAAATTGGTATTTGCCTTCCATTGATGGTCTCGACAAGAATAATATCACCTTCGACTCACTTTCCAACAAATAATAAATGATAATCTAATGAATGTCACCACATCAATAATAAGTATACAATGAACCCTAAAGCTTACCAAGTATCAAGCCGCTTACGTTGATCCCGAAGGGATCAAACCTAAAAATTTGGAGAAAATAAAAATATCTCGAATCGCCTTCAATAACTCCATAGATGGTAAACTAACCCGGTGTCAATGGATCTAACGATAAGCATCCAAGGAACCCAAAAGCTTATCAAATATTGATCATTCATAGCAACCGAAGGGATTAAAGACTATGTTCAACTGAAACCATAAATGGTAGAAAATACCTTTGTTAAAACATGGAAAAACCCTCAGTTGCTTTCGATCCCCTACCCAATAGCCTTCCACTCCAAGGAAAAATGGCTTTAGCCGCTCATCCTTCGAGTCAGCCATCCCTGAGGATGCTCTCGAAGCCGAAAGTGAGAGAAAAAGGGAAGAAAATGTGGGACAAAGGAGAAACGGAAAACAGAGAGAAACAAATTGAAGCTGATGCCCTAAATTTTATCGTGTTAAATGTTTTGTGGTTTTGACTGAGGCTATGTTCACTGAAATGCTTAAATTACAAAACAAACCCAAAACAAAAGCTATTACAAGGGTTAAAATAGGAAGAAACAAAAAATTGTAACAAAAAGGCAAAAGCGTGAAATGCAGGAGAACAGGCTGTTGGAGAAACAATGCTCGCAGGGTGCATAGTGCTCACAGGAACCAAAAATCGCAATGCTCCATTTTTCTTGCATTTTCTGCTCCTCTTTCCTTCTGGTCTCTGATCTACAATGTTGAGTTTAACTCGAATTCTTCATGCTTGGATCGACTCAATAATTTTGGTATGATTAGTCAAGAAAAATCGCAAAATTTTCCAAAATGCGATCAGAGAATAGTAGGGACCTTAATGTGTAAACGGTTAATTAGAATGATCGCATACAAAAAGCACTTAAACCTATAATAAATGTGGTTCAAAATAGCACTTTTCAAGCACTAATCAATTCTGAATCCGATTACATTGCTAGTCCCTTAGCAATGCAAGAAGAAAATAATAAAAAAAACATATAAAACTATAACAAAATTATGTTACAGGTTGCGCCTAAAAAAAGGTCGTGGGAAGAAGTAATGCCTAACCCTAAGTAAGAATCATCAAAGCCTTGCCCGATAACTATCTTGAGAGGATGAATGCCATACAAAATTGAGTATCAAAAGAGCCTCCATCTCAGTGAATCAACCAAAAACTTCCACCAAAATCTAAGTGTTTGTTTGATCGGGCCAACAAATAAATCAAGGAACCGCACTCTCCCCCAACCTAGCTACTACCACGACCTAGCATGCTAACCAACCTAAATAGATCAGGACCCACTCTTATTCCACACCTTTTTTTTTTTTTGTGTGTTGTAGGGGTGCAATGCTGAGGAATCGACCGATGACTCCCAACCAATTAAGGCTTAGGGCACCAAGTCATAAGGATCTTTCGACCACAAGCTCTTTAGGTTTCACCCCGGACTTCAAATGATTTCATGACTCTAGCACCTACAACTTGCTAAACTCCACCCATCCACCCATATAGCGAGCACTAAGTCGGTGGCTCCCAACCAGTTGGCTTAGGGCACCGGGCTTTAAAGACTTTCGCCATATACCCCTCGGACCGTGCTCGGGTTTCAGGGCAAAGCGTTGCAAATTTTCTCTTCTTTTTTTTCTTTTTTTTTCTTTTCTTTTTCCTTTTCACTTCTTTTATTTTGGAAGACACATTGGCCTTCTATTCATGGGGGTCCTTAACCCATAAAGGTGGTCAATGAAAACTAGGTAGGTTATTGCAAGGCTTAGAGGTTAGGCGCTTTTTTCAAAGTTATTGAAGAAACCTGGTGTGCATAGTGTGTGGTTAGCTAAAGGTGGAAGAAAAATGGTCGAAAGCAACAATAGTTCAACTAATCATCCACTCAACTAGGCATGGAACCAATCTAACATCAATAGAATTGGACAAAGTTTAAATTTTTCAAATCACAGGTTAGGCAAAAAAAAAAAAAAAAAAAGGGGTGCAGTTTTTGAACAAAATAAGCTGTATAGTATAACAGCTTCACAAAAAAAGAAAACTAGCAAGCCACTGAACATAACAAAATGGGCTTGCTCAAAATAGTAACAAAAACATTAATGCAAAAGCCACTTCCTTCGCTAACTCCCCCCCAACCAAATGTCTCATTGTCCGCAATGGGGCTCGGATTGGAAAGTTAGGGAAGGCAGTGTTACCTCCTTGATGAGATGTGATCGTTGTTGGATAGGAGACTTCGCAAGCTTTTCATCGACACCTTATTCACTTCGTTTGGGCTTCAAATAAACAAGTTAGAAAAAGAAAAGAGAAAAAATAAAGTGACCAATTGGAGCATTTTGAAACTTTCACCTTCATAAAAATTTCAAAAGTGTTCTTTCTGGATATATTTGGATTCTACACTCTCTAAGCTCAACGTACCAAAACGCCTAAAACGGAATTTGATGAAAAAGTTAAGATTAAACAACATGAGGCAAAAATATGGGGAGTAGCGAAAATTTTTCGCTATATAGCGAAAATTTCGCTAGCATAGCGAATACCGCTATGATAGCAAAATTTCACATAAATGGAAAATTCTCGCTTATTTGCAAAATTTCGCTATAATTATAGCGATTTTTTTGAAAATAAAAAAATAATTAATACAACAATAATAAAAAAATAAAATAATAAAAATTCTTTTATATAAAAAGAAAATAAAAAATAATTTGTTTTTAATAAATAAAATAAAATAATAAAATAAAATAAAATAAATTTTTTATATATACTTTGTGTGAGAGACGCTTTAAAAAAAAAATATATATATATATATATATTATAATAATAATATGGCATAAAAGACAACTGACAAAACCCAAGCATAAAGGCGAGAGGGAGAGAAATTGCACAAGACCAAAAAAATTTGCTATGGAGCTTAAATTTAGTATAGCGAAAATTGCAGCTTAGTCTCTTAATACATAGCGTAATTTTCGCTATTCTTGCGCATTTTCGCTATTATTGCAAAATTTTCCGCTTATCTCTGACAGATCCGCATATCTCCGATTATTCTGCTTCAAAATTTTCACTAGAACTGCAAAAATTAATACAAGAAAAATTAAGAAAATTTGCAGAAAAGTGAAAAACAAGCTAGAACAAAGATTAACTTAAAAATTAGGGAAAATCTAAGAAGAAAAATTATAGAAATCCAAATAAAATAAAATAAAATGAAATAACACAAGAAAAATTAAAACAAAAAGTGGGGGAGACTGTGCTCCCCCCAAACCACTTCCTTAGGCCTTTAGAGGCTGCTGGAACTAGCGGAGCTTAGAAATGCCGAGGTTCGGGTGCTCCAACCGAACTCCAAGATTCGAACCAACCACGTGCATGCAATGGTGGGCACGTCAGGTCTTTGATGTAATGGGCAGAGGCTCTAACAAAGGGCCACTAATTTCTCGAGGCTTTCAAGGCGTGCAAAGGTGTTACCGGCCTTAGTGGTGGGTCAGGTTCGAGTGTGCTGGTGTGTGGGGCAAGGTATACACCGGTGCTAATAGGGCAGGGGCAAATTATGATCTTGGTGTTCTTCCACTGCCTCCTCATTCAACAAGGGAAGAATTTCTTATTCTCTCCTCCATGGCCCATAGACAACACATGATTCTGGGGCAACCTGCACTTCCTCAGGAGGTTCTGCTGGTTCCTCTTTCAATTCCTCCTGAAGTTGCAGTTGAGCCTGTTCACCCAAAATAGTTTCACTACTAATCCTTCCTCCGTGATCCTCCTCCTCTGATGTGAGATGGATTGTGTTGTAGATGTCCACTTTTATCAACCCATCCAATTCCTTGCTCGTAGAGCTCTCCACTGTCTCAATTTCCTGATTAGCCTGAACATTCACTACCCTCTTGTCCTCTATGAAATTATCCATTAGTTTGCTCAAATTCAGGATGGCTTGTTCAACAGGGGATGAGGTTGGTGGTTGCTGCTGCTGAGAAGTGGGGGCATAATATGGAGAAGTAGGAGGTGCATAAGTTGAGGGAACACTATAGATAGGTGCACTCATCCATTGGTCTCTATAGTCCCTCATAGACCTATTTACTCTGATTCTCCCTAAGGGTCACGATTCCGCCATGGAAGGTTCTTATAGCCTCATTGACATGTATGCTCTGTGGTTTCTCTCCGATCTGTATTGTTTCATGTGGGGTCAAACCCATTGGAACATGGATTTCTGCAGCAAAAACAAGGCAGCACAAAAACAATCCTGCAACAAACTTTTTTTTTTTTTTGAAATAAAATATATAAAAAAAATTGACAGTAATATAAAAGAAATTCACCAATACTTGTGATGAGGATCACAAGTGTTTCACACCAAATGCACTTAGGCACCATCCCTAAGAATCGCGCCATTTGATTCATGCCGCAATGTATTCCCATCAACAATATTTATATCCTAGTTCCTAACGCCGCAGCAAAGCTAACGCAAAGATATGGTCTAGGCCTAAACTCGTGGATGGGTTTTCAGACAAATGACTCACAACTTGATCAAACTAGTGAATTTCAGCTACTTGTAGATGTCATAAAAACAAGTGGGAGTTGGTGGTTTAAAACTGAAAATAAAAACAAGTTAAAAAATTGTAAAATAGAATTCCTTGTAGTGTTAGGTCATCGGGTCGGGTCCTCGGGGCAACTCGAGGTTCTTGTGGTCTTTTCTTCGCATTGGGAGGATGACAGGTCATCTCCCAAACCTAGTTTTTCATTTAACCCGTAAAACTTACCCTAAATAACCATCTTTGAAAATTGGTATTTGCCTTCCATTGATGGTCTCGGGACAAGAAATAACATCACCTTGACTCACTTTCCAACAATGACAAATGATAACTAATGAATGTCACCGTGATTCAACAATAAGTATACAATGCCCTAAAGCTACCTAAGCATCGGTCGCTTACAAAGTGATCCTAAGTGATCAACCTAAAATTTGAGAAAATAAAAATATCCTGAATCGCTCATCAACCCATAGATGGTAACTAATCTGGGTGTCAATGGATCTAACGATAAGATCCAAGGAACCCAAAAGCTTGTCAACATTGATCATTCATAGCAACCGAAAGGATTAAAGCCTATGAAACTGACCGGGAACCATAAATGGTAGAAAATACCTCTCGTTAAAACATGGAAAACCTCGCCGCTTTCGATCCCCTCCCAATAGCCTTCTCCAAGGAAAAATGGTTTGAATGCCATCCTCCGAGTTGTCATCCCTGAGGATGCTCGTGTTCAGAAAGTGAGAGAAAAGGGAAGAAAATGGGCGAAAATGAGAAAACGGGAAAACTGGAGAGAAACGGGCTGAAAGCTTATGCCCTAAATTTTATTGGTTAAATGTTTTTAGGGCTTGATTGAGGCTTATGTACACTCGGAGCCAAGCGAAATTACAAAAAAAACCCAAAACAAAAGCTATTACAAGGGTTAAAATAGGAAGAAACAAAAAATTGTAACAAAAAGGCAAAAGCGTGAAATGCAGGAGAAAAGGCTGCTGGATGAACAATGCTCGCAGGATGCACAGTGCTCGCAGGAACCAAAATTCTCAATGCTCCATTTTTCTTGCATTTTCTGCTCTTCTTTCCTTCTGGTCTCTGATCTACAATGTTGAGTTTGACTCGAATTCTTCATGCTTGGATCAACTCAACAATTTTGTCATGATTAGCTCGCAAAAACTGCAAAATTTGCCACAAAATGCGATCAGTAGAATAGTAGGACCTAATGTAAATCGGGTTAATTAGAATGATTAGTATACAAAGCCCTTAAACCAGTAATAAATGTGGTTCAAAATAGCACTTTTCGGGCAATTAATCACTTAGTAGGCCTAATGTTCCTGTTATGATCAACTAGCTCTTTGGATGAAGAGAGACGAGGGCAAAGCAGATCTCGTTCAGTCTATAAGAGAAGATGACCGTGGCATTTAGGAAAAGGGTTGGTTTCCTTAGAAGTTTCAAAAAGGCGATCGAGTCTTGAAAGTCCAAAGGGGATTGATCAGCGACCTTAGAGGAAAGTTTAGACCGACTTGAAGGGGGTCGTATGTCATTCGAGATTTGACCCAAGATGGAGCAATCAGGCTGACAAACCCAGATAGAAATCAGTTCATAGAGCTAGTCAACGTGGATTAGCTGAAGAAGTTTTATGCGTGATATCATGGTCAGAGGATGGGTGGCCATCACTTCGAGTATCCATATTCCATATTGCACACCCATACATTGATATAGCCTATTGCTAGCCCTTTGAGCGTCACGTAGTTTATTATGGCCTTTTTTTTCATTCTACTTCTTGCATGTACCTTTTCTCGACCTAGTGGGGCCCTACTTATGCGCTTTGTATTTATTAATTGGATCCGTGAGCATTGTGAGCATTATGCTATTCTTCTTTGTTCTTCTACTATACCGCTCTTTCTTCTCCATTTTGCATCTTCACTTTGTTTGCCTTTTGAGATTTGCTCTATCATCTTGTTTCTTTCACTTAATTTTCCTCAGGTGATAATGACATGCTCATGTCCCGGAGCTACAGGTTAGGCTGGTCACACCCATCGTTCCACCCTTAAGGTTTGATCCAGGAGTCTTAGTTTGAGGGGACCATTTGAGTTTAGGATTTGAGGTTCATCAAGTTAGATTGCAAGGCGGTGGCATTCATCTTACTTCTCGCTGTCGTTTCTATGCAAAATAAAAAAATAAATAAAAAATGAAAAATAAATAAAAGAGTTACGCTCATTCGATATTCACTTCATTGGTATTTTGGGATTAGCATGGTTTACCGACGATATTATGGCTTGAACATTAGAGGTCATTTTCGATTAAGGGACTTACTTTTCTTCTGAAAGGCGGGTGCGAGCATGGTATGATCCTTTTCTCCATGGATCCAAGAGACACATTGGGAGTGAGGTTTGGGTTTCCTTTGCACTAGGTCCCTTGGGTCTTTATCCATATCACCATTCCCATCTTATGGTGACTTGCCTCGATTTGGCATCTCAGATGAGGGTTCATCATCATCACTCAATGCTACACTCTAAGATTCTACCTTATTTCCTACTTTCTTCTACATCCCTTTAATTTTCTTCTATCCCCATTGAATCACCGTCTTCGTCATGCCCACGGCATTTTCGTGTATATCATCCGCTGTTTGGCATTCTTCACTATGTGTCGGGTCGAAGCCACTTTGCTCACATGATTCTCCTACATTTCGCATCGAGCAATACGCGGTCTGGGCATTATCTATTGGGTATTTGGGCCTTTGTTTCCCATCATTTCATTCACCTTTCACCCTTGACCTACATTACGGTCCGAGTCGTAAGACCACCATGAGGCCATGAGATCTCGTGTTTTCTTTGACAAATTTCATATGGATAGGTTTCGTTTACTAATTGAATACGGAATATCGACAAGTTTCTATTCTTGGGGAATATCAAGGGTCACATATTGCCTTTCCATTCAGTTGCTTGCCTCAAGTCCATGATCAGATTCAGATGATACAGAGAGTTGGGACCGTTGATGGCACCTTAGCTTGATGCTTTGACACTTTCACACTGGGGGGGCATACCCCCATCCTTGCATGTTGGCTTTGGCTCTTACACATGTACATAGGTAGTCCGTTTCACCTAAAGACGTTTTTGGCATCAGAGTTTGAGTAAGCCCCGTATTCAGCTTGGTTTTTTCATACAATAGATCGCTTTTGAAAGCTAACCGGGGATCAGATTCACGATATTCATTGACCCAATAGGGATGTACATACTGGGGCATTCCCCTATTCATTGTCCTGTTTACTCACGTAGATGATTGGGTTTTCAGTGATGCATTTCAGGGTTTTCATCTAGATATTTGAGTTTTAGATGTACATACAGAGGCATACCCCCTATCAGTTGTTGGTGGATATTGGATGTTATAGATTAGCGAGGAGGGCTTTTCCTCAGGAATGAATGCTTGTAATATTTCCAACTTCGTGACTTTGCCTGTATGTTCAGTGGTGGGTTTTTGACATGGTATTGATGCTCAGAATCAAGAATAACCTGCTTCCTACGCCTTTGACACGCTTTGATCTCTTCTTTGTTTCAGTTCTCCCATCGTGCTCTATTCATCCTCTTTTGTTTCGAGTTATCTATCATCGGCCCCATTCGATCCTCCTTTATTTTGTTTCGGGTTCCTCCAAAGATTTCTGTCTTATTTGATCCTTCTGTTTCGTGTCCCTCCCAAGATCATGCCCGGATTTGATCCCTTCTTTTGTTTTGGGTTCTCAGGCATTATGCCCAGATTCGATCCCTTCTTTTTATTTTAGGTTCTCTAGCATCGTGCTTGGATTCGATCCCTTCGCTTGTTTCAACCTCAGATCGCCCTACTTCATCTTCACTCCAAGATTGTTCGCCTTTTTTCTCCAACATCATTCTCGGATTTCATTATCTTTTATGGCATCGTGTCCGGATTTCCCTATCTTCATTGGCATTGTGTCCGGATCACTCATCTTCCTAAGCATTGTGCTCGGGTTTCTCTTAGTCCTTCAGTCATGGCGACTCAGTTCTGTTAGCCTTTGGTACTAGGTAAGGGGTCAAAATTGTTAGTCATATGGGTTCTTCACTAGAGTTCATTTCACTCTTGCATCGCTTGCACTTCGCACCCATGATTCACTCATTAATTCACACTACTGAAAATAGGCATATTTGTAGACCCTTAATTTTTTCCCCCAACACTTGCATTTATCCTATGGGTGTCACACTCACCCATCATTCTCATATGGCACCGTTAGGGCCCTTTTAGGTTTAGCTCTGGCCTCCGAGCCTCGGGTGGTGATCAGAGGCATTCATTGAGGTGTATGTAGTTCACTTCGGAATGTCATCGTGGCCTTTTTTTTTTCTTTTTTTTAGTTATTAGCATCATTCCATAGGAAGCAAGTGGGGGCCCCCGAGGTTTTAGATCAATAAGAGTTTATTAGACTATATCGAATTCGGAGCACTTGGGTTTGTTTCGATCATATCTCCCTCATCCAAACTTGGAATCATGCACTGTTTTTTTTTTTTTTATGGACTCCTTATTCAAAAGTTTTCCCAAGTGGCTCAACCGGTCCTCAAAGTTTCAGTTTAGGCAAAATTCATTGAAGCATGTTTGAATTTGGAGCACTTGAGTTTGTTTCGATCATATCTCCCCCATCCGAACTCGAAATTATGCACTGTTTCTTTTGTTGGATTCCCTACTCATAGAAGAATTCTCTGAAAAAATTTGAGAATTTTTATCAACTGGATCGACCGGTTGGTTTGGCGTATTTCAATTAAAGTTCATTATTAGAGCAGGTTTCGAATTTGGAGCACCCGAGCTTGTTTTGGTCATATCTCCCTTATTTGAACTCAGAATTGCACTCTATTTTTTTTGTTGGTTTCCTTATTCTTCAAGGAAAATTCTTTCAACTTTTCAAAATTTTTCTCAGTCAGCTCGACTAGTTGGCATTTGGTTCAACCAGTTCATCGAGTTAGCTTGTATGGAGCATTGATTTTGGTTGTTTTGGAGCCCAAATCCTACATGGCTCGGCCCAAGCCAAATGGCTAAAAAATTTAATCAAATAATGCCTTTAATGAGGTTCCTGTTCTGCCCATAACCCAGACAGATTCTTGTGTGGGCTGTCGAAAACTGGCAGTGGGCTGGCCTCGTGAATGCAAGAGAGATAATGGGGGGAGGGGTGTGATTTCTAAGGCTGATGGAGGCGATTTCGGTGTTGAAGGGGAAGAGAATCTAGGAGGCTTAGTTTTCTTAGGTGGGGGTTCCGGTATAAGAAGTTAGAGGGGGGAGAGAGAAAAAGAGAAAAAAGGGTTTTTTTTTTCTTTTTTTTTTTTTTGCATTTTGCGGGGGAAAAGACTCTGCTCAGTTTTGGAGGAGGGATTCCGAGTGAGTTTTTGGGATTTTAGTAGGAAGGTTCTCGTTTTAAGTTTCGTATTTCGAAGGAGGTTCTAATGTAGAATAGTCCGAAAAGTGTGGATTCTTATATTCCTAGGAGTGCGTTTGAATGATTTTGGAGTGTGTTTTTATGAAAAGTGTGAGGAAGGAAGAGACTCTGGTTTGGGACACTTTGACTTCTAGGGAAAGACTTCATCTGGTTGATAACTGAGAACGAGGACTCACTGCATATTGGGGAAATCTCTATCGATTGATTGTCAAGGCATGAAGAGGAAATAAGGTAAGCTCAAGATCCTTATACTTTCTTGCTTCATATGTTTATCCCCTTGTTTTGAGTTTTGTTTGAGAATATAGAAAATGTCTTCAAGGTCAACTCACCCAGACACGTTTAGTTTAAAGGAGTAATGATCTTCAAGGCATTGTTATTGGTTAGGAAAGCAGGCTCTACAATCCTTTATGTTACCATGAATTCTTGCATGAATTGATTTTTACATGAGACCTTCATGATCTTCATTGTCATGATTGTTTTGAGACCTTTATGTTTTTCATTCTTTTGAAGTGGAGGCCTAGGCTTTCATGCTCATTATGGGGGAAGGTTCATAGGTGTGAGCTCCATTGTTTAGGTTCTTTGGTTTTTTTGAGCTTCATGGCCTTAGTTTTAATAAGGTTGGGTGGCTTGGGTTTGGCCATCTTTAAGGAACATTTTGGCTTGTTTCAGTTGGTTCTCACTCATTTGTGCTTAGAATCATGTACCGTTTATTTTTTTAGATTCCTTATTCATTAAAGAATATTTTTGTGAAATTTGATAAGATTTCTCAACCGGTTGGGAATCGGTTCAACAGGTTATGCTGGGTAGCCTCAGTTTTAGAAAAACATCAGATTGTTTAAGTTGGTTTTCACTCGTCCCGGCTCGAAATTGAGTGCCATTTTTTTGTTAGATTCCTTACTATTTGAGGAATTTTTTGACAAAGTTTTAGAATTTTTATTAATCGTCTGAACTGGTTGGAAACAGGGTCAACTGGTTGTGTAGGACAACTTATGGGCAGCCCCCCTATTTTGGAACTTTTGAAGCCCGAATTCCTTGAGGCTTAGGCCCGTTTGCACTATTGAATTTGTGGGACATATTTGGGGTTTAAAGCTAAGCCTAAATTGAATTAGAGGGGACCTGCTTTGGATTTAGGACACTTGGGGTTAGGTGAGTTTGATTGTGAATTGGTGGTTGTGGTTAGAGAATTGTCGTTTGGGGAGTGTGGAAAGAAAGAAACATCTTAATCCCCTCATTTTCCATTCACTTCCATTTTGAACGCAAGCTTTGGTTACTTGATCATGGATGCATGTTGTGTATATCTGCAACGCATGGCTAGGGACCATAGGTACATGCTTGGGCTTTGATATTTGCATCTATATGTGTACATGGTGTTTGGACTTTGATGTTTGTGGTGCATTTGTGCTTATTAACTAACCATATCTACATCGCATGGCTAGGGACCATAAGTATGTGCTTGGGCTTTGGTATTTGCATTTATATGCGTACATGGTGTTTGGACTTTGATGTTTGTGCTGCACTCAAGCTTCGTTAATCCAACTATATCTGGCAGCGTATACAAAGGACCAAAGGTATGTGTCATTCTGCATTTTGCATTTATATGCATACATGGTGTTTGACTTTAACATTTTTGGTGCATTTGAGCTTGTTGACTGACTCCTTATGCAAAGATTCTGGCTAGGACCATGTGTACGCACCCATTGTTTTGTTTGGTCTAGTGTTTATGCATACTAGATACCGTAGGCTGGTGTGGATTTGGATCATCCTGCTTAGCCCGAGTAATCGATCGATTCGAATCATATGATCCCATGTACACAATTCATTAGTAAAGACTGAGTTTCAGGCCTAGAGGGGTACTACCTCCCATGGGGTACCTTCCCAATAAGTAACCTGATCCTCGAACCCAAAAATCTAGTTTTCGTGGACCACTTTTTTCCTAACTGGAGTCAATGAAGGGTTTTTGTTCTTACTTCATTTTCCCCATTTAAAAAAAAAAAAAAAAGTGGCGACTTCAAACAAAACCGTTCCTCATTAGGGATGGATTTTCCAAAGCTCGAAAATCAACTCCCTTTTTCTATTAATAGTGAGTCACGCTGGCACGTGGATTGGTTAGGGTCCACACCTAAACTCATCTATATTTAGTCCATTTTTAAGAAGTTTATGATTCCTTTTAATGTAGAATTATGGAATAATCATGAACTTTGTGTTTTACAGGTTTTCAATGTAACAGAAACAAATCTAACAAGAAAAGTAGTAAAAAAATTGGTCAAGGTAGAAATGTCGCGAGATAATCTCAAAATGTTGACATAATCTCAAAATGTTGCAAAATAATCTTAGAATGTTGCAATAGAAGCTCAAGGCAACCAACAGGTCAGTGTCGTAACAAGTAGTGATATGTCGGGACAAAGACAAAGCTGAACTCAACTTGGAAATTTAATGATTGTCGCGACATTTCAAAACTTTGTTGCGACATAATTTGAGAAGGATTGACTGAGAAATGTTGAAACAAATAAATAATAAGCTACAGAGAATTGAAAATCGTAAGACAAAAGTGTTACACAATGAGATTTCTATGCCGACATCAGGTGAGAAGTTTCAAGAAGTGCCAGAATTATGTCGTGACATAAAAATCATTGTTGTGACAAGAATGAAAGATAGAAGGCAAGAAGAATGTCGAAACATTCTTTTGCTATGTCATGACAATGATCAAAGCAAATGGAAATAAAGTTTTGTAAAAACATTCAAACCTATGTCGCTACATAAAGAACCGAAGAGGGAAGAAAGAATGTCGCTACACAACAAAACTATGTCGCGATAGAAATGCGGCGTGATTAACGAGAGAAGCCGGTTATGCTGGTCACGACAAAGGTTTGATATTGGCACAATCATTTCGCAGAATGATGTCTTGGCTGCATGATATATGTTATGACATTTCTAATCTGTGTTGCGATATAAAGTTTAGAGGGTAGCATCGCAAGGCAAGAAAGCTATGTCGCAACAATAGAAGTTTTATGTCATGACAATCACAACATACTGTTGAGATGGAACTCTATTATGACAAAGGTTGAGAAGAACTACAGGAAGAATGTCAAGACACAGAAATCTATTGTCGCAACACAATGAAGAGCGGCAGGGAAAAACATTTGTCATGACCAAGGTTTTCATGTCGCGACATACCATTCAAGTATTAACACTGTAAGGCATGAAAGAAATGTCACGATAGAAGACACTTATGTCGCGACAATTAAAAGACGAATTCAGCTGAGCTATGTCATGACATTTTCAATGTATGTTGCGACATAATTCAAGGAAAAGGCATAGAACATTGTAGCGACATAACATTGCGAGCCACAACAAAGCTGGAGGACAAATATAGCTACAATGTCGCAACAAAGTCGTCAACTGGGCCAATTTTGGGAATCCACAACTTCAACTTCGAAATTCGGCCCATCATTTGAAAACCTATAAAGAGAAGCATATAGGGCATTGTGCGCAGCTTCCGCCGAACCTAGAACATCCGGGGTATTGAGTCTCCTCAGATATTATTTTTCTTTTTCTTTTATTTTTAATTTTCTTTATTTCTTTTCAACATTTAGTTTTTAGCTTACATTTTAGTTAGTATTTTCTTGATTCAAAGGATTCAATAAGTTTTCGAAGTCAGTTCATTGTAAAAATTTGGTTTTCATTACTGTCTCATTTCAATGGAATTTGAAAATTCTCTGAGTTTATTTATTTCAGTTAGCTTGCAATTTCAATTAATTTTCCTGATCAGTTAGTCACTCTTATTCGCAATCCGATATTGAAAGACCGAGTTCTCTCGAATGGATCGGTGTTACATCATTTTCTGCAAACTTAAAAGAATGTCATAGTTTGAAATCTGGAATTTATCTAATTGGTGTTGTTCTTGAAATTAATTATTGTTAATATTAGTAGCTTGTACCTAGAAAGAGGTTGTATCTTGCTCTGATTTATAGGAGGCCCTTTGAGTGACATAGAAATGGAGATTCCTGAGAGTATAGCGTAGTTACTTAGGGGTATGCTAGACTAATAATATGAAACTAATGAACTCTAAAAGATTACTCTGATAGATCATTAATTTACTCATGGTGTGAGGATTAGTTGGTTGATGTATCAGTTTAATTGATTAGAGGTTTCTCCTTTGTCTGATGGAATGATCTTGATCCCATGTTAGCATATATCTAATCAAGGAGATAGAGAGTTTACTCAAATTCGAAGAATGAGATACCAATTCGATTGGAGAAGGCTTGCATTGTTCTGTCTATGGGGGCAAGAAATCTTCAGTCCTAGGAATATGGTGTGAAGTACTGGAAAGGAAAAATACCAAGTTCTTAGAAAGAGGATTATATCTTACAAGTAACTGATTAGATCCATGTGTCTGAAAAGATATGGTTATCTAATTAGTGAAATGCATAGTGTATGGAGGAATCCAAACTATACTACCTTGCATCTTTGACAAGTTCAGAATTCAAACTGATGGTTGAACTATGTTATAGAATGATGCAAAAATTGATAATTATACATTGATCTATTTCCCAATGTTAACTTTACTCAATGAATTCTCAATTCCAATTCATTTTGAATTTTTGTTATAGTTATAGAATTTTAGTTAGTCATTCTTTCTTTAGTTGAAACAAATCAATTTTTTACTTTTGAGTTCAAATAGTAAGGATCTTGGGTAGTAGGGGTAATTGATCTTTAGATCTCTCATCAATCCTCGTTCGAATGCTTTGCACTTAAAATCCACTTTTATTACTTGTATGACCTGTGCACTTGTAGAGAATTAGACATAATATAAATTTTCATTATTACGTACAAATCAGAAAACATTTCTTATAATTTTTAGTCAAACAACTAGATTTTTCATTCCTGCTGAGGATTGAATAGTCCATGGTGGTAATGTTAGAAATTGGTTGTAGTTTTATGGTCCACTTTAAAAATAAGATATATATAAAGGTTTTGGCACCACTACAGGGGATTGAATAGTTTTAGGCAGTAGTGAAAGAAATTTGGTATATATCGAATAGGTCTACTAACAAGTTTATGGTAGGCGAAGCTTAACTCGCCTAGGTGAAGGATGCCCGACAAGAAATCATACATCCGATCATTTTCCGACCTAGAAATGGAAAATAAACCAAGTAGAAAGAATTCCCTACATCTTAGAGTGTAGAAGAATCCCTAGGAAGCCTTGTGGACACTTCCTAAACCTGAAACCTTTGATTTCCCGAACTCCTCATTTGGATCCTCACGAAATTCGCATTTTCTGCATCCACGCTGCACTCTCGCCAATGCATGAACTTTCTTTCTACCGATGAACCAACCTACCTGAATCAGAGATCTGTGAAGGAAGCTCTTGGCTCTCCTTTTTCTCTCTTCTCTCACTCTCAGACCAAACCAAGAAAAAGGGATCTTTTTTACATTTTTGCCCATTTTTGTTTAAGTTTAAGTCGTGGCCCACATCGCGCCACGTGTCCACACCTGCTCGGGTCCGATTTTGGTCCGAAGCTACTGATTCCGTCTTCGTTCAAGTTCATATTATTTTCTATGAACTTAACTCAAGTTATTTCTTAACTTCCGAGATTTTTGTAAAAATCTCGTCCCTGGGAGTCATTGGACACCCATCATCCCAAAAAACATGAAAATCTGACTATCTCGGAATTCAACGAAATTCGTCTAGGTAACTAGATTTCGTGAGACGAATCCAACGGTAAGGTCCGCTTAATCATCTAAGATCTAGAAAATTTCCAGGTTTTCAACCTGTACGATACCGATAAATTATCGTTTTGCCCTTTTTCAACAAATTACCCCTTCACTGTTTTAATATCTTTTTGACAATAGATATCTAGGTATACTCCTGTATTTCCTAGTTGTTCAAATTTTGTCTCTTTTGGTTCATATTTAAGTATTTTGTATTGTTTTTCAAATGTTTTTGGGTATTCTTGTTTTATTTTACTAGGTCCTCCTATATGTCCTATATAATTCAAATCTTTTGTTTCATTTAAATTCATTATCTGTATTTATATTATTATATCTTCTATTTCACTTTCACTTATTTGACTCATTCTTCTATAGTTTCTTCTTCTATTATACTTGTTTTCCTTCTTTTATTTTTATTTTTCTTTCAAACTCTAAGTATTGTTCCAATAACATTTCATCTAGACTTCCTTTTTTATTGTTTTTTTCAAGATATTTTCTAAATATTATTTGTTCTACTATTTTACCAGTTGTTCCTCTAACATATTTGGGGTCTTTTCCTATACTAATAAGAGTATTTTGTTGAATTTATATATTTATCATCCTATTTTCAATTTGTTCATTTTTCTAATTTATTATACGTTTCTTTTTTTTACAAAAATTTTTAATATTTATTCTATTAATATTTCTATTTTTCTAGATTCCATGTTATTTGATTTTTATAACTCTTGAACTTTTCTAAAGGGATTTAACATATGACTTCTTTATTGGTTTAACTCTTTCTTTCACAATTTTTTTCCAATATTTGTAGAGTCCATATTCTTTTATTTTTATTTTATCTTTTGGATATAAATTTCCTATTTCTCTTTGCATTAGGTTTTTAATTATTTATGGATGTTTTCCTTCATTCTCGTTTTTTTTTCCTATTATTTTTCTTGTTTTTTCTAAGTCTAAATTAACCTTAAAGGGTAAATACTCATTGTAATTTTCTACTATAATAGGAATTATTATATCTTTAAGGTTTAAATATTTTCCTCCACTAGAATTTTTTGATAAAGATAAACTAATTTCTAAACATTCCATAACCATTTTATATATTGTGTTTTTTATTCTTTATATTTTTCTACTATTAAAGTCTTTACATAAATGTTGTCTTTTTTCTAAATATCTGTCTATTGTTTTTTGTACAAAGGTTTTTATTGTTATTCTATTCATTATCTAGATTATTTTCCCTATTGTCTTCACATATTGGAGTTTCTATTTTATTTAAATTACTATAAAATATTTCACTAAAATCTTCTTATTGGTTATAAGCTTCTTCAATATTATTATCAATATTATTATTTACAAGATTTAATTCCAAAGTTATTATCATCAGGTATATCTTTGTCCTTAAATTTTATATCATAGCTTTTTCTAATATTTATTCTTTTATTTTTTGAGGAAGATTTAGTTGTATAATTGTTATTGATTATTGTAAAAATATTTAAGGCTTAGCTATATATAATATTCTTAATATCCAATCATTTGTTAAAAATTATAATTTATAATAAGTCAGAGATTCTATTATTAAAGTATCATTTAGATCATAATCATCTTTTTCTTTTATAAGTTTTCATTACTTCAAAGTTTTAACTATTCATGAATATGGTAGACTTTTTCAAAGAATTCAACCATTTACGATTTTTCTTTGTCAACATGTATCGTGGAAACTTTTATTATTGTGGATAGTATTTGCCAAAGACTTTTTTATTGTTATCCTTTCCCACCTACTATTCATGTACTTATTACTATTATGAATTCTATTTTTACACGTTTTGTTTTGACATCAACTTTTATTTTTGCTTGAGATTTACACAAATCTTTTACTACCCTCCTTCTCATGCTGTTTTCTTATATTACTATCTTTTTTATATTTCTTTTATACGAAAATATTATTATCATGAGTTCTTATTTTTGATAAGTTTATCATAACAATTCTAAAAATAGTCTTATATTATCTAATAGTCTTATCATTAGATAATTTCTTCACAATTGCAAAATTCTTCAATATGATATTAATTATGATTATCTGTTAAATTTATTAATGTTTTTGTTATTTCAATTTTAAATTATTCTATCTTTTGTTTTTCAGTTAGATCTATCATGCTTATATTATAGCAAACTTTTTATGTGTAGCTGCTGTTATTGATCACTAAACCAAAATTTTGTTTCAAATGGTTCCCAATCATAAACTTCAATATTATCATCTAAAATTCTTGGATAATTTATTTTTATATTAATTTTAAAATAATATAAAAATAAATTAGGGAAGAAGGGAAGAAGGGATCTGCTGTCAATGAGGTTGAGGGTCATTGGATTACTACATATAACAGATAACTGAAGAGACTGTGTTAACTTTTACTATTTAAACTCTTATTCGCATATAATTTTTCTCTTGTCTGATAAATTTATCAATCTTTTGATCAATCTCTTGTTAATAATAATCTACTGTTTACCCTCTATTGAAATTATAGAGCCGTACAACTAATGGTATAATGCCTCTATTGAAATCGTATGGCTATATAATTTCAATAGAGGGTAAACAACAAATTATTATTGATAGGAGATTGATAACCTTATCAGATAGGAGAAAAATTATATGCAGATAAGAATTTATGTAAAATCCGAGAAAATTATAATTTTCTGAAAAATGGTATAACGGTAATTTCGGTCAAAATCCAAAAATTTTCTAGATCTCGGATGATGAAACGGACTTCACCGTTGGAATCGTCTCGCGAAATCTAGTTACCACATCGAATTTCGTCGAATTCCAAGACAATCGGAATTTCACGTTTTTCGAGGCACTAGGTGTCGGGTGTCGTATGACGGCTTGTGAGAGACATGTGATGTGACAAAAGTCACCTACTACATGTACCCATATGACACATGTTGCATGATTAGTAAGATTATGAAGATGAATTACTTAGATTAAGCCATGTGTCAAAAATCCAAACTTAAGGACACAAATAGAATTTTTGAAAAGTTTAAATGAATAAAACAAAAGAGGAATAGTTTTTTTCTTCATTTGGAAGCACAAAACGTGCAATAAGTGGGAGTTTCCGATTTTAGAGAGAGAGAGAGTGTGTGACTTTCTCTAGATTTCCCGGCGTTCGGATCATCAATTCTCGACGGAGCAAGAAGCAAAGTCGATCTACGCGGCAAGGGCTACGTGTGGGCACCGATTTTATGGAGTTCCGACAACTCCAAGAGGTAAGGATCTTTTCCTACTTGGTTTATTCTTAGGCTAAGAGCCATTTTATGGATGGGGGATGCTGGAGGTCCGAATTATGTTTCTGCCTCAAAACTAACCGAGTGAAGAAATCCTCACTTGCGGTGGCCATGAATAGTGTCAATCGCAGGTTTCACCTGCCTCACGTGATTGGTTGTGTGATTTTTGTGTTGTTTAGTGATTCAAAATGAATTGCTTGGATTGTTATTAGCCCATGTGAGATCATTTTGGTGTTATTGATTGTGAATTGAATAACATGAATTATGTAAATTAATTTTGTTAATATATACATGTAAAATGTATTAGCATGAATATTTTGGAATTGGCATAACGCATTCCATATGCACCGGGGCACCCTAGATGGTAGGTGTGAGTGCATGACAGGAAGGAAAATAAAAGAAAAATGAAAACGGTTGTGAAAGGAATTTCAAGGAAGATTTTTCGAAGAATTGCCTTGGAGAGTGGTCCAACAGTTCATCTCGGAGGTGGACCCATGACCGTTAGGAGAAATTATCCAGCAATTCGCCTCGGAGGATAATCCAATATATTTATCGAAACTTGTTAGTGTGTTTTCAAGAACAAAAAGCTTTTGTTTTGAAAACTGTATTTTCTCGCATTCTACTTAGGATGAGATCATGAAGACTACATGGATCGGGTGTAGACATTCAAGTAGATCATGTAATTTGCTTGAGTATGTTTGGTTGCCATGACATGTGCACTTAGGTGGGAAGTAACTATAGGAAATTGTCATCACAGCATTGTCACTCCCGTCGAGGGATCATTATTTCAGGTATGTGGAGGTACAGATAATGACGCGAACTAGAGGTCGTGATTTAGAAGAAAGTCGGATTGTGGCTTTGGTATGTGGCATTGTTTTGTAGCATCGTATTAAAACTCTGAAATTTTTATATTTGTTTTGGTTAAGTATTATAACTCTTGAACAATTGTAATATAGTTGATGTATTTTGATGATATTGATGCCAGGCCAAAGTGGCGCATTTTCGCACTCATGTATTAGGGTCTCATCTGAAACATAGATATTCGCAAGTTGACGGGTTATCTGGCAGGTACAGTTGGCGTCGTGCGTAAAAGTTAACCACCGGTCGCCCGATTTTGTTAGCAACGCCGTCCGGTGACCTTCGCACCTCACTAACAGTAGATCCCTTCTTCCCTAAAGCCCTCTTGGCTTGACAATACTGCGATGAGTCAGTATTAGAGACATTCACTGTATATATCAAAACACAAAAAAGGTATTTGGGGAAACTTCAAACTTTTATTTCATAAAACTCTCTCTTATCTTACATACAAGCTTCTCTAAGGAAAGTTTAGAACTCCATTACAAAAACTAGATACAAAGAAGGATATGATTTTTTTGATGATCCTCTAAGGAGAGTTTCTTCTCCTTTTATAGAAATTTAGAAGTTTGTTATCTATGTATCTTCAGAGATATCTCATCCTTTCTCTTCTTCTTACATCCACATATTTGTCCTCCTTTATCTTCATATCTTCATTGTCTTATTTCTTTTGTCATTTCTCATTTGATGTTGAAAAGATCTTATTACAATTATAGTGATAGACATTAGTTGTTAAATCACTTAAAGTTGTTATGAATTGTCATTTACATTTATAGTGGTAAACATGTCTTGTTAGGCCACTTTAAAGATAGACACTACATTTTTTTCCCCCAGGGTAATCCATCATTCACTGTTATTTTGTCTTTTTCATAACTTTTTCTACCTCTGTCCTTATTATTTAACTAGTTGGTAATAATAGTTGGTCCATCTTATTGATACATAAAATTCTTTGTACAGTCGAATATAATAGAATAGTGATGAATATCATCTAAAGTCTCAGCCAATACAATAAATAGTAGTGAAGAATAAAGATTTCAAATAAGTGATTATAAACCCAAAAAACAAGGGTATTATAACAGACAATGGACAAAGACTAGATGAGCATTGGGGATGCATGGCGGGCACTTGGAAGGCTGAGATCAAAGAAAAGAGCATTATTAACTCAAATCCACTACAGCAACAAGCGGATGATAATCATAGGCGTTGGAAAAGCCAAAGGATAGAGAATGAAGACAAAGAAAATCAATGATTGGACCAGCTATTATTGCCAGCTAGTCAAACGACAAGAACAGAGGTAGAAAGATTTATGAAAAAGACAAAAAATAACAGTGAAGGGTGGATTACCATTGGGAAAACGATGTAATGTATATCATAAAGTGAAGAGTAGCTTGATGGGAGGCGTATCTCACCATATGATATAAATGACATTATGAAACGGATTGATAATAAATGCCAACCACTATAATTATAATCTGCTTTTTTGAAGACATATCCCTTAGGGATAGTTGGAGGATAACAATAAAAAATATGAAGAGGTGGAAAGAACACGTCACTTAAAAGATAATGTTTACTTTTGAAAGTGAGAAGACAGATGACAACAAAGTTGAATATGAAGATAAGATGATAACTCAGCAAGTAAGCAAAAGATAAGAAAGAATCCAAAAACAGTAGAAGACTCTATAAATTGAGAATGTTTCTCAATTGAGGGGACTCTGTGGGGAAAGAAAATGCTCATATCCTTCTCTCCCCAGTTTTGTAATGGAGTTCTAAGCAATAAGAAGCTTGTATGTAAGATAAGAGAGAGTTTTATGAAATAAAAGTTTGAAGTTTCCTCATATACCTTTTTTGCGTTTTGATCTATATAGTGAATTTCTATGATGCTAACTTATCTCAAATCACATTGGCCCGGGAGGCGTTAGGGAAGAAAGATCATACATATGAGTGTGGTCACGAAGGTCACTAGATTGCTACATATAACATAACTAAGGAGATTGTGTTAAGTTTTATTGTTTAAAATCTTATCTGCATATAAGTTTTCTCTTGTCTAATAAAGTTATCAATCTTTTGATTAGTCTATTATTAAAAATAATCCGATGTTTACCCTTGTAAAACCTAAGAAAAATCGAATTTTTATGAAAAAAGGGCAAAACAGTAAATTACCGTTATAGTGCAAGTTAAAAACCTAGAAATTTTCTAGATCTCGGATGAAGAAATGGACCTTACCGTTAGATTCGTCTCGTGAAATCTAGTTACCTAGACGAATTTTTGTTGGTCGGGGATTGGTTTTCTGAGCTGAAACGGCGGCCGGTATAAGGTAAAAACCCCAATGAGTTTTGAAATAAATTGCTAAAATATGAGAAAAATGTATTTACTGCCAAAAAGACCACAAGCGATAATTTTAACATAAGTAAAAAGTTACGAAAACCTTTATGATGCCAGATCGACTAATCATGGACGCCTCCGTTGGATTCACTAATCTAAAGTTATAGACGAATTTTGTTGGATATGGTGGTCGAATTTCGATTGGAGGTGGCAGGTGTCAAGTGACGATGAGCCAGATGCGAGTCAGGTCTGATAGCTATTGTGAGGAAGTGCCTTATCATTGCAAATGCCAGTAAGTGATCAGATTCCTCAGGTTCCGATCATTGAACTATGATATCAGGACGTACTGTTTTAGTGCGCTCTATTGCGGATGGAAAACCGAATTTTGGTTGGTGTAAAAATATAATTTGTAAAAAATATGAAATCTAGGTTGGTTTCACTTTGTATTCCATCGAGAAGGATGTTTCAAATACGTATTTAATGGTTTAGAGCCTTTCGTGTGTGGACAATCCATGTAAATGTGATCTCCACAGGCATCGACACCTATCTAAACGTATCATATTTACATCTCTCTATACATCAATAGCAAAAACTAAGTTACATTTTCCTCATTTTATATATAAAACACATGCATCCTCTGATTGGTCTCGAATTTTATTATTCTTAGCCAGGTTTATCATCTCTCGATCTCCCTTATGAAAATAACCTAAACTTCTTACTGCCTTTGTATTTAGTCAGATACAAGCATGGAATTAAAGGAGTGAAGAGCCCAGGCATTCAATAGGCAAGAAACTGAATTAAACATTCAAGCTAAAGTCCATGAGTATATATGTTTAAGGATATAAACATACAGAAACAATTTAGCATTCTAAATGGAAAAAGCAAGGAAAACAAAAAAGGGGAAGAGAAAACTAGAATGAGAATGGTTGAGATTGTCTCTGAATCTGTATTTAGCTTGCAGCGAATCTTCAAACCCTTCCAAAGCAACCTCTAAGAGCCACACCTGGGTGTGCGCTATCTTTACATCTTCCAGTGGGGAGACTTTTATCTTTCTTTGTTTCTTTTCTTTATTTATTTTTAGTTTCTTGCCCCACATATTATAGGCCTAATCACATATTCAAAGTGGGTGAGCCAAAATTACCAATGTCACAACTTAACGCTGATTAATTTTTAGAAGGTGCTATTTTAAACCACCGTTTTCCTTCCACAGGTTTTGAGTGCTTTTGTGTACTATCATTCTAACTAACCATTGACATGTTCGGGTCCTAAGCCTCTTACGATCGCATTTTGTGGCAAATTTTGCGGTTTTTGCGAGCTAAATGGCTGCCAGCGGTTGTTAGATGGTGGCTCTGAAAGGAGAGAAGCAAATTCGACTCAACATCGCTCGGTCGGAGACCGGGAGAAAAGAAGAGCAGAAAATAGAAGAAATAGAAAAAAAAAGGGATCTCGGGACGGGTTGCTTTGGGATCGATGGGAACGTGCCGGGATCACGAGGAACGATAATTCGCTACCGTTTTCTCTATCCAGGCGCTTACTACCATAGCAAAAATTCTAAGGCCTTCATTATGCACAAATTTTAAGCTAAGCTAAGCGAGAATCCCAGCTAACTCAGCAAATACGTTCATATGTGAAATTACCCCAGTTTCGCTAAAAACGCTAATATATTGAAATTTAGCACTTCTCTCTTGAATTAACTTGTTCATAAGCGAAAATCTTTACTATTTTGTTTGATGTTTTTCATTCAAGCGACCTCGTTTGGCGGTCATTTACCTGTTTGTCCCTATTGTACATTTGTATTTTAGGCCTTTTGTCATTACATATTGGGAATGGCTATATAATCAACTCATAGCTTGCATGCACCTTTCCCTAACTTCAATCTTCCGATTACCACGGCGGCTTTGTTCGATTTTCTCCTTCATCTCCTCTTTCTCTCTAATTTCGGCTACAAACGCATCTCGGGATGACAGTGGCTTCGAAGTTATTTGGCTAAGGCTCTTCCTCCGCCCAGGAGGCCATTCTGATCTTTTTAAAGTAAAACTGCATCCTCATGTTTTCATAGCATTGCTTCTACTTTTTTTTATTTTACCGCATATCCACGTTTTTTTTTTTTTTTTTTTTTTTTTTAGGTTTGAATCCAGGTGATGTGTTTGGTGGCGATGCACGTGAAGCTTTCAAGGTTCGATGGATACTTCTTTGTTGATCCACTGATGCCCATTTAGTTGTCATTGTAATCACACCAAGTTAGATCGTTGACTGGTTTGTATGTTTTGAAACGATACAGGGGTAACAAATGCTATACGATGAAAATCATTTTGGTATTACGGAGTTTAATGCCGGAGATATGAAGTAGGTTAAAAATGGCTATATGTCATCCTCAGCGAGGAAAAAAGACCAAGGACATGTTGAATGCGTAAACCCACCAAGCCCGGTGGCCTAATGCTTCAAAGGAGTTATTTTGTTTATTTATTTATTTTAGGTTTTGCAACTAACCACCCCCTGTTTTTACCAAACATAAAAATCGAATTTAATTCACCAATTTGACTTAGCTCGTCATTTACTCACAGAAAACCCCATCCGTGTTGACTGAGCAGCTATCACTATGATGACGCTGTGATACGGAGAGGCTCTGGATATAAATTTTGTTTGACGCGTTCCGGGATCACCCTGCGCAGCGCGAATCAATGGCTTTGATCTCGGGATGTGTTGCTAAGTGCGAGATGATGACTTGTTGAACCGTGATCACTCATATCTACAAGTTTTAACGTATTCTTTTTATATTTCATTATCATTTTGTTTTCATTTTATATAAAAAAAAGGAAAAGTTATCTTTGCGGGAGATTCTCTTATGTTTTTGTTTTTTGTTTGCGGGGACATATTCAGTGGAGAAAGCTGGCTTCAAGTCAGAAAATGGAAAACAGGTATAATGAAACCCTGTGGAGAGTAACCCTAAACATACATGACAATGAGGACCTAAAGAACCTTTCTTCCATGCCGATAACCACCTTAATCTGTGAGAAAATCAGCCTTCCCAATTATGAGGGAATATAGAGACCAATGGATGAGTGCACATGTCTATAATGTTCCCTCGACTTATACTCTATCACCTTCTCCATTTTCAACTTCCCCAGCGGCAACAACCACCACCCTTCTGTTGAACAAGTGTCCACGGATTTGAGCAAACAAGTGGACAATTTTATAGAAGATAATAGGGTGTGAATCATTCAGTGTGTAGGAAATTGAGGTGAGTGGAAGCTCCGTGGGAGGGGGTAGTTGTGATTCATGAATTTGATGGTGATGGACATCTAGGGATCATCAAAGCTCACTAATAGTGGTTGAGTGCTCAAGGAGGAGAATCTGGAGGAAGAGTACTTGGCCCGAAGCCTGTGTGGGTGACAAGCATCATTACGGCTTGGAGGTGAAGAAAAGGCAGGAGAGGTCCTCTGAGGAACTACAATGTCTTTACAATTGTGTAGAATGGGCCATGGAAAGGAAAGAAACCTCCCCAGATGCTGCTGGGAGGTGGAAAGGAGAGAAGTGGAAGGCCACTTGTTCTTTAGAATTTTAACAACCGTGCCGTGACTTTGACTCAGGCCTTATGCCTGCAAGGCACAACGACGTGAAACTTTGCAAAGGCTTTATCGCTTCATCATAAAAAAAAAGTTCAAGATATGGCAGCCATATTAGCATCTGCGAAATTTTTTACCTATAAAAACAAGATGGCGTTTTACTGGCCGCATAGCACCGATTGTTGCGGTCGCGATTGGTTTACCGAACACCGAACCCGACCCAGCATTTACGAGCTCATGATTCAGCGCCTCATGAACACAGAGGGTGGTTTTGGGAGGTACCGCGGTCTCCAGCTTTGTTTTAACTTTTCATACGCTCTCCATTTACCTACATTTGTGTGTTATTTGTTTACATTTTAATTTTTCTTCTTGATTTTCTCTCCATTTTTAGTTCATTATGTTTTTGTTAATTTTACTTTCGTTTTTCCCTGATGACACTGCATTGTTTTTAGGTTTGTGTCTGATTTTGGGCTGGATTGAAGATCGGGAAATCTGGAGGCGGCCCGGGAATTACTACTTTGACTGGCATTGATCTAATGAATGAGAAAAATTGCGCTCAGTTGAGTACCTTTTACTACAGCTAACGGGAGCCCCAGCTGTAATAAGATTCTTCAGCTAATGAATTACAGAGTGTGAGAATGAGAGTGCGGCAAGAGCGATGAGTGAAATTACATGTAGTAAGTAAGGAAATTCGATAACCTAATGATGGAAGAAAGCGAAATGGCATACAGCGATTGCAGACACTAAAGGATAAAGCAGTAGCCGCAGTCTTTCCATTTTATTTACTTTTTTATTTTTGTTTTTATTTTGTATATATTTTTTATATGTGTAAAATATTTTGTTTTGCTTATGTTTGTCTTCAAAAAAAAGACATTTTATTTTATTTTATTTTAAAATTATATATATATATATATGCCATATATATATATATATATATAATTTTGTCTCAAGAAAAAATATTTTTTATTTTATTTTTATTAATTTTTTTTATTTTTATTATTATTTTTATTGCAATTATTTATTTGATTTTTCTTGATTTTTAAAAAAAAAAAATCAAAAAAAAAAAAATTACCCAGTATGTCAATTCGCTGCACATTGCAGGCTGGCCAAACACTTGAAAATTTTCAACTACTTTCTGTTAACACAGCCTCCAGGCTGTTTGTTTCATGGCTTTTCTATGTCGGTCGTTTTGGCGTTCTTGATACCGTTGGAAGCTTAGAGTGTAGAATCAAAATGGCCAGAAGAACAATTTGAGGTCTGTGCAAAGTGTAATTTTAAAATTGCTCAAACTGGTCACTTTTTCCCTCTCTTTCTTCTCCTAACTTGTTTTATTTACGACCCAAGCGGAGTGAATGGGTCTCGATGAAGCTTGAGAGAGAGAGAGTCTCCTATCCAGCAATGTTGTTAACCATCGTCCATATCAAGGAGGTAACAATTCCTTCTCTAATTTTTCCAATCAGGCGGGCTGGTTGTAGAGATGTTGGAGTTAGGGAGAGTTAGCAAAGTGGCTTTGTATTTATATTTTGTTTATTATTTGCTGCAAAGCCCATTTTGTGATCTTTGAGTGACTTGTTAGGTTCCCTTTCTATAAAGATGTTACTACCATGCAACTTTCTTTTTCAAAAATTTGAGCCTTCGTTTTACAGCCAAATTTTTGTGTATTTTACTTTGCTTTCATGGTTGTGAAAAAGTGAAAATTTGTCAATTCTATTGATGTTAGATTGGTTCCATACCCTAATTAGTGGATGATTAGTTGAATTCTTGTTGCTCATACTTTTTAACTACCTTTAGCTAACCTGACATTAGGTTTCAACGTGGTGTTTGTGACCTCCTACTTTGCACCTACTAGTTTCATTGCCGCCTTTAATAGGTTAAGGACCCATGTGGAAAGAAGGCCCGATCGTCTTCGAAAAAAAAAAAAAAAAAAGACTCTTTCAAATATTGCAATGCTTTGCCTTGACTACAGAAACACGGTCAGAAATTTACATTGAAAACTTCTTTATCCAGTCTGCCCCCAAACCTTCAGCAGATTTAGAACCCTGAGCTTAGTGCTCGCTGATGATTGGAACATAAGTTATGGAATTAAGTCTGTCATTAGTGAGGTGACACGAAGGGTTTGTGGTCGAAAGATCCGCATGACTTGGTGCTGGCGCCAGTGGACTGCGGAAAAGATGCTCGGTGATCCTGTTACGCCGGACTTTGTGTTGATGAGAAATTGGATTCGGCATTTGCACCAATGCAAAAAAAAAAAAAGAAAAAAGATGCATGTGGGAATAAGAGATGGATTCTCTGATCTATTTAGAATTTGGTTAGCATGTTCTAGTCGTGGTAGTATTATAGGTTGAGAGGGAGAGTGCGGTTGTGCTTGTTTGTGAGGCGATCAAATAAACATAGATTTTGATTCCCATTGATTTAAGTTGATTCACCGAGGGAGGCTCTCACGTGCCTTTCAATTTTGTATGACTAGTGTTCCCCTATAGTGGGTTATGTTGTGACTTTGATTCCCACACAAGTTCCCAGGCATTACTCATCACAACCTTTTTTGAAATTACCCTTTTGTGAAAAATTGTTTCCATTACGTTTGCCTTGTATTTTGTGCTCTTAACATTGTTTTTCATTACAAGAACTATAGCAATGTGTGGGTTCAGGGTGTGATTGGTGCTATGAAGGTACTATTTTGAACCTGTTTGTATTTCGGTTTCGTGGGCGTGCTTTTGTGTGATGATAATAATTAACAATTGACATGTTCGGGTCCACCATGGTACTCTTGATCGCGTTTTTGTGGAAGATTGGTTTTGCGAATATAATCAGCGGCATTGTTGAGTCGATCAAACACGAAGAACTTGAGTCAAAATAACATCACGATCGGAGACCGGGAGAAAGAAGAGCAGAAAATGAAGAAATGAAAAAAAGAGGATGCGAGGAAGCGGAGTTGTAGGATCGATGGGAGGCTTGATAGCGCGGGATCTGAGAGGCGGTGTGTTTTGCTCGCGCATCACCTGGAGTTACACACATATCTTGAAAAGGCTCTGCAATGCATAGCGAAAAGTGAAGGCCCAAATCTATGCACGAACACCGTAAGCTAGCGAAAATTTATAGCGCCGGCTCCAACTCGCGTTCATAGCGAAGAATTTTGATTTCCTTCTTCTTGCGGTTTTCACTAACGTTTGCCCATTGCTTCTCGCGAAAATTGTTCATAGCCAAAATCCACGCCCTTATGTTTTTTGATGTTTTTTGATTCAAGCGACTACCCAGTTTTGATGATTATTTTATTTGACCTATTGGTGACATTTCATGTATTTTTGCCGAAGCTTTTGTCATTTCACATATTGGGAATGGCTAAACCAACTTATAGCTTTATAACCCTAACTCAATCTGATACCTGTGACTTTTGTTCAGGTTTTCTCTCTTCTCTCTCCTCTCTCATTTCTCGGCTACCAAACATCTGCGGGGATGTGTGCTTTCGGAGGATGTTTGGCAGACTATCTTATCCTTGAAGGGAAATTGTTGATGATGTTTACCATTAAAAAACGCGGCTCCTCATGTTTTTCACGCAAGCATTTATTCCCACCCACGTTTTTACGTATCTCCGTTGCCGGTTTTGATCGCTGTGATCCGTACCTACCGTTGGCGTTTTGGCGAAGCAGTTCGGGTGGATGCCGCTGTTGATCGTTGCCGTTCGGTTATGTTCCGCCGACTCTGAGTTGGTTTATCGGTGATGGTTTGTTGTTGTTACTGATGACAGGAGTAATAAATGCTATACGTGGAAAATCGTTGCCCCAGGTGCCGGTTTTGACCGATGAAAGCAGTTGGGAAACGCCGTCATCTCCCCAGCGGCGGAAAAAGATGCGGCCGGTTGCCGGTCGCCGAACCACTGATGGTGGCGTCGCGAAAGTTTATTTTATTTTCGTTTTTTTATTTAGTTTTGCAGCCAACACCCACTGTTTTTTGACATATAAATCCAAATTTAATTCACCAATTTGACTTCCTCAAATCATTTTATGCGAAGAAAACCCCCTATCCGTGTTCAGCCCTAGGCCGTATACGGTAACCCGGCCGGCGGTGGAGGAGGAACAGGATCTCTAAGAATTTTGTTGATTCGGATCACTGCGTGGCGCGAATCAAGCGCCACGACATCAGCGTGATATCACTGACTACGGTTCCTGGAAGCAATCGTACTTCAACGCTTTCTGGCTTCAGTATCATGGCAGAAAGCTAGCAATGTTGGCATCGGGAAAAGGCTAAGCGCGAGATCCATTTGCAATGTCGCGGCATCACTTAACGATGCTTCGACATAATGGTCACAGGTAATAAGGTGCGGAAACATTAATCGATCGACCGCCGCCAACATGCAACTCAATGTTGACATTGACATCAGGCTTCCAGTTATCGGCTAAATGTCGACAACAAGTTGGTAATGTATGACATGGTGGCGGATGGCGCGTTCCTGCGGCGTCGCGGCATCGGCGGCGGTATGGACGCTGAGCGCCAGCATGTGCAGAACGGCGTATGGCGACGCGGAAATCAATCCACAACCGCGTGCCGTGTCAGCGGCATCACCCGCGACATTTCACGGTGACTCGGCGAGTGCATAATTGCCTCCATTGATTTTCAATGTCGCGACACTGAATTTGATCCACGACATAGCCGCTCTAATGTCGCGACATCGTTACGACATTTCCCATGACATCAACACTGATGCAGATTTGCTTTTCTTACGGCTTTTTGGACGCCGCGTTACGCTTCTACTTTTTGGGCCAAGACTAGAAACTGCAAATAAAAGCTCCTAGGGAGGAATATAACGCACAGCCTTATTCATCGATTTTACTGTTTTTTGGAGTTGAAATCTCATTGTATAAAATTTTCTTTTAGTTTTAGTTTATTTTTTAGATTTATTTTTTATTCTTTTTAGATTAAGTGTAATGATTAAGGTGAGATTAGAGTTGGATTGATTGTAATCAAAGCTGTCCATTTATGTCCCCGAACTTTAATGGAATTAATTTTTGCGGAATTCATTTTATTAAGTTTTGATTCTGATTTCAATGAATTTGTTTGATCAACTGAACGTCATTGTTATATATATGTATCTGATGAAAGAGCTAAGCCTCTAGGAAGAATCTGTTGTTTTGATTGTTGTTTGTGGTATTTTAATGTTGTTTTAGGAACGAAAACTAAAGTGATTTAATTAGCATTGCTCTAATCTTGAGCTATTGAATGATGTTTGGTGCCACCCAGAAAGATTTCATCTGTGTTCGATTTCGGGATCCCCACACAGGTGACATAGGGATGGAATGACTTGAGAGTAAAGAATAGCCTACTTGGGGCTTTGCCCATTCATAGCATTATTCATAAAACTAATGCACTCTAAAGATCACTTTGATACATCACTAGTGATGTTCTAACCTCTAACTTCAAGGTTCCCTCTTGGGTGACAGTAAGAGTGTGTTCTCGAGGCATAAGAGCCGCTTACCGATCTATCAATTTAATCCATAGAGGTTTCACCTCAATTTATTTTGTATTGTGGTAAAATAATCTGATCTCATATTAATATAGTTTAATCAAGGAGAAAGGCATTTTTAGTCGAATTGATGGATGAGGTGGCCTCAAGATTGTATTAGAGCGACTTGCATTATCCTCTGTTTATGGGAACAAGCGGTTTCGATCCTAACATATGACTACTGATATTGAGAAGGAAAAACAATCGGTCTTAAAGAGGATCAAGTCTCTGATGACTCTTCTAGACCATTGACTTGGACTTTGGGAATATGGTCATCTAGGGAAAGCAAATGTGTAGTCATCAGGAGGCATTCCAAGGCTACCCTTACCATGCTCTTAGACGATTTCAGAGTTCTATCACCTGTTGTATTTTCTTTGCAGGAACCATGCGAATGATAATCATCTTTAATTTCATTCTGGTGTTATTCAGGATTCGATGACTTCTAATCCATGTATTTTAGATTTCATTCCATTACAAAACAATATATAGAAATTTCTTTTATTTAATTTATGTTAATCTCTTTTAGAAATTAGAGGTTCAAATAGTAATGATCTTGATTAGTAGGGGTAGTTGATCTTTAGATTTTATGATCAATCCCTATGGGAATGATATCCGGACTTATAAAGTCCACTTTATTACTTGTATAATTTGTGCCTTTGCAGTGATTTAGACCAAAAACAAATTTAATTTACATCATTTACTGGCTGCAGCTGCAACAGTTTTACTTTCTGATAAATGGTTTGCTTTTGGCTTTTTTGGGATTGAAACAATTTATAGTATCACGATCGATAACTTTATGATTTGTTACATGTGTAAATCGATAAATCAGTCTTTAGCGTTGATTCAGGGGATTAGACAATAACATCTTTTTGTAGCTTTTCGAGAGTTTGTTTAAGTATGAAATAGAATTACAATATTGATTTTGACGGCTTTCTTTGAATTGAAATAATTGTGGATCGATATTCCGACAGGAAATGAAGATAAAGATTGGACATTTTCATTTATTTTAGAAAAAATTTCAATTAGTTTTTCGGTGGAGTAGCTTATTCTTCTGTGATCTGTTTTGTGTAAACTTATCATTATACTTTTCCAGTTGTCTACTAATCTCACTGAGTTTGAGTGTATTATCATTCGAACTCTTTCATCAAGAAGCTTGAAACAAAGTGTTGCAGTAGACAGGCTAGACTGAGAAGATTTAAAGAAAGTGAGGCGTGACGGCGATGGTAGATGAAAAGCTAATCAGAGGCTCTTGTGCTGGTAGCAGTAGCAAAGAACCTCGCGAGCAAAGAACAATGGAAGAATTTTGGAGACCATCGTTTAGGTTGATATTCTATAGTCGAGCACGCAATTGAAGCAAACAACTTTGGTGACTGCACTCATCACCCTGTGTTTCGACTTTTACGATTCATAAAAGGGCATCCAGTGAGGATCCTGTGTTTATCTCAGGCAGTTTCTTAAGGATGTGTAAAATCGGGTGAAATTTGAATGGGGTAAATCCGGATGTTATCAAACCCATATTGTTCCCATTTTACTAAGGACCACAGCAGTAAGTTCAGTTTGGGTCCGCTACGCATATCAAATCATTATTATGGGAGCTCGTCGGAAGCTGCAGAAAATATTTCTCCACTCACTTCAAAGGGAGATTAGAAATCTGTTTCATTTAAGCTTAAAAAGATAGTGAAAGGGCAGTGAGTGTGCAAAATTAGGTGAGAAATGCTAACGGGTAACGCAATGCTCTGCGATCGAGTTAGCGTAGTGTAGTGGTATTTTGATAAGTGTTGTTCCTGAAGAAAGCGTGTTGACTATTGATGATTTAATGACTTCCCGACAATATTAGATCTAATCCTAAAGCGAATTCAAATAAGTACTAAAATTAACAAAAACTTAGTTGTGTGCCAGCCAGTTACAATAGTTATGAGAAACCTAGGGCTTTACCGTCTCCTACCACTCTTGATGAATGTCAATTCAATTAAGGACTTATTGAAGTAATTATATGATTTATGTTGGCGGGTTGATCTTTCTTACAAGATATTCTCTCTGGAGTATATTTTTCTCTACCATGATGGGATCTGCATACGACCTCAACCCCTCGATTAAAAACCTTAAACCATATGACACCTAGCTGCCACACTTGAGTCTGGGCATCATCTCTATTATTAGACTACCAGTGTTTTTTTTAACCATGTCCCTAGAACATGTCTTTCTCTCGATCTCAAGCTCCCGACTTTAGCATGCCACGGTTGGCGGACAATAACATTTAGTGTTCAATCTAGAATTCAGCGAACATACTGGAAAACCATATTAACATTCAAATAAGCGAGAATTAATCAATCCATCAGCTGTGGTTAGGGTTGGAAAAACCCTAAAGAAAGAATTGAGTCATCATATTATTTACTACCAGATGGAAGAATTAGAATCATGATCTGAGTTGAAGGAAAGACTCTGAGAAAATCGAGTCTTGCGATGCATCAGAATCATTATATCTTGATCTCTCACTCCTGTATCTCTCTTTCTTCTGGAATCGATCCTTCACTTGAAATCACTCACTTTTATACCTAGAGGCCGCGCCCGGGCCCATCTGTCATTTCAAGCTGGGTTTTCGAGTTCCAGTAATGGAAAGGAACCTGCCGCGCCAGCCAGGTGCCATAACGGGGACTGAGGCCTTTGTTTGGCTTACGATTTGCTATGGTGAAGGGGTCTTCACGGCGTGAAATTCCTTTGCGCGACGAATCAATAACCTTTCTATTCTTGCCCTTTTTGTCATTTTTGCTTATGTTATATTTACATGTCTTTTGTTATTCCAGCATCTCTGTATTCTATAGAACAATATAATATGAGGATGTGATCTTGTAATAGAAAAAGACTATAAATCATGCTTTTTAGCTATAAAGAACACCGAGAATTCAATTGAAATGCACGCATATGCGTTGGAATTCATCGATCAACACCCGAAGCAGCTTCTTGCTTGTACCGAAGCACAAGAATAGACTCCACCACAAGCAGGCACCGCAAGAATAGCGTGAAACTATGGCGATGAGCCCAGATGACGGGGTGATGTGTGGTGATGACTTTGCTCTGCCCAGCACACCGCTGTGTGACGCGAAAGTCCATATTAACCAGTTCGAAAGATCCAGGGACTACCTTGATTGTTTAGCTTTTTCAAAGAACTTCACTTAACTGTTCCGGTCTCAGATTGTCAAATGGATCAGTCTGCATGGATTAAATACAAGTACCTCAAACTTGAATAAACTTGCTTATTTGATATCTGCAACAGGAAGGATGAGAACGCTCAAATTTATTCACTTCAGCCACTCTAAGGGGATTAGCTATAAGACAAATTCGGGAAGAGTACTAATACCGAGAGGTTTTGGGTGAGGGTTCCTATAACGGGGATCCATTGGTGACTCCCACCGATTGTTTAAGAACATAGGGCATTCGGTTCCACAGAACTTCACCCCGAACCTCAACTTTTGCGACCTCGGAGTCTAGTCATGTAGATCATCCATCCTCTGTCCCATGTAGCGAATGCAGTATGAAGTCAGCCTCTTTGAGCCGGTTACACGTGCTTCAGTTCAGGCATTAGGCTTTGAAAAGCCCCTTGGACTGTGCCCGAGATTCCGATTGGATGATCCACATTGTTATTATTATTATTATTATTATTATTATTATTATTATTTTATTTTATTTTATTTTATTTTTATTTAGGGCTCAAAGGCGATCCTCTTTTTCTAAGGTGTCCCATCACTCAGGTGTTTACTTCCTAAGGCTCGTAGGACTCTTGTATGGTAAGTTAGTCAAGCTTCCCCAGAATCCAAGTGTGTGTGTGTGTGGGCTACTTTGGGAATTGAGTTCTTGAGATCTAAAAAGGGGTGGGCAGACATGGTTAGTCTTGACTTTACACAATGTAGTCCCAATTGTCAAATAATCTCGGAGTCCCTATTCTATCGAACATAGGTTGTTTTTGCGATTACTACAACTCCCTTTTGTTGCCATCATGCTCAAAATTAAGATAGGGATACTCAATACCAATTACGCGATTTATCATATTCTATATGTGCAATTTATATACATGTTGGTGCATAGAGAGGCAACCTAACACACGCCTAAAAAAAAATGGACCTAAGCATGCAAAAATAACAAGATAATAGCAAAAAAAAAAATGGATGCTAATCATCTGAGAATAGAAAAACCTTAGTCAAATAAAAAAACGGAGTCAAAATAACAGTCAAAATAAACTAGTTCATACATAGTCATACCCCATACACCCACCCCCCAAACTTGAAACTGATAGTGTCCTCAATGGCACAAAAAGGAAATAAAACATAAAGGTAAAGAAATACGTCCCATAAAAAAAAATTACTACGGTGGTGGTACTATGTGGAATGACAGAGCCGAAGAGTCATGATCCGTCCCCGCCGGCTCCTGGGATAGCGCGCCCATCTTAGCTCCTGGATGGAGTCCATGTCCCGCTCAGTGGCAACCCAAGGTTCTCGCGACCATCCTGCAAGAGGGCGCTGAAGCGGGCGGTCAGTGAATGGATCTGGTCGGCCAGGGACTCAGTTGAATTAGAGGGGACCTCAAGGTCGCCGTCCACTAGGTCGCTCGCACTGGGTGTAGCTGTTGGGACGTCCTTGTCGGTCTCCTCATCCGACCCGTCTAGGCTCTCGAACTTCAGCTCCGGGCAAATGGAACGGGAAGGCGCCCCGGTTGCACTTGCCCCTGAGTCCAAAGATCGAACTCCTGCAGACCGCAAGATAACTCAGCTGATTTATGTAGGTGATCAGTGGAGCCAAGCAGAAGATCCATGGTCAATTAATCAACCCCGCCACGACTATCTCGATGTCGAACTGGACTCCCTTGGTCATGGAATATAGGAGGATCGTCTTGTCCTTAGTCACTGTACTGAGATGCAGGGAAGGTTTAATCTTAACACATAAAAAATTATACCAAACCTTCGCCACAGGCGTGAGTGCTATCATCGGAAATGTGGTGAACTCGCCCATCAACGAATGGCGCCGCCACATGCCCTGGCTTTGTGTAAGCTCCTACATCAGGCCTTGGAAGTCCGTATCCACACATAGCGCCTGGTACTCCTCACTATCGTCATCCCTTAGTTGGTAAATCTTGTTGATGGTCTGGGCTTCGAAGTCAACCCACTGACCTTGGACAAACACTATGGTGCTGACCCGGAATGGCAGGTTAGAGTAGAACTCGCAGACGACATGGGCCACTCCTGGGGTTGGGGGGAGCACATAAGGTCTGCCAACTTCGAGTTTGGATAGTGAAATTGAAGAACGTATTCAAGGTCTGAAAACCCCGCTCTGGGATAAAGGAACGGATGCAAAGCGACTCGTGGTAGAGCCGCTATGCCTCCCGAGAAATGAAACAACGCAAATCGTCCGGAGGGGGAGGTGCTGCTCGGGATGTGGAACCGAAGTGGTGTCGCTTGGCTGGGACGATCTTCTTAGGAGCCATAGTAGTCACTGACGGCTCAAAATATGAAAAAATCTACACAAGAAGAAACAGAGACTAAGGGCTGTACACACAGTGAGGGAAAAAATGGCCAACCTGTGGGTATTTACAGGAGTTGAACATGAGCCAAGAGCCGCAAAGGTCCTTTCACTACTGGGCTAAGACATACTGCGGAAGGTGGTGAAGGGCTCCTTCAGCCGTATGGCTGACTGAAAGCTCTCACATCTACAAGGTGACTTCACTTACCACTGACTGTAAAAGTTTATCCTGGTTTTCCGAAGCAAATGGCGGTCACACAAGTGCACTAAGAAGTACGAGCACTGTGTTTTTTCCCTCCACCTTTAATATTCATCACGTTATTAAAAATAATTAAGGTTAGGATGACCAAAAACTATTTTTTTTTTTGTAAAACAATCAAGAGGAATGGATATAATACGAAATGAGGGGAAAAGAGAATCTCACAATGCTTGGGTTCCCTCCCAAGAAGCGCTATGTTTAATGTCGTTAGCTCCACATTCCTACAATGTACATGTTGTAATCTAGAGGATCTGGGACTACTAACGCACTTTCGTAGTGCTCAAAATCGCTGCTCAGGGCGGTTAGACTATTTTGTCTACCATGCCCTTGATCTTCTGGGTAATTCGTTGTTCTACACAAGACTAATCTCGGGAGTTTACCACTTCGCCTTGCAAGATCTCTTTAGCCGAGGACTCAGAAATCTTTGTTAGGTAGTCATCCGGGAGCCTGGTACCGGAATACATGAAAGGTGATCTGCCTCTCTGTGGCCTCACCTTAGTTCTCCTCTCGCACATCAATCGCTGCCCCGCCGCGCTAGAAATTTCCTACCCAGTATGATAGATATTTCTTTATCTTTTTCCATATCCAGAACAATGAAATATATCGGAAATATGAACTTGTCCACTTTGACCAGAACGTCTTCTATCACCCCCCAAGGGTGTTTTTAGTGACTCCATCTCGCCAACTACAGTGTGATCGTGGTCGGGCGAGCCCACCTAACCCCAATCATCCGAATATAGATAGTGCATGAGATTTAATACTTGCCCTGCATCACACAAGGCCTTCTCAAAGATGGAATTTCCAATTGTGCACTGTGATAGCAAAGATCACCCATCTTTCTACTATTACAGATGGCACTCACTCTTAGTGAGGCCACTGGTCTCTGTAATCCAAATGCCTTCTATTGACAATATCTCTTTTCATGAATTTCACATAGTCAAGTATTATGCTCTAATGCATCTAGAACAAATGTTTATGTGGGAGTTTCGAACACTTTAAATTTGGTGAATCATGACCACTCTTATATTTTTTAGCGCTATGGTACGAAGATCGTGGATAGTAGGTTCAAGCCATGTCTGGCCTAATTTAGCCTCTCAGCTTCTTCTTCATCCAACTTTTCTTTATGTGGGTCAGTTCCCCCGCTCCCTTGTCATTCTAGCTAGCCGATTACTTTTCATCTCTACCTCCCCTATCACCGTGGCCGCCCGGGTGCTATTAAGGTTCTTCACACTCTCAATGTGACCGCTTACTTATCTGCTACTCCTCTCGCTCAAAGCTCACCCTTAATTACTCCTGCAATGCCCCCGCTGCCTTCTCCGTGAACAAATCGCCATTTGGCCCATTCCAGACTTAAGTTTCTCAATCGCGGCCGCCGATTGTCTAACCGGTGGTCTGGCTTTGCAAATTCTCCTTTGTCTCATTCATAAAGGTAGTGTGTGAGGTGAGCATTTGTGCAAGTGCTTGCTCAAAGTCCACTTTTTTCTCAGGGGTTGGTTCATTGACTCGGGGTGGTGCCATGTTGTTCTAACTATTCCTCCAACCATAATTCGACGGCCTAATTACCTGGTTACTTCTCCATCCCCGACCTGCATTCCACTCCGATTCCGTATTTGTTTTGAAATGCATCGCCTCTACACGTCTCACGTGGTTAATTATGATGATTCACATATCAGCTCCGCTCTATTGTCATCCGCCCCGATCACACTCCATAGCATCATGGCCGCTCCACCGCAATATTCACAAATTTCCCACGGATTATTCTGAATTGCATTTACTGAGCCCTATTGCTTCGGGCACCGCTTAGTTAACTGTAAATATGATTTACTGTGACATTTAGAATCTCTCAGACCTACTCCTACCGAGGGATTCCTCGGTGTCGATCTATCTCTAGGCCAATGATTAGTATTAGTAGCTGTATCCTCTAAGATCTCATAGGCTTGATCTGTGGGTTTCTTCATTAGAGCACAACCCGCTGAAGCATCAATGATTGCCCTGGCTAAGGCGCTCAAACCGTTGTAGAACGTATGCACCTGCATCTACTTAGTTAATCTATGATGTGGACATCTCCTTAATAGCTCATGAAATCTCTTCCAAGCCTCAGCTAGGTTCTCCCCTCAAATTGTCTAAATGTATAATTTCTTGCACCAATTAAGCTATTTTCGAGGGTGTGAAAATCTGGTCATAAATTCCTGCACCAAGTCATTCCATGAGGATGGAGTCCTGAGGTCAGACCGGTCAACTAAGAGCCACCTGGCCACTATGACAATGGAATAGCCGCATTATGAGAGCTTCTTCGATTACCTCATTATACTTGACTGTATCACATACCTCAATAAAGCTGGTCAAATGTGCATTTGGGTTCTCAAATAAGAACTCCATGGAACTCGACATACATCTCGGTAAGGTCACTCCTTTAACACAGTCAAGCCGCTCAGATAGGTGTCGCATGTACCACCGAACAACCTGTGAGGTGAAAGGAAAACTCCTCAAGTAGCATATGGACATCAGCCAGCATTTAAAGGTGTGGTGGCCTGATTTCATGGGCTTCTATCCATTATGTTCCACCTATGGTCTATCCCTATCATGAATGGTAACCGGCCTACTGATGCCGCATGATTTCAGCCGAAAGTACAGGGCCTTTCTTATGTAATCGATGCGCATCTTCGCTATGGCCCAAGATCAATGAAGTAGCCGTGATCTCTTGTCTTTGCATACTCTCTAAATACTTTCCTAAAATCACAAGATAAGAATGAAACCAAATCACAACACAGATGCAATAAAGAATAACATGTAAATCAGGAATAAAAGTAAAAAAGAAATGATCAAGAAGTGAGAATAACTAAAGAAAGTAAAATTGATCCAAAGTACTATCTATGGCACGATTTTCAATGATTACCATTAAATCCTCTCCCTTAACGACGCCCAAAACTCGACGGCCCGAAAGAGTGTGCAAAATTAGGTGAGAAACGCACCGGTGCAAGCATACGCCTAAGTCGACGTGAGCGTAGCCGTTAGTCATGTCGCTCCTCAAGAGAGGCTTCATGGATTCATTTACTGAATGACTTCGACATCATTTGGATCTAATCCAGTCGAATTTCGACTAAATTACTAGAATTAACAAAACTTAAAATTGCTTGTATTGAATTATATTGATGATGAGAAACCTAGGGTTTACCATTCCTACCACTCGATGAATGTTAATCCTAATTCACACCTATCAAGCATTTATATGAGCTATGTCATGTCGATCTTCTTACAAGATATTCACTCGAGATATATTTGCCTATCTCGCCAATGGGATGTATTACATATCTGCCTTAATCCCTCGACTCCGAAATGCTTAAATGTATTAAACCCCTAGCACACTGTACCCGGAATATCTCATTCTTCAACTACCTAAGTGTCGCTTTTAACCATGTCCCTAGAATTATCTTATCTCGATCTCAAACTCCTAAATTTCTTAAAGATGCTACGTTGGCTGCATAATAACATGTACTTAATCCCGCACTAAAGCAAACATATGAACTCATATTAACATTCAAATAAGCCAAAATCTTAAAAATCAATCCATCAACTGGGTTGTGGTTGGCAAAACCCTAGAGAAATGGATTAGTTCATCATATTATTCACTACGTATCAAGAATCTCAATCATGAAGCGGGTTGAAGGAAAGATCATAGAAAATCCGCTTTGCATTCCGCTGTCTCCTCGAACTGCCTATCTTGATTCTCACTCCCATATTCTCCCCTCCTTCTTCCCGATCTAATCCCCTTCGCTCTAAAATTATTCCCTTTATAACTTGACATATTGCAAGCTCATCAATTGTCGGAAAGCTAGGTTTTTTCTTTTATTCTAATAAAAGTGGAGCTCGCATGGCGGTATGGCGGTGGCTTCGCTAAATGTGATCCGAGACTCTTTGATTTAGGTTTTTGGTTCCACAGCCGAAGCAACTCGCAATTCTGCATGTTTCGCCTAGCAGACTTCGTCGCAAATGAACCAGAATGTACCTCTCTTTCGCTGCCGCCATGTTTCTCGTCTTTATTCTGTTTTCTCTGCATTTTCCTTAATCATTCCTTGATTCCAAACATCACCCAGTTGCCCCATAGAAACAATATAAGTGGCGAGGGACACAAGTATTAACAGTGTGATCAGAATCATGCATTTTAGCTGGCAGTTAACACCGAGAATTTAACTAAATGTGCCGGAGGATTCATCCCTGAGACAACGAGGGCTCTCATAATGCTTGAAAGATATGCAAACCAGCTATTCAGGTGAGGCTCCAATGCATGGTAAGGAGAAATGACACAAATGGATATCCATCATGCCATGAACTACACCTCCAAAGGTATCATTGATGCAAATTTTCTGTGGGTGTATTCAAGAGGAAGAGTGTCGGTTAGGGCCACGAGCCTATCAAAGATGCCTTGCTAAGAGCAACTATAGAGCTCCATTTAAAGCTTCAAGGAGCAACAACAGACTGATATGAGGTGTGATTAAGCTCAATAGGATGACTGCAATTGAAGCAAAGTTAGATACATTGATGAGCAGGTTGAGTAAAGAAGAGTTCATGTAGCAATATGATATGGGGAACAGTAAAGGAGGAGCAAGAAAATGCATAGCTGATGAGAGGGACTTGATCAAGCGAGGGTCCTTATTAGGTGAAGTGTCCCATAGTGAATGGAAGTAGAAGCTTATAAACTTCAAGCTCAAATAACAACTCTTCCAACTATTGTTATATCACTTTAAGAAACCATGAGAATCTTTATGGTGCTGGAAAACAATGTTCACACCCACAGCAACTTTCAGCGTAAGTATGCGTTCCGCATAAGGTTTCTAAGGACAACAATAGCAAGACAACCAAAGAGCTAAAACTGTGGCTAAAGAGGTCCGGGCCTTTGAGGAAACGCATGTCGAGTCATAGGTGTATAACAAGAGATTGTTTGAACATACAAGGGATATTGACTAAAAATATGGCTATAGCGAATGTGGGGTAAATATCAAAACCTGCTTGAAACAACAATAATTTGTCACCAAAAACTGAAATGAAAAGTATACCAACACTCAACCCTTTCGTGCGAAGAAGGTCATACAAGTGCATTGGGGTGACTTGAAGTCCCGATATCGCACTAACGGTGGATTTTGGAGGTTCTTTCTGACCGTTGAATTTGAGCACCTCGACATATGGGCTCTTCACTATTATTTAGACCAAATGAGGATGTAGAATCAAACTAATTTAACTAAAAATAAAAACCGATTTAAAAAATAATCCTAATTTTCTAAAATCTATCAAGTAAACAACTATTAAAGTAAAAATGTATGAAGATAAGAGTACTAGGGGGATGAGATAATCACTAATAATCAATTTGCATTTCCTTGAAAAACATTTGTGAGTTGAATGCTGATTTGTCTAAGAGCAAATGTAGTATAGCTTCGAATTTCTCCATATGTATTAATCAAATATTTCACTAATTAGATATCCGTTCCTTTCAGTATTAATAGTCCCATTTAGTTACTTAGAGAATATAATCCCCTTTCTAAGATATATGGGTATTTTTCCTTTTCAAGATTTCACACCCTAAATTTTAGACTGTTAAATTTTAATTTCATGTGACCGGATTATGTAAGCCTTCTAATCTAATTGGTATCTCATCCTTCAAATCTAATAAAAATTCTCATCTCCTTTATTAGATTTCTACCAACACTGGATCATCCTTTTCATCGAATGAGGAGGAAAGTCCCGATCAACCAATTGATACATCCAACTATTCTCACACCATGAGTAAATTAGTATCCCACAAAGTAAGATGAAGAGAGTTCATTAGTTCTATAAATATTAAATTAACACACCCCAAGTAACTGCTCCATACTCTCAGGAATCTCTTCATCTCTGTGTCACTTAGAGGGCCTCTGAAATCAAAGCAAGATAATAAAATACAGCTTGTACGTTACCAATATGCCAAACAAATCACAGGCGAACGCTAATTAAATATATAAATCCAGTCTTCAAACCTACAAAATAAAACTAAAAATTCAAATATGGGAATGTTCAAATTAACAATTAATCCCCAACCCTAGAGAGTGTTTAATGTTCCATTACTGGATTCCAATCACCACCAATCAAATAACAAGTAAGAAAATGAAGAAAGAAATCAAGAGACAAGGAGTGAGAGAAAAATCAAGATTTGAGTTTCAATCTTTGTCTTAATAGTAATGAAATATGAATCTCTGATGTACAACACCGAAATCTCTTCAATACAAATAAAAATATGCTCTAAAACTACTCTAAGATCCTAAAAATCAAAATCAAGAAAGAAAAACTAAAATAAGTGCTGAGAAAGAAACCCCTATGGAGAGGTGTTTCCCACCTCCCTCATTTCCCTAAAAACCTAAAAAAATGAGTATTATAGTCCTAGGGTGAATGGTGCGAAACAGCCAAAATAAAGAATTTTTTCGGGGCTTTCTTGTCAAGCCCAACGTCAATGTCATGACATAATAAAACTTTTCGCAACATAAAAAACTATGTTGTGACATGAAAAACTTTGTCGGGATATGAAAATCCTTCACTATGATAAAGTAAACTCTTTCTTTTGCGCGACAAAGTTCTTGTCTAAAACTTAATATGGAATAAAGTTTATCTAAAACTTTATTGCGACAAAGTTTATCTAAAACTTTATTGCGACAAAGTTTGTCAAAAACTTACTTTGGCTTGTATTTCGGGCTTCTTGTCGCTTATTATTAATTAACTTTGTCTAGAATAAGTTTTTCTATCTAGCTTGTCGCAACATATTCTCTGGAAATGTCGAACATAATCTTTGAAAATGTCGCGAATAAAGTTTCGCTTTGTTGTTACTTTGTCACCTACATAATCTTAGAAATGTCGCGACATAGCTTCAGCTTCAGAGCTTCGTTTTTCTTCTCCAACCTATTTGGGCCATAGCTTCTTCATTTATGATTCCTGATTTGGCGTGTGAGGTGTCGCAAAGCTCCTTTAGCAATGTAGAATACAAACCATGAGTGGTTGAACCTTTGGATTCTCCCAATGATATAGAAAAATCTATCTTCCCAATAGACGCACTATGGACATCCTAAGTTAACTTCTTTCTTTTTTGGAATTATAAGCAGACTGTTTACTGTAAATCACTTGTTTTCCATCAAAAATCCTTCAAAATCATGTTTAGAGGAAATGCTATGAGTTTTACATGAATATGGATATAAAGTACTCAAAATAGCATGTGAAATTAACTAAAAACATAGATGAGTTGTACACTTATCAAACACCCCCTTACTTGTCCTCAAGAAAAAAAAAGAAGAAAGAAGTTGCTTGTCCCCAAGAAATGGAAGAGAAAAGTCCATTTCACCCTTTTTATTTAACCAAAACTGAGTAATCCAGATTGCCAAGGGTGTGTGATATGTGTCTCAAGAATTACCCTTGCAAGGAATATAGAGAATATGGACTGGCATAATTTTATTAATTTTAATAGTGAAGTAACTTCATAATAGACAACCTGTGATCTATGGTTCCTCATCCGTGTGTGCGTGGTCTTCCTTATCCAATCAATTTGCAAACTAGATGAGTTGCAGAGAAGTGAGATAAATATGCAGATTCCCAAGATGATGTTTCATGTTCCTATAGGATTTGTTAAATTTACCACTCTCCACTAATGTAGAATGAACACAACCTCAAAGATCAAGTACATGTCTTTATAGGCTTGTAATAAGGCTTTGGGTAAGGGTAGTTGAGTAGTCATTTTAGGCCAAAAATTGCTCCAAACTTACATATTTTTTCTTCAAACATTGCTCATACTTTTAGTGGAAGGAAGGCTGTGAAGCGTAGGCTAGGATCTACTCCTTTGACATTTATTATATTTTTTGCTTCTTTTACACTTGATATTTTTATGTTTTTTCCTTTTTCTTTTTTTCTCCTTTCCTCTTTTACTCAACCTCTTTGATTTTCAACTTAATCTATTTCAACTGTTTGGTGTTATTTTTCCTATGGAAAAATAACTCCACCAAACTTGCTCCTCACTACATTTCTCAATCATATTCAAATATTCATGTTATGGGTGAGTTTGGTTCTTTGCTGAGGGTTAGTGATGTATAGGAAGGTTATTGACTTCAAACTTGGTTCTTATAAACAGAATTTTAGCTCTTTAAGGCTCAACATTCTAGTGCTAGAGGAATATGCATATGCATACTAGTAGGGTTAGCTTGAAAGGCACAATCTTTCTCTAAGGATGGCCTTTATCATTTCTCAATTGTTTATTGCTCAGGATTCGCCTGCGCTTTAATAGAACAAGTTCTAGAACCATATGGAGATCAAAAATAGATGGTTCTTGTATAAACCTTCTCTAAACCCAAGAAAAAACCCTTTCAAGGTATTTAGTGACCGTAAGTGTATGGATTTTGAGAAACCAATGACTAAATGGCCTATTAGATATGTCCCCAGCCAAGAATTAAGTACCATCCTTATATCTTGAATATTGTTCTATATCTCAGGTCCAACAGATTCTATTGATACATCACAAACTACTCCAAGATAAACTCAATAAACTCAAAAACTCTAACTAACAAAATAAAACAAAACTAATATGTAAGTTAAAAAAGGCCAAACAAAGTCATCATGCATAAAACCACTAAAAATATCCTCAAAGTTATTGTGTGCAACATGGGGTGTGATATGATATTAAAGAAAACCAAAATAATAACATCCCCAAACTTTGGGACAGAAATATTGTCCAAATGTTTTAGTAATGAGCAAAAAGGAAGCAATGAAGTAAAAGGGCATGAGGAGAGATGGAAAAGCCGAAACTCCCTTTCTAGTATCAGCCACTTGAATAGAAATTTTAAATATTTAAGACCTTGGGAGACAGAGCACTACCCTTTTGATATAGTCTTTTGCTCGGCAAACAAGTCATGACAACATATTGAGTTTCAAATGCATTTCTATAGGAAAAACTAACAAACAGTTAAAATGACTTACCGAAATTTCATCCCAGCAATAAAAAACAAAACAACAAAGTGCCTATAAAAAAATATAAAAAATAAAAAGAGAAATGTGGATAGAATCCTTATTACTTAGCTTGGTGATGAGTGCCTAAAACACTCACGCCATACCCGCGTTTGTCTTATTGTCTTAGCTTTATTTTACAGTTAATTAAGTATTTCTATAGCCCCGAAGACTGATTATTATGTGTGAACCGCAAGTGGGAACTGGGGTTTCAGCACATTTTTTTGGAAAGGTAGGGTAGAATTGCATAAAGATGGCTGGAATAAAACATGAATGCCCAACGTCAGCGACGCTGGGGTCAATAAGTAAGAATAAAAATTAACAATAACAACGTTGATCGCTAACGTCACGTATCGCCAAGTCATGAAGCTTTGGTTTCTCCATCATTAAAAAGCAAGACTAGAATTCGGGGATGAGGATCGACGAACGAATAAAATCGTGGAGCAAGAATACCCAGACTCCGAAGCGAAGAAAACCTACTTTGTATTTGCTTTAGATAAAAGTACCGGCGTTTTATGTAGATTAAACATTTGGTGCATCACATTCTAAGATGTTCTAGATCCATCTAGGTGTTGCTTGAGTCCCCGTCACGATTGCATGGATTAAATATTCTTCGTGATTTTTATATTATTCGCCTGTTTATGACCTGATTAGTGCCCAAAAGTGCTATTTTGAACCCTATTTATTATAGGTTTTGAAAGTGCTTTTGTGTACCAAACGCGTTAATTAACCCGATTTATACATTAAGGTAGTCCCCATCATATTATTGATCGATTTTAGTGCAATTTTGCGCTTTATGAAAGCTTAATTATGTCAGTAAATTGTTGAGTCGATCTAAGCACCTAAGAATTCAAGTCAAATCAAATAGCTGCAGAGAACAAAGATATCAGGAAGGAAAGAAGAGCAAATGTAAAGTGAAACACATCGCAGAAAAAGATCTATGCGTGCACTGCTCCTACTCCACAAGATAATCGTTCTTTCCTCGCAATGCTCTCTCAAGATCTCAATGCTTGTTCTTTTGTTATAGTTTTTGGTTTTTCCTTTCTACCCTTGTTGTAATCATTTATGTTTGATTGTATGTTACTTCTCACTTAGTTTTTGTAAGGTTACATAAGCCATTTTGATGTTAGACCACATGGGACTATTTTTTTATCGTAAATGTACTTAGTGGTTCCGTTTCTCCCTGCTGCCAGAAAGTTTTTCTCATTTTCTCTCCTCGTTACCAAACACCCTAAGGATGAAAACTCGAGGATGAGGTTTAAAACCCTTCTTCCCTCAAGAGTAAGGCTGTATCGGGCAATCGATCTTAAGGTAACCTCCCCAAAGTTCCCTGCTTACAGTTGAGATTTTTCCATTTTTGGTTCCCAAATTTGCAACCCTAGGTTTAAAGCTTTTTGATGCACTTTCTTTGGCCAATACTTGGCAAGCTTAGGTTCGGCAGCCTCAAAGATTAGATACACCGATATCCATTAGTTTTTCTCTTTTACGAGCTTATCAGAGGTAGAAGCTGCTGGCTAGATTTCTCAACTTTGTGGTTAAAATCTCTTAAGCATGCTTTCCTTGGTGCGTGCATTTGGTAAGCTTTTTAGTTCAATGGATACTTTGTACTGCATTCACTGATGCTTCAATGAAGGCTGTCTCATTAGTTATCAAGGGTAGGTTTTTGAGACATGTTTTCACCGAAGGAACCATAAATGTTAAATAAATGCTTTTCATCAAAAGGAAAATTATTAGTTTAGTTTTCTCAAAGTTAAATGAAGATCCGCCGTTTGGGAGATGACTATATGTCATCCTCCCAACGAGAAAGATCCCTGGAACCCTGCCACGCCTCGAGAACCCAACCTCTAAGAGCTCTAAATAAATTAAGCGCGAATTCTATTTTTACATTTTACTTTATTTAAATTTCAGTTTGCAAACCACCAACCCCTGTTTTTACCCAAACCCCAAAATCCAAATTTAATCTCACCGCTTGATTTACCTCCAACCATTTTGCAAAATGAAGAAAAACCCATCCCTATGTTCACCTTTAGATCAGTCGGTAAAAGAAATGACACAGCAGAGGAACTTAGAACATATATAAATTTTGTCGATTCCACTCACCCCATCGTAAAATGGACCAATGACCTGTTAGCATCTGCCCATATCCGGTGATTTATCTACATGGTGATGTCTCAGCCAAGATTGTGCCGATCGGTCGATATCCGGGATTCGAGAGGAGGGATGCCTGTGGATCCAACAGGAGCGTTCCTGGGTCAATTCTAAATAGAGATATCTCATTCCTAGGGTATGCGACACATAAGAAACATTTAAGCTGCTGAGTATCAGTCAGTAGAGATACACTCAACCCTACTGAAGGATAGCATACATTCCTCAGAGAGGGTATCTCGTAAACCCGATCACCCCGTCATCAATAAGTCATGAATCAACTGAATGGTAATTTCTAAGAAGTAACTAACAAATGCAGTGGGGAGACATACAGCTCAGTCCCACTAAATACGCATTCATTAAGAATCCATTAGTTTAGTTTTAAACTGTGTATCAAGAAACCTGGGTCACTTAAAGTTAGATATCCAGATAATATGATTCAAAGCGTCAATCTTCGTATTCAAACACCCTATCCCCTGCGGATCGATGATTATCTTCAGCACCCTAGGTACACCATATTTACGCTTGGAGTGCGACAGCCAGATCGGCATTACAGGCGCATATTATATACACATCACGCGTTTTTTAAATTATTACTGTTACCTTCCAAAAAGATACACCATTTTTAGAGTCCAACTAAACTAATTGAAAGTAATTAGTAAGCCTCCATTCGACTTCAATCATCCATCTTAAATGTCACTTTCTTTCATAACCATTCAACCTCAAGTGTATTTTTCTTCCTCTTGGTTTGAAAGGGGGAAAGAAACCTCACAATCCCCTTTAATCGTAAGCTTAAAGGTTCATCCACATTAAATTTTCAAATATTCTCTCATGTGATGCATTTTTAAACATATTTATTCTTGGGGCTGGTCTCCACTAAACACAAAGTTCTTTCGATGGAAGTGCTCTTCATAGGCTTAAAATAGTGATGTGATTGGTAAGCTGAGTGTTATTTGTAAAGTAAAGTGCACGCGCCATGATCGCCATATAGTACCAAGTACGCACATGACATCAGATCCACATGGAGAGCGACGCTAATCATTAAATCGGGCCTTATGATTATTATCCGACTTAAACTCCTTAATGAAAGAGATTCGAACTCATCATCAATTAAAACGAAGTCTACCACTTTGTGAAATCAATTCTTTTGAAAGAAAACTGTGGGTTTTTGCCCAACTTCACTGATTGATGCCACTCTGTAAGGAATTACTTATTCACACTATTAGATGATGATTTCACAAAGCAAGATCATGCCTATGAGACACCTTTCTCTCAGGAAGCATCACCATCTCCACCAAGAGTGGTGCACTCGCTCCCAACTCTATACCTAAACTGGGCCGTCGAACCCCTTAATCACACAATTCCAACGTGGTTTATTCACTTCAATGTCTGACGCCATGTCGCCTATTCGGTTAGTCCCCAAATGGGGCCCCACTTGACCCCGACACTAAAGTAAGATTCGCGCCCAGGTCGTGTCAGACACATCATGAAAATGTAAACCATAAGTAGAACAATCTGATATGTGTCATGAATAAAATTAAATAAATAAGATGTAAGCTTTAATCCATATTAACCTAAATATGGTTCAACAAAACCAAAAATAATTTGGGGCTTATATCCTGGGATTACAGGTATTGTTGTGTAAATCATGAATAAGTTTGAGAAAAGGAATACAAAAATAGAGTATTTTCGATCCCTCGGGTTTCTACTGCTTCGTTTCCCGCAATACATCCGTATGTTCTTCGATGATCTCAAAATTAGAGTCTCCAGAGCAGACACTCGGGGCTGTACCTTGTGGGAACGTCACACGCTGGGTCTCCTTTCACTTTTCTTCTACGTGACCGCACATCGCGATCGTTAGGACGCCGCCATTGCCCAACGTCGCGATGTCGTCGGCTAGTTTTCCACCCTTCTTCCTTTCGGCTCCAAAAGCTTCTAAAGACGACCCTATTCACTTGCAATGCACAAGCCCAAAAAACAAAGAACGGCAGCAACAACGCACTTATTGGGTGATATAAAATAAGAGCGTCGTAAAAAGGGACGGGGTATGACAAGTATGAAAGATTTTAGACACCATCAACCTCCCCAACTAGCTTCTTGTCAGTATCCAAGTAAGAAATGATACTCTAAACCGTATTACCACAAGAAACTAAACATAACAAATATACCCAATGACGTGATTGATGCGCGATGCTACTGGGTATGGAAGGATCAAAATGGACCACTCACAAACAACATTTTTTACAAATTTCTTATGATCCATAAGGTTGTTCCACTGAAGAATTCATCAATATCCAGTTGACAAGTGACTCCAACTTTCTAAGTGTTTAGCCTTTCCTAAGGAGCCATGCGTTTCGGGTAAATGATCCTACAAGATATAACCTGGGCTCCACTCTCTAAACTTAAGCTTCAACTAAATTTCAGCTTTGGGAGAGTCTAATTACCAGCTGACAAGCAAACACTCTTATTCAACCAACCTATCATCTCATGAAAGAAATACTCAAAGTAGTCTGTGGAGTTTATGTTGAGTGTTCTGCAGAATGGGATTTGTTTGGCTCCTCACTGGGCCAAGTTATGCATCAAGCATTCACCCCTTGAACTTCACTCCAAACACCAACTAAACCAAGGGGTCCTAATATATGGGAAATTAATCTCACCCATGTAACGAGAAAGTGAAGTCAATGGCCCCGCCGTCTGTGGGAATTAGGCTTTGAAAGCCCCAATTGTGCTCTGATTCCAATTAAGCTCCCACTTATTCTATTCATACTTTCTATTTATTTATTTATTTTTATCAGGTCTTGATGGCAATCCTCTTTTTCTAAGGTGTCCCATCACTTTGGTGTTTAGAAACCCCTAAGGTTTGTTGAACCCGTGTTTGTAGTTCCTGGGAGCCTCACAGATACCTGAGGTGGATCACACATGTGTGGGTGCACTTTGGGAGAGAGTCTGGTTTCTCGACCTAAGAGGTGGATTCTTCACTATATCCCCTACCTATCTAAATATAAGTCCCGGTGTGCATCTAACAACCCACAATCCTTCTTGATTGTGAGCACTATACAAGCTTCACAAAAAGATTTAGAATAGTCAGTTGTGGATCCTTTGATCGCAATCACGTTATCACCACACACAATTACCAAAACACCCTAAGACAAACTAAAATGTGAACCCCAAAAGATAGAAACACAAAAATAAACACAAACAGACACAACCGAAGACGCCGACCTAAACATCAAGGAAACTCTAAACATGACACACATAACTAAGCATAGAAATAGACACACTAAAGTAGAAAACACTGTAACGCCCCAAATCCGAGGGTCTCGTTGATAACCCATCAACTTATGGAATTCCTGTGGATTTCAGGATACCCGATACCACATGGTTGTGTCCCATTTATCGGGATCCATATTTCATCAAAAATCGACAAGTCTCCTTGTCTGATAAGTTCTCACCACGAACAGATCCGGCAGAGTTATTTCAACACTTTTTGCTTTTTATACATACACATATATTAAAACTAGCTTGTTTCTAATATAGTTTACTCCTGACACTAATTCAATATAATGCTCTTTACACTCAGACCCATTCATTCATATTTAAATCTAAAATAAGGAAAAATTAGTCAAAGTAATATCAAATTCATAAGAGTCCAATCATGACTTTAATTATAATTACATACTCAACCATTTATACAATAAGTCCAAAAGAATTTAATTACAATTCTTTTTACCCAAAAATACTTTTTATAAATAGTCATCAAGGCCATTGTGTCGACCTTCTCTTCTATAACTGCGCCTTCGTCTGGAGCACCATCTCCCCGGTACAGACTTAGTAGTCCCACAACAGTGAAGAATGGCCGCAGGACTTTCTCCCATGCAGAAAAGGGCTCATCTGCCTAAATGCACATGAAATGACATACATAAAATGATCAAACCATATTCCATATAGTCAATGAACCGATATGGAATGTTTTGCGGTCGTTGCATGAGATGAGAGACCCCATGCCCCACAACCCGAGTCCCGGAAGTCACTCTCATTTACCTCCCAGAATACCCATGTAAAACCAGTCATCAGGTTTCACCCAATGATCTCAAACCCATTTAGACAATGCCAATTTTTACTTCCATCGCAATCTGTTTGATCGGGCTTGCACTTTCCGCCTCACCTCAGCCATAACACCTCCACATCTTCAGGAAACTTTCATCATGGATCAATATACCACCATAATAAAATTAAAAAGTCAACTTCTGTGGTGTGGTGGGGAAATGGGATCCTTTCGCCCCATCTTGCTTCCAATCAAAAAACATATGATTTTATTCTTTATTATTATTTTATACAAACCGTGAGTTCAAGGATTTTGACGTTGTCCCATTTCCTCGAGTTTCATCACTCATTCACCAAATAGGTCTGGGTGAGGGTTGCAAGAGTATCGATGCGCCCTTGCCACCCCGACTCACAACTAAAGCGTAGATCTCAGAGATCCATATAGAGCGCGTATGTGATGCCAATGCATTCCTTCCATAACATATGTATATACTTCAGTGCTACATAAACCATATTTTGAAGTTGTTCACATGGATAATTATAATTTACATATAGACTCACATCCATGCAATCCATAAAGAATACATCACCAAGTGTTATGCATCGTGGAATATTTCACACACCGCATGTTATTCATCAAAGCCAAGCAATATTAAGGCAATAAGGTCAGCAATCTTATGATTCATCCAATTAAGGTACTATGGTCCTTCAAAACCCGAACTTTTGTTCCACAATATTCATTGTTGCCAATCATTATATCACAAAAACAGCACCAAACCTCAAGACATCGGGCCTAATTCAAACCAAACCCAGAATTCCTTATGAAGCCCTTCGAGATTACCTCGAAAGATTGAAATTTCAAAGCACTCCGTCCGAAAATGGCCCCAAGCCCAAACACAGATCATTCAAAAAAATAGTCTCGAAATTCAACCCGTGATGTGTTAAAAAACAAATCTGGGTAATCACATACCGCCTAAAAATTTGGACTGAATTTACTACTTCACACCTCGTTAATCCTGCTTATTAGCTGCTTATGATAGAAATAATACAAGAGGAAAATACCTCCTACCTCAGAGTTTTGGATGAAACTCTAAGAGATTTTAGGTACCCACGTCGTAGCCATTGCGGTGATCAACTTCCATGGCCTTCAGCCCCGATGAAAAACCCCATGACATTTTACATTGATGAGAAAGAAGAAGAGAAGAAAAATAAAAATAAAAATCTTCTTCCCGATGACGAGCTTTCTCTCTCCTCAAAAATGCCCTTCTTTGTTTTCATTTTTATCTTTTTTTTTATTATTATTATTATATTATTTTGGATACATGGTTCATATTGCTTCATTTGGGTCCTGTTTCACTCGAATCAATTTATTTATTTTCGCCCACTTTAGGTTTTAAATGAACCCTAATTTGTTGTCATTCTCCAACTCCTTAGATTTTCGGTAGTCAATTCATCCTCAAGTCACCGATCGCTTTATCACCATTAAAAAATCTAAAATATTCAGCTTATCTCAGAATTTAATTAAATCCTTTCTTACTATTACTAGATTTCAGTTGCCAAGATAATTTAACAAATAATCCGCTTTTGTCATCCTGGGGAGATCTGAAAAGCCGTGTGCTTCTGAATTATTATGGCAATTATTATTATTATTATTTATTTTGTCATTTTTGAAAATTTATACTTTTCCCGGGTTTTACATTCTTCCCCACCACTCGTCCCTGAAATCAAAATACATAAAACACATATCAAGTGCACATACACAAAACACACAGTATGCAAAGAAAATATTATTCTAATGCAATTATTAGACCACGACTCTTGTCCCTTACAAATAGAAAGGATATGTGGCCCGATTTAAACCTCAAAGGCTCCCACGTTCCTTCCACTCCTCGGTGTTACCACAACACTTTTACGCAACCCTGATGGTCTGCAGCTGCAGTAAACTCTATTCCCATCCCATGCTGTTCAATCCCTCCCCAAGGTCCCATAGTCCAACATCACCCTCCCAAATTATTAACAGCATGAGCCTTGATTTGAGCAGGCTTCCGGAGCATGGAGAGGAACACCTTATGGACACTAATAAACTCCTGTGTAGCAATCAATCCTGGTTATAAATAAAGCTCCACCCTTCGAAAGTACCTGGCGTCTAATATATCCTGAGTCATGCGGAAGCTTCGCTTGTCAATCCGACCACCTCTCTTAGGCAGAACACTCTTCAAGAAGAAGATATCACCAACCCCAAACTCTAGAACGATGACGCTTTATCCGCGTAGTTTCTTATCGTTTCTGAGATCGTGAGAAGATGTTCAACTCGTAACCACCTTCCAGGTAAGGCCCGAATCATATCGCACTGGGTGATGGAATGCTTCTCCCATCTTTGTCCAAATTACCCAGATCGCTATGGCCTCCAGTTAGCGCCTCATAGGGTGCCATTCGGTTACCGCCTCAATAACCGTTGTTGCAGCTTAACTTTAAAGACATGGGCAAATGTCTCTCCTGCAGTTTCTGCATCTCGATCCGATAAGACACACTGAGCCTGATCAGTGGCACAAGAAGTTTTAATCAACAAATTTACACCTGTTGTACTCCCATCACAGAATATGAATTCATATCACAGTAAAGAGGTGGAATTTTTCTGAGATCTAGTTTACGTAGTGATGGTTTTCGTCTGTGGTATAAATGATTCCTCCGAGAATGTGATTCAAACAGTGAAAAGTCACGCCTCGATCTTTCTGAGTTTGCGATGGTAAAGTGTGTCGTTAAAAAGTCGCTGGTGCCAAAGCAGAAGCGCTTTAAAAAATAAAAGAGCATGTGCAGAAATTTTAAAGTTTTTCTGCTCTCCACTGGGCTTCTGATATGATGGTTAGAAAGTCTCGTTGAGCTTCCTCAAGATAAAGTAAACATAAGGCATATGTCATCAAAACCCATCTTTGTTTAGAATTTTTAAAAACCAACCCTAGTAACATTCTCAGTTGAACCATAGCATTTGGCTAAGCATTTAATGCGCCGCGTAGCTGAAAATAAAGCATTTAACCTACTCTTCGCGGTCTGCAATGATGAGATCAGATATCGATGCCGTTGTGATACATCATCAGTTAAGAAGATAATAATTTGGTAACCCTTTGTAAGAGTTGCTGCCAAGTATCGGTCAAAGCAAATACATTATAAAGTAAAGGCTAAACCTAGTTTAAGTTTGAAAACAACAAACATTTAGCAATTCAAAAGTTTGATGAAACTGAGGAATCTCGCAAACCACATTAACTGGTCCCCAGCAAAACCCCTCTTCGTTTTGAGGTTGAAGCTCAAACATCTGTTATTTGGTCCTAAATGGGGTGCTTTGGCAAATTTTTGTAGCAGAGAGATAAAAGAGGAGATGTAGAGAAATGGGAACCAAAAACAGGGTCAGAGAGTGTGAAACCTGAAATGAATAGTGCGCTAGTTACAAAATGTTCACAACATGTTTATAGATAGAGTTCCAAACAAACATGTAAAATGTACCTGTAAAACCTCAACTCTAGCCAATAGTTATGATTGTATCAGGAAAAAGGAATTGGAACAAAACAGTCAAGCTGAACTATTAAAAACAGATGTGCAGAATTTTCGTTATGGGCATGTGACTGTTACATGCAAAAAGGTTAACGGTGGTTCTGAGCAGATATTTAAATTCCACACATCACACAAAAAATTTGGGCCGACGAAAATTTCATATGATCGCGTAAATTTCGCATCACAAAATTTCGCAGAGCCCACGAACGTTGGTCTTCACTATTTTCTCGATCCTCCCCGCCAAATTTATGTTACATCTTCCAACTTGCTTCATCCTGGTGGCTGATGAATCACCAGAATCATGCCATTTAACTCAAGATAAATCACTCCACACTTTCGTGATGATTAACCTGAGAAGACAAAGGCTTACTAAACCATACAAAACTACCAAAAACAACCCCAGAAACAAAATCACCATAAAGAGTACGCAGAATCTGACTCCGTACATGCATCATATGCTAATGAAGGGCGATTGGGTGTCGCAAAAGCACCAAAATTCGTTTTAAATAGACTCAGGTCAGATTTCGGGGTACCAATCACACCCCCCAACCGACAAATTGCTAAGCCCCTTAGCAAGCTGCCAAAAAAAATAATAAAGGTATGCGTGCTATGTTTTTCCAAAAGTAGTATTATATCATAAAAGTGGGGTGGGTGGCAGTGAGAAGCTTCAAGCCTTCAGGAAAATTAATTCTCTTATAGTTAAAAAACCACATGAGAGAACACCACATATAGGAACAAGTTTCAGTGGCAAGATTAATTCTGCTGGAAGTCAACTAACTTCCACCAAAATCTAAGTGTTTTTAGGTAAACCACTTGAATCTTGACAGTCGCTAAGCTATTCTCCCCGTAACTAAACCTGTCGCCGCAGGACTTTTTTAAACCGATGACCAAACTCTGGGCTAGATTGGGTTAAGACTTTATTTACTGACATTGTAGGGTGCAATGCTAAAAAACCCCACTTCACCAAAGTCCGTGTAATGGGTCCACCCAAATGACTCCCAACCACTAAGGCTATGAGCATCGTCGCGCGATCCGCTGATCACCAACTCCCCTCGTGCCACCCTGGACTTTGAACGATTTCGAATCCAGCACCCAAAGCAACTCGCTAAACTCCCACCTATCCACCATGTAGCTAACACTAAAAAGCCTGACTCCCGCAAACCGCTTAGTAACGGTCAAAGGCTTTCTCACTAGAGCACTTTGACTGTAGTCTGTGTTTCGCTGGGTAAAGTGTCAATGCTTTCATTCACTTTTCTTTCTTTCTTTTTCTTTGGCTTTTCTTTTCATTTGGAAGACTTCATTGGTATTCATTTGTGGGTAACATAAAACCTATTATGGGTCAAGCTAATGAATTTAAGGCCTTGTTAAAAAGTCATAGGAGGTATGTAGCTTTCTCAACCTATTGGATGAAACTGATGTGCACCTGGTGTGTAGATTAGCTGTAAGTGATTGACAAGGTTGAATACTTTGAATTTCAACCAACTAAAATCGTGAACGCGTATGGAAACTATTCAAGATACACATATAAGAAGCTCAATGTTTCAAACTCAAGGTAAGAGCGTGTGGAAACACAAAATAAAGGGGCCAAAAAAGAGATGCTAAAGATAGCTAAAATATTACTTTCAACACAAGCCGTCCGGTGCATGGGAAATCCAGAAAGCTAGAGACTGCAGTGGTACCTCCTCAATCAGCATGGTAGAGGAAGAGCCACTATCGCCAGGTGCCAGTCGACTGCTTTCTGGTTGGAGGTTGGGCCGCAGTTTACTAAATACAGTGAGAAAAAACACATTTTTAACAAATAGAAACTAAACAAGATCTACAGAATAAATTAGTGGCTTCCCCGAGTCACCGCGAGAGCTACTCCGAAATGTGTAGCCTCAGGTTCCTATGAGGGTTCATGAGAATTTCTCCCCGACTACATCGTTTGACAACATAAAGCCTACTCTTCATCTATATTAACCCGGGACAATACCCTATTATCATTTGGATTAAGTAGGCACCTATCGATCCATTTGGGGTGTGCTTGCTTTGAACGTAGATGAATGTCCGTCCATCGTGACTTGAGCTCTAGTTCCTAAATGATGGAGTTTGAATCATACAGAGGACTCGGGTCCCCTGTTTAAAATTCCTGCATCATTTTGATCGCGCCATTTTTTCTCGATCTTTCCTTTGCAATTTTCGAAGTTCATAGGCATCATTTTTGTATTTCCTCCAACTCATGAGGATCAAGGAATCTTGAGCCCCACTACTTAAATCCATGTTCAAAGCTTTCTGATTGCATTTCACCATGCTTTATACCTATTTCCATCAGAAGAGTGCGATATGCCTCGCTTGTATGTAATCAAACCGATGGGCAATATCTCCAATCATTTTGAAAGTCAGCCTCAGAGGCCTGGCGTGAATCTGGGAAGCAAATTTGAGGACCAATCTTTATGTTGTCGTTTCACCACCTTCATTATTAGAGCGGCTCACTTCCCGCCGCGTTTCATTTGACCATTGCTTCGAGGATGGTAAGGGTAGCCACTTTGCTTAAACCATATTTAGCCATGAGGTTTTCGGAAGGGTTTCGCACATGCAGGAACCCTCATCAATAATTGCGGGCTTTTGGTACCTAACCCGGAAAAGATGTTGCTTTCAAGAATTTGAGCACCACCGCGGGTCATCGGGTTTTCGGCAGGGATTGCCTCAACCCATTTTTGCACACATACTACTCCCACCGCTTATGTACGCACGCCCATTAGACGCAGGGAAAGGTCCCAGCGAAATCGACATGCCCTAAAGACAAATAGCTCGACCACTAAAATTGGGTTCATAAGCATCATGACTAGAGACACTTCCCGAGCTCGTATCATCACAAACTTTGACACGGTGCTTTTTAAAAGAGTAGCCAGAGAAACCGCATCGGCAAAGATCTCATATCAAGCCGCCTTCTAGGAAGCAAAGTGACCACTATTGTGCACTCTCACATAAAGCATGAATTCCCATGGTTTTCAGCACAAATAATTTTCTAATTATCCCGACCGGCATCGCATTTAAACAAGAAGGCTCTTCCCCAATAATAAGAATGGATCTTCTTCGTTAAGAAATACTTCTATCCTATTCTTTCCAATCATATGAATTTCTCCCGCTGTTAGGAAATTGAAAATGAGCATACCATGAGCCTAACTCCGTGTATTAAAAGATTATTATGCAGTCTGTGAACATTGATGGGCTGCCATGAGTGTCGCAATGGTTGTTAATTCAGAAAGATGGTCTCACACAACATTCTCTACCCTTTTATCTTTAATTTGCAAGTTAAATTTTGAAGTGTAAGGAACTGTATCTAGATAAGTTCTTATTTTGAATTTTGTATTTGAGATATTTCAAAGCTGAATAGATATGTAAAAAACGACTTATATCGTATCTAACCAAGTATGCTCGACTCTGTCTAAGGCGTGCACCACTCCACAACAATTATTTCTCCAGAGTAAGGATAGTTCCTTTCTGCAGGTTTATTCAAAGGTTTTAGTTTACATAATAGACTACATGAGGTTTTCCATTTTCTCTTGGTCAAGAACTGCCCAATAGCAAGGATCACTTGCATCACATAATACCCCAAAAGGCACCGCCACCGGGTGCTCGCACTACTGTGCAGGTGCTGGTCAAACGGGACTTCAACTCTCAAAGCCTCACACGCCTTTTCCCAGCTAAATGAGCATCTTTCCCCTCAGCAGCGAGGAAAGGGGCTTCTGTGCACCGAAAAACTACGAACTTCTCTGAAAGCAGCGCGTGGGCCATGAAATTCAACAACTGCTTTTGGTTATTTGCCGGGAGACCGCAATTTGGGAAATAAGCTCCTCACCTTTAGCCTCGCTTCAACTTTATTCCCTGTCAGAAACAAACATGCTCCGCCTAGTACAACCCTCTGTTCACCATTGCACCCATTTCTCCGCGCCACACCAGATCTTCTTCTTTCAATGCAATCCTCTCGTTATGATAGCTTCAAGATTAGTTGTGACATTCTTCCAAATCATTCCTTCAGATAATGGGTGATGTCATCCATGGGAGCATTTCCATGTGTCTGCAATTGTATCACGAACATACTCAAGCAAACATCTCCTGGTGTAGCAGTGGCGCTGCAAACACCAAAAAAGGCATCCTTCACCAAGAGTACAGTTCCAAATGGACAAGTGTGTCTTTTCTTTACACCTTCCCGCGCTGATCTCATCCAAAAGCACTCGGGGCCACCCCATCCAAAAAGCAATGTAATCTGATGTCCGTAAACCTCCTGCCAGTTTGAACAATGAAGGGGCAGCAGCAGCGATCTTTTTCGTTACCAAGTAGGCCCCCAGAACTAGCATAAACCGGCGGTGTGCCCGCAGCCACTCTCAGCTCTTTCATTTTTTCAACAAAGCTGGTCACCCCCTATTTCGGGTACCACACTAAGCATAGACTTTACCCAAAAGAGCATCGATAGTGGGGTAAATGATATCAAATTCACAAAGAATCTCGTGGACTTCAATGCGAACGACTTCCGCATGAGATTCTAACACCTCCTGTGGGCTGCGAATGTATTTGACTCTTCTTCAAATAAATGTGACGTGGGCGCAGATTATTGGGTTAATGCCTTTAAATCATAAATTCCTTTCCAATCTGAAGTTTTTCTTGCTTGTTCATCTCGAGGGAGGTTTAGCGATTGTCTTCTCGTGGGAGGGTCAAAGCTTAGGCAGACGAGATATAATCGGAGAAGATCATTTGTTTTCTTCCAAAAAAATGTTAATATTTTAATTCCATAAAGGGTTTGAGATCCAATCGGTTGAGGTTCCTTTTTCTACCGCCAACAAAGGTAGAATTTCGGTTTTCTTTCTCCAGCACCCCGCATTCAGCTTCATGTATCAGGTTCCTGCCGCTTCACAAGGCACTCGGGATAACCTGAAGCAATACATTTGCTGCTCATTAGCCCGTTTCTTCAAGAATTATTTCACATGCATTTTCTCAGTGTCATCCCCACATCGCTGTGATATGCCTTTTACTCTAAATGTGGGAACATAGGTTGAGTTCCAGAGTCATATTCCAAAAGTGAGTTGCATAACCCTCATTTGGCAATTTTATAATGAAGACACCGGGCAGCCAGAATGGCCTTCCCAATGATGGGCAAGGTTGATCGGGCCCCCACTCGCAACCAAACACTCAGAATGGCAATGGTTGCAAAATCCATTTCGGATAGTGTGAATTTGTCCACTTATTAGAAATACATCTCAATGGTCCCCTCGGGTATTTTAATGTAATCTATCGCAGAGATAGTGGATGGAAGTGTGGCCTCTAGCTTCTCCCAAACCAAGTTGCTTGTATACATGGAATATGGCAAGAGGGTTCACACTAGCTCCCAAGTTCAGTGTTTTTCACACTAGTGCCCTCGAGGAGACCCGGTCGAGATCGTAGACATCCCGGTCCTATACTCACGTGTGAGTCTTGCACTCAATGATAGTGACTCACTTGTCTGCTACCAAAAGGCCTTTTATTCAAGATGGAAGCCCTTTACCATACATAAGTCCTTCAAAAAGTTTGCATATCGTGGGGACTTCTCGGGCTGATCATGTCAAGAAAAGGAATGTTAACTCAGAATTTTTTTCCTTTTCGGGTGTCATGTGGAAAGGAGGGGGCAAGCACTGGGCTTCACCTCTGTTGCCGATTGTTCTTCTCTCCTCGTGATCAACCATCGTGGGAGCCGGCCTGCTCAGCTGGATTAGCTGGTCTCTGGCTACCACTTCTTAAAGTCACAAATCGCCACTTCATCAATTTCGCAGATTGATCATCGCTGAGCTTCATCTCATTCATTCTTAGGGTTTTTAAGTGCAGGTTCCTGAAGGAAATTTCCTTTTTTTTTGTAAGACCTTGTCGGTTAGACAAACCCCGGAAATCTCAAAATGCATACCGTCCACTTTTGTTGAGTGTGGAGGTCCCGACCGTCAATTTTCTCGATTGGCCAACATTCAAGACCTCCTTTTGTTCCTCCACAAACGGCCTACCACTTTGCTAAATTTAGGAATTGTCGCTTCAATGTGAGAAGAAGGTGAGGCCGCCGTTTGCCAGGTGGAGAGTTTCAAACTGCCGCCGTTTTGGGGCATGTGTGGGGTTTGAAGCTCCATGATAGGCTTAGATGATTCTTCCAACGTGTTTATAAAACATACATGGAGACATTTGTAGGTGGCTTATTTTGGACCTGGGTATATAGGGTGCAGAATGCTCTTTCATTAAGTCCCTCATCTAAGGAATTCTCGTCGACGCTGCTCCCTGTGTGGCTTATTTGATTGACAATTAAAATGGGTCGCTGCTGAGATGCTGCAACTCATTCACTACTAGCTTCATACTCGATTTCTCGCTTAACTCCTCCAACCCTTCGTCAAAGTGGTCGCTTCGTTTCATCTCAGTTGTCTTTAGAAAGTATAAATGCCTCCCCTTGCGGGCCATACCTCATTCTTCAGCTTCCCCTTAGATTTGGTTCATCCCAGATGTTTCAGAGGTTTCTACACATAGTTCAAAAAGTCCATGGCCTCATCTCGGGTGTTTCACCCTCCACAGCATGAGCCAAAGTGAGCTGTTTCAGCAGGCTGAGACATACCATCATAGAAATGATTCACTGAAGATCCATAACAAAACCATGGTGTGACATGCACCTGATGGTCTCCATGAACCACTCACAACATCATAAACTCTTTTTTCATAGGTCGTAGTAAGTGTAGATTTGCTCTTCAACCATATTGGCCTATGGTCAGTTTCAAAATTTCTTCAAAAACTCACTTGAAAGTCCCACTTAATCGTTTCTACCAATGAATTGCAGACACTCTTGGCCTTGGTTCTCAAAGTGGTCACGGGAATGCTTTTAGCTTACAAATCCATGTCGCACCTTCCTAAAAGTCAGGCATGCCACCCGTCTGAACCTCCTATGAGTGAAGGCGGGATTCTCATTCTCCATTCCAAGGGAATGTGGGAAGCAAAGGACCGATAAATCTTACAAACCGTTGTTCATCGCAGGGTAGCGACGCAGGGCTGCACTCACCTAGGAGGGTGTACATGTGGGTCCTCATCGACCAGAGGCCAGTTGATTCATTTGGGCTCATGGGCACCTTGCCGTTCTTTAGCGGTCCATTTGCTCATCGTGGTACACCGACTTCTGGGCCAACCTTGTCTCTGGGTACACTGCACACTTTGCAAATCCAATCATATATTCATCCTGATGGCTAACACCGTGACACAAAAAGAGACAAAGCAAAGAACAACTACAAGGCTTGCCAAAAAGGACCAGGGCAGGCAAATAATAAAATGACCGGTAATGAAAGAAAAACAACGCCCCATCGCGACTAGCTGAAAAAACTTGAAATTTCAAAAATGAAATTCAAAAAGGGTAAAGTTAGTCACTAAATACTTGCAAAGGGAGGATGAAGCGTACCTACTCACAACTATCATCCGTAGTTTCGGGCACCATCTCCTTAGTCGATGCCGATTGATCACAGCCACGCAGGCGCCAACAACAAAATTATACCTGGTTGCTCTACCGTAGCGCAATCACCAGCAAAGAGCGCGTTCAGGATCAAGTCACTGTGGATGGGCTTTTCTTCTTACAAATGACTGTGTAATGATTCAAAATGGCAGGCTTTTATTGATTTTCGATTTAAAAAGTGTGGTCATGTGTCACTAAGCCATGAAGCGCTTTAAAATAAGATGTGTAAAAAGAACACCTGAAAGTTTTGGGGTCACTAGTTTGTTATGATGGGGTTGTAGAGGTGTCCTCGGTTATTTCCTTCGCATTAGGCAAATGACATATAGTCATTTCCAAAATCTAGATCTTTGTTTAACTTTAAACCAACCCTTAGTAATACATCTCTATTTTTAATCCATAGCATTTACCGAGCATTTACTGCTCTCGCAATTGAAAATAGCATTTAACTCCAGCTTTCAATGGGTTATTCAGAATGACACATCTAATGGATGCCTGTATCTACCATTAAGCAATATTGACCTGAACCCATGCATGCTGGGCATTGACCAAAGAAAGCTGAGATTAATAGCATTTAAACCTAGTTTAAGTTTAAATAATAAATGCCAGCATCGCTTCATGAAAACAGAGAAACAATTCGCAAACCCACATCAACCAACCTAGCAACCTCCTCATCTTTCTTTATGTTTTGATAGCTTAGCCAAACATCCTTTGAGTTATTATCCGGGCAAGTGTGTTTGGCAGCCTTAGAAATGAGAGAAAAGAGCGCAGAGAAGAGAGAGAAAATTAAACCAAAAAACATGTCAAGCTAGAAACTGAAATGAATAGCTAGTAGTTAAGCAAAAATGTTCGGGCATAAATATGGCTTTATATAGTCCCATGTAAACATGCGAAAATGTTGTCAAATTAACCCAAATAATATGACAGAATAGAGGGAAAGATGAATTAAAAACAACAAAACTGAGCTGCTTGGAATCACGCAATAGATGCGCACTTTTCATGAGGTACAGTAATTTTCACAAGATATAGAAAATTACTATGATAGCTAAATTTCTCGCTATCATAGCGAAAAATCTCACTTATAGCTTAAAAATTCATGATAGCAAAAATTGGCTATGATAGTGAATTCTCAAGATTAGATACATAGGTACTTAATATAGCTTAAATTTTCATTACCTGTGAATTTCCTTCAGTCTTTCATCGCTCTGTATCCTCATCAAAAGATTTAGTGCATCTTCCAATCCTTATATTTCTTCATATCCCGCAAAGTCAGATGAATCGATTTGAATTCATTTAACCTCCTGATAAATCATCATAATTTCGATGCTAACCTTGATATGATGGTAAGCGTCAGCCAAACCCGAAAACTGCTCAAAAATAACCCTGGAACAAAACCGTAGTACCTAATCGGACCTACACATGTCAACTGGCGACTATCATGATTGAAAATGCCAAAAACACTTAAAACCCATCTTAAAGAGGGACCTTCAAAATAAGCACTTGGGTACTAATCAGTAGCATGTCCTCTCTAAAACCAGAGTGGTCTTCCGACCGACCATCCGCTCAATGATGAAATGTAGTGCATATAGTCAATTGTGTCCCCATGGTCTTTTGGAAACTCTTCCAAAAGTGTGTCGGCAAATCTCGTGGATCCCTTTCTCTCGGGATACGATGAGACCGGTACCCTATGTAATCGATAATCTCAAATATACAACCTGAGTGCACTCCTCTAGTGTGAAGGTCATCCCAGACCGCCAGAGCAAAGCCGACTTAGTGAGCAGTCCACTATAACTCATACAACATCACGCTTCATTGTGTCCATGCAGTGCCGGGCTCACAAAAAATCCATCATGACATGTCGCACCTCCACCGCCTACCTTTAATGGTTGGAGAGGACCTGGTAGCTTCGATGCTTAGCCTTTACCTATTGGACATGTGGGAGAGACTGTCGAACAAAATTCCTTCAACGTGTCGCTTCATCCCGCCTATCAATACTAGGACTAAGATCTCGTGACATATTTCAGAAGCACTGGATGCATAGCAATGAGATGGAACCCCTAAGGATTTCTCTCAAATCGTCCTGGGAACTAGCAACCCGCCCCCATACCGGGCGACTAACATAGTGTGTGGATGGCCCGCTCTTTTCATTACTCATCCCAGACAAGCATCTAGATTCCTCGACACGTATATTCTCGTCCGCCCCGAGACTCAATCACCCTCGTCAGTAGGATGATCGAGCTACCAAACTCCGCTAGCACTCCGACCCCGATCACCGTATTGCAGCCTAAAACTATCCCATGCCTTCGAGACCGCCACTCTAGGAAGCCAATTCAGTCGCACTCCATGATTTATCAGTGCATCGGCCACTGGCATTTGGTTTTGGCCAGAGCGCGGTACGTGTATAGTGAGTCATAATCCTCCCGACACTCCATCCATCCGTGTTACCTCAAGCCAGGTCCCATTGTGTAAAGATATATACTCACTGCGGGTTTGACAATATCTCAAACTGTCAACATACAAATAAGTGGTGCTAAATCTAAGGTGAAAGACTATGACCAAGCACCTAGGGATCATGTGTAGGGTAATTCTCGGCCATGATTCTCTTTAGCTTTCGGAACCATAAGCTACAACCTCCTGGGATCAAGTATTATGACATCCTAAACATCCTTGTGAGGCATCAGCAAGACAATCAGTGGTACCTGGTCCCTATTTTGGGACTATCAAAATAGGAGCTTATAGTAAGCTCCTTTCTTTTTCACCTCCCGAATGCCTTCTCACCAAAGGTCATTCCACTCCGAATTTTTTTTTTTGTTTTACCTATTTCCTAGTAAAACAAACCTGAGTGTGTCTAAGGTGAAGTGCTCTGGGCCTATCAAAATCCTTGGCATAACAATTTGCGCTAGACCTGAGTTCCTGTTCCACCATTGCCATCCTAGTGAGGAGTCACAGAAACGCGACGTACTGTGTGTAACCTCTAATGAAGTCCATATCCTTTATGCGGAGGTAATCCCAGAGCTCATCCAAAAAACGCCTCATGACTCCGCAAGAAATCCACCCGAGGTAGATTCAAATCCCTCATGCCTCCCCTCATCCCTCTCAGTAAAGGCTTGCAACCAACCCATCAACCTGGGTCCACCTATCTAGAGTCGGTACCTGGGCCCGGGGGTAATTACAGTATCAAACCCGTGTGTTTATTCGGGGTCAAGGGAATTTTCTGTGATCCCCACCACGCCAGCAAAGCCTCCGGCTGACTCGCGAACTTTCTACTCACGTGGATCCATATGTCCAATTAAAGAATAAAAATTCGGGGTGTTTCACCCTGAGGATCTCAACATCTCTTCGCTTCACCCAAACACACGTTGATTTATATTCCATATTATTTTGCGCTAAACCGTGAGTCTCAATTTTGACGTTGTCCCATGCTCTTGCTTCACCTACCATTCGCATCAAGAATGGTGAATAAGAAGCACCAGTGCACTCCAGTTAATCACTCAACGCGATGTGACCGTGCATAGGAAATGCATGATGCAAATGCATTCTCCTTCATGTTACATGTATATATGAGTGCTACATGAAACATTTACATACCATGGATAATTTTATAATTTTTTAAGATATAATTCTGGGCATACATCCATGCAATCCATGTTAATACATCAATTAGCATGCATCAACAATATTATCACACACAGATGTTATTCATCAAAGCTTATAATAATAGATGCCAACAAGGTCACAATCTTTGATCCATCCAACAAGGTATCTCACTGGGCCTTCCACAAACCCGAGCCGGCCGCTTTGGTTCCATTACATCCATACAATCATTATATCACAAAACAAGTAACAAAACCCCACACATCGCCTCAATCAAAACCAAACTCGGTTCTCAAATCTAGGATCACCCGAAAAACAAGATAGCTTCAACCCGGGACCGGTCCTAAACAAATTCTGAAAATTCAGCCGTGGATTGTCCAAAAATGTTCTAAATCAACTCGATTGTGCCAAAAACAAACCCAAAAAATTCTGGTACCCACACTCTACCCAAAATACTGGGATCAAAATTTACGGCCTTCACCCTCGCTAAGCTAACTAATATTGGAACTGGTGTCTTAAGATAGAAAGCCACACAAGTAGGAAAATTTCATCTGTGGAGCCTACTCGAAACTCCGGGATTTTGCATCCGCGTAGCCTCCCTACCGGGATCAATCCTTCATTCAGTAGCTCCGATGAAAATCTACTGGGTCCGATTCGTGATCCGAGAAAGAAGCCGAAGAAAAGAAAAACAAAAAATAATAAAATCTCTCCCCGAAGGACTGCTTCTATCTCTTCGAAAAATGTCATTCTTTTTTTTTACTTTATTTTTATCTTTTTTTATTTTTTTACATATTATTATATTATTTGATACATATGGTCTATATTGCTCATTCGGTCCAAGTCGTCTCTCGAAAAGTATTTTATTTTCAATTTATTTTTATTTTAAATGAATCCTAACCCTCAAGTACCGCTTTCGATTATAACTGTCCCCTGAAGTCAGTCAGACTCATTATAACCCAAACGTGAAATATTCCGCTTTATTTTAGGAATCTAATCTTAAACTTTTTTCTGGCATGATTTGTGAAGACCCAATTTAACTGGCCACAGTCCGCTTTCATTATCCCGAGATCTAGAGAAGTTCTTTTAGGCTTCCCCAAACCATTATGAAATTTATTATTATTATTATTATCATTTTGCCATTTTTGAAAATTTCTACTTTTCTCAGGTTTTACAAACATAGACATAAATATAAGAACAAATCAAGGATAAACACAAACCGATCACCCACACCCCCCCAAACAAGTGTGGATAGTGTCCTCAGTGTCAATGAAAGAATAAGAGAGGGTGTAGTGAACTTCCCTGGTGATCGCCCGGATCACTGCGGTGGTAGTGGAGGTGGCAAGTGAAAGGCGAGGAGCCAGCCGGGCCGATCTGTGAGGGACCGACGGCGAAGGATGGTCCCCCCGATCGTGCATGACGGCGCGGCGCCCACGTGGAGGGCCTCCATATCCTCGGCCGATGAGGACCTTGCCTCGGGTCTCATCCCAAAGATGCATCAAACAGCAAGGAGGTCCTACACCCGGTCCTTTACGGTGGAAGGACACTCCGCCTCCTCCCGACGGCTTCACAAAGGCCAGTGAAGACTACCCACTCTCCCTAGCCTAGCCGCAATTCCTAAACTCTACACTCGACATCAAGCCAAGCCTCATCCTCCTCCGAGGGTTCATTGTTCGAGCTCGCAAACCCCAAGGGCTGGGCACACTAGCTTGTCCTTCTGACAGATATAGCCTTTTACGTGGGTGTATCCACGCCTCGTCAGTCTTCTTGTAAGTACCCCACCCTTTCATATAGGCCAAAAAATGAGGAATGGGTGCCCTCAGATTCATCTTGAATTTTGTTATAGAGGATCGCCGGGCCCTTCATAACTTCTGACCTACATCGAAGCGAATGTCCTAAAGGATGGCGGTAAATCGAGCAAGGCTCGCTCGCCGTCACCGCAGATATCGTAGTCGAGCATGAGCCGTGAGGTGATGAAATGGTGCCAAACCTGGGATATGCCAGTGCTTGGCCTTAAATGTATAGTATCCTCACTGCTCGCTTCACTCCCGCCTATTTGTCAATACCTTAAGGATCCTGCGCTAGGCCACAGAGGCTATCAAATGCCCTGTGAGTCCACGGCTCCAAATCAGAATTCGTTTATGGACTTGCACAAAAGCTTCCACCTAAACCCCACACACCCTAACCTTTATTAATGCTGGAGTCTAGATTGGCGTATAATTTCTGACTTACCATAGCGTAGTTGCGTGGGGTCAAGATAGTGCCCCACCCTCAATGCAATCGCCTTGTGAAAGAAGTCATCTGGCAGGGAAACTCCTTCTCCTTAATAAAGGACCTATTTTCGGAGATGAGGCTGAATCCTCGGCCGCACTACTGACAAACCTTGTCATGATCGCTATTTTTGGAGATGCGGTCATCTTTTCCCATCACATCAAGCACCGATAGGTCGAAATGGAGCTAGCGGCTAAAGTTTTTCTCCTCATCTCTCCTGTACTTCTGCACTCCCAACAAACGGTGATTTAGTTGGGGTCAACTTGCCTGGCAGGTTGCCCAACAACTCTTAGGCAAATGGTCGAGCACCTAGTGCACTTGGAGATAGGTGGGACTCCTAACTCAGACTTCCATTATCCCACCTCCTAAGGTGCCTCTCTCAAACCCTAGACAAGACCCAAAGAACAAAATCTGCCACTACAGTGAGTCCGAGTTCTCACTTTAATTCAAAACCAAAACGGAGTAGGCTTAAACAAAGGTGGGCATCGTGAACGCGCTCTAGTGGGACTGGCCATGTGGCTTGTGGTGGTCTCCTAGAACCAGTTGGGACAAGTTTTGCTAGGGTTTCGAGGCTCTACAAAGATGGATGCTTTAGGGCTTTTTCCAAGAAAGACAAAGAAGAAGAGAATGAACAACTGTTGGTCTTAAAAATGGGGGAAACGTCATGATGTTAGGGTCCAACGTCGCAATGTTCCCAAGAGTTACAATACCAATTTCACGACGTTCCAGAGAGTCCTTTAAGCCAACGTCACAACGTTGAAATCCAATGTCGCAACATTCTCGAAAGGTGTTGAAATTAAGCGCCGGATGTTTGAGGCCACAAAGGTAAACGTCACAGCAGGGGTGCTGCATAGGGTCTCATAATGTCGACGCTGGGATGTAACATCGCGACGCGCATAAGAGGCCTTCGTGATTTTACTTCTTCAACGCCGTGACGCCGACGTCGCTGACAAATACGCGGCCAACGCTAGTAACGGTCGTGAGATGGTCAAATTCAAATTTTTTTGCAAAATGTTCTAAGTATGAGAAAACCCCCTGAATGAAGTTCCAACCCCATCGTACTCATTGAATGAGCTTCTCGAACTAGCTTCCAATGCCATCGTTATTCTGGTCCCAAAACAAGCAATAAAAGAAAATTTCGATTATGAAAATAGATAGAAACATGCCAAAAAAAAACTAAAAACACTATAACTACGCTCTAGAAAGAAAAAATATCAAAAAGCTTAGATTGCCTTCTAAGTAGCACTTTGTTTAATGTTGTTAGCTTGACGTCCTTAAATTCAATGTTCTCTAGATCTCGGATCGCATGACTCTTCGGGCTACACTATTTCGTGTGGGCGATGAACGACCTCTGACCTGCATGAAACTCGGGCCTCCCTAAAGTACGTGTTTCAAACCACTCCGTGGTTAACTTTTAAAGGTTCCTTCCTCTGGGTGCATAATTTATGCTCCTCCATGTGGGAAAACCTGAGTCACAGTAAATGGTTCAGACCACCGTGACTTTAATTTCCTTAGGAAAAGTTTGAGTCGGGAGTTAAACAAGAGGACCCGTTAACTCGCCTTAAACTCTTTCCTCGAGATGTGTTTTTCGTGCCAAGCTTTTGTCTTTTCCTTATATATTTTCGCATTTTCGTATGCCTCATTGCGGAACTCCTCTAATTCACTGAGCTGCAACATACGTTTCTCGCCGGCCATTTTACTATCCATGTCTAACCGCATTTAGTTGCCTGTAAGATGCTTTATGCCCAATTCCACTACAGCAAGTGACACGCTTCCTAACACTAACCCGAATGGTGACACCCCAATGGTGTCTTGAATTTTGCTCCCATATGCCCAGAGCAGCATCATCTATATTTTCACCAATCTTTCTTCGAGTTATTGACTCTTTCCAAGATAGACTTACTCTCTTGCTCAACACTGCTGGGCCATTAGTCTCGGGTGGTATGCAAGGCAAATATTGCCTGACACCATATTTCCTCAACATGTTGTCAATGATCTTGTTACAGAAGTGTGTTCCCCCATCTGTGATCAGTGCCCTTGGAGTTCCGAACCGGGTGAAAATATGATTGCGAAGAAAGTTTGCTACCACTTTGGCATCGTTAGTTCGGTGTACGGCTCTACCCATTTCAAATGTAATCTACGCACCAATAGGTTGAAAGACATGAAAAGGACCCATGAAACTACATTCCCATATATCAAAATAACTCTACTCTAAAATAAAGGTGTGCTATGCTAGTCCCGCTTCGATATGCTTCCCCTGCTCTTTGGCATTTGTCATAAGTAGACGCAAAGTGGTGTGTATCCTCGAATAAGGTAGCCAACAGACCTCGATCAAGCACCTTTCAGATGTCTTATTTCCTTAAAGTGCCCACCATGCCAATGCATGACAATGACGTAATGCTTTCTATTTCCTCTACTAGGACACATATTCTTATCATTTATTTAGCGCACTGCTTATATAGGATGGGTTCCTCCCATTAGTAGTGCTTCAACTGTGTGAAAAATCTCTTCTTTTCACATAACTAAATTCTCGTGGATACACTTGTTACTGGCATCTACCAAGTCCGCAAACCACTTGCACCGGCTTTTTGTCTTCACTGCCAAGAGTTCAAGTAGGGAAATCATCATTGATCTAGATTTCTTTACTTGGCTCTTCCAATCGTGGAAAGGTGGCTCTGCCACTGTATTTTTAGTTCCTTCTTATCTTTGCACTCAAGTTGAAATCCTGCAGAGTAACACCCACCTTATCAATCTCTTACATCTTCTCGGTCATCAAAAATTCTTCTTATGGTCAATGGTTGGTGCATTATGACCTTGTTACTAATCTGGCGATGACCTAACTTTGTCAAAACTACAAACACAATAGCTAGAAGTTCTTTTTCAATGGTCGCATAATTGAGCTGTGCATCATTCAATGTCTGACTCGCATAGTAGATAACCTAGAAAGTTTTGTCCCTTTTTTGGCTTAGCACTGCCTCGATTGCGTAGTCGCTTGCATCACACATGAGTCTGCAAGGAAGGTTCCAAATTGACGCTTACTACAATAGGTAAGTTAAAACCAATTCTTTGTTCGAGAACAAGAATGCTTACAATCAATCGTCAACAAACCCATGGGTGCCTCAATGCTTAGATTCCGATGTGGGCTTAGAAATTTTGGAGAAATCCTTTTATAAATCTACTATAGAAACCTCCGCATGACCCAGGAGCTTTTTCCCTATTCCCTTTCTCCAAGATAGGTAGTAGCTTCTCATTGTTCCTAACTCATTCCGCTTCACCTCGATTCCTCTTTCTAATATCCTGCCCCAATACAAATGCCTCTTCACTAAGTGAAGTGACACTTCTCCCAATTGCAAGGTTGGTTTCTCACATGATCGTTGTCTGTCTCAAAGTTCTCCAAGCAATTATTATCAAAATACTTCCCAAGACAGAAATTATCCATGAATACTTTAATAGTTCTCTCACCATGTATGAGAATAATACTATCATGCAGCGTTGAAATGTGTCTTGTCGCATTATATACTTCAAAGGGCATCTACATGAAAGCAAATCGATCATACGGGCATGTGAATGTTGTTTTCTCTGTCTCCCAGTTGATATGGCGATCTCGACATAAACCCGAATAATTGCCTAAGAAACAAGAATAATTATGCCCTACCAGCCGGTCTAGCATCTGATCTAGAATGGAAGCTGAAGCATATTTCTTCTGGTAGCCTTATTTAACTTCCAACTGCTCATTACGTTACTTCCTTAATCAGATCACCATGGTCCTCTCTTTCGGCACCTAGACCGGGCTTACCAGAACTATCGAGATGGGGTAGATCACCGCAAGATCCAACCACTTCAACACCTCTTACCACTTTCATCAGCCGGGTTTAATCTCTCCTTCCGAGCTTTTATCGATGGTATTTTCCCATTCCTCCAATAGATCCAGACACATGGAGGGGCGATCCCTTTAAATCGTGGGTCGAGACCACCTAATAACATTCTTATGATCCTCTATAATTTCAAAAGTTTCTCTCTTTCACTATAGTCGAGATGCCGATATGGATAACCGGTAGGTCGAGGATCTCCCATAGGTATCTTCGTAATTTCAAGTGACTAGGGATTGGCTTTTGCTCCAACTGTGGTGGTCGCTCGATCGAGGGCACTGAAGTCTGGGTGTTTACTCTCAATGGCTCATAATAATTCCTTCTATTTGGCTGGAACAAGTCCATCCACTTCACATATTCTTCGGCCTCTTCACTTAGTTCTTCCTTAGCATTCTGTACAAGGCTAGCCTCCAAAGGGTCAGTCGAACCACTCTGGCTAGGCATCATAGCTCTAACATTTATCATGAAGCATGCATCACTCCGCTAGATGCCTCACCGCATTAAATATCAAATCGACCTCATCATCCCGCACTATTGGGCCAACTCTCCCTTCTATACATCAACTATAAATTCTATTAGTCATGAAATGGTCTACCTAGTATGATTGGTATATCTTTATCTTCCTCCATGTTTAACACTATGAAGAATGGGAAGATGTTTATCCACCTTTTTACTAACACATCCCTCTATCACTCCCGAGGATGTTTCATCGATCTATCCGCCACAGAAGGTGACCGTATTAGACTAGCTTCACCTAAAACCCACGCTTGAAAATTGATAAAGGCATGAGGTTAATATCGCCCTAAGTCACATAGAGCCTTCCTCAAAGGTTTATTCATATCCATGCGGAACTGTAAAGCCGCTGGATCCTTCCAACTCGTGGTAACTTCCTCCTCAAGTATAAAGACTGCACTATTCTGTAAGATTCACTATCTCAAATTCTGATAACCTTCTTTTCCTAGAAAGTATATCTTTCATGAATTTGACGTAGTTGGGCATATGTTCTAATGCATTTGCGAATGGAATGTTGATATGAAGTTTCTGTACATCATCAATTTAAACCGCTTTATCCAAATTTTATTCGCCATCACGGGGATATGGTATCATGTAGTGGGCCTTACCAGAGTTTCCTGCTTTCAACTTCTTCTTCCCATTCGTGTCTCACTGGCTTCTACCTTGGGTCGCTCCCCAAGGTCCGAACTTCCGGCCGAATCTGCTCTAATTACCTCAATTCCTTCTTCTCTTACTACTGGTGGTGGCCCCCATGTAGCTAGCTCTTTACCACTTCTTAATGTGATAGCTCACATGTTCCTCCCATCACCCTTACGCTTTATCCTAATTGCTTGATATGAAACCTTAAGGTTTCTCAAGTATATATTAGGCCATTTGCCCCATTTTCACCTCCTGTGTTTCTCAATCAGGCGCTTGGATATTTAACTAGGTGGTCCAAGTTTTGCATATTTCTTTGTCTTCATTCATACATGATGAGAAGTAAGCATTTGGGTAAGGGCTTGTTCTAAGTCCACTTTTTTCTTTAGTGGTGGTTTGCTCACTCGGGGTGGTGGTATGTTGTTCTGATTTCATCTATAATTCTTATTGCTTTGATTATTACGCCACCCTTAGCCTTGATTCTAGTTATGATAATTGTTGCTCCCATACTTACCTTATTGGTTGCGCTGATTTAACTCGATACATACCGCATGCCTTCATCAAGCCGCCGACCGACATTCTCATCGCTGTGCTATTTCCATGCACTGTGATAACTCCCATGGCTGGTCCAAAAGCATTTACGATACCTTTCTATTTAGCTATGAGACATGAGTAACCAGATTGTCGAGAACCTCATTATCTCAGGCTCTCCCATGCCTTTACCGGGTGTAATCCTATCCCCAGCCACCGATTGCGTTAGTCGTATAATCCTCTAGGATTTCATATTCTTGGTTCGTAGTTTTCTTCATTAATGCACCTCCTACTGAGGCATCTATCACTCCGTTCGGTTGCATCCCCGTAATCAAGATAACATGGGTATGGACTTGCATCCATCTAGTCTAACCATGGTGTGGACACTCCTTAGTAGTTCAGAAACCTCCTATGCTTCCACTGTCCTCCTTCCTTCAAATTGTCTAAAAGTATTGATCTCTCGTGACTAGTTATGCAATTTTCAGAGGCGAAAGAACTCATCAAGAAATTTTGCACAAATCGTTCCATGAAGTAATGGAATTCAAACGATGACTAAACAACCAAAGATTTAGCCGCTCCTCATCACCTGTTACAGAGTTGGAAACAATCTTAACTGAGTCACTTCATCACCCCATTATACTTGATTGTGTCACACTGGCGAAGTTATATATAGGTGCATACTGGATTCTCATCAAGTAAATACGGAATGTAATACCAAGCATCTCAGAAGTCACTAATTTCAAACAAGTTGTTCACCAACGGGTGGCCTCGACATGATCAACAAATATAAAAAGTAGCAAACTCTTCTAGCAAATATTAAACAGATCATCCAATTTTATAAATGACATAGGCACATGGTTTCTACCGTTATTCCCATTGTGACCCTCTTACGGCTTGTTTTGTTCTAGGTCCCCGACTTCACGCCTTCATTGTTCTCGTATATTGCTAGATTTCTACGGTCATGGCTTCTTTAGTCTTCCGCAAATCCGTAAGGTCTCTTTCCTCGTTCAGATCAAACAGAGGTAGTTCAACTTAACTCCCGTCAAGGCATGCATTCAAAATAACCTTCACTATAGTCACACGCAACAACAAAGACCAAATTACAATCACTTATATAGCCAAATAAAAATAAAAGTAAAAATTAAATGAAACTCTGTGAGTAATATCTTAATCGCGCTTATTATCAACATCACGAAACTTCTCCCCGAAACGCGCCTAAAAACTTGATAGGCTAAAAAACGTGATGTGTGATTCAGATAGTTAGGTAAGCGCTATGTGTGCAAGTGCACGTCGATCAAGTTATATAGTGCACCTAAGTATGGATATCGATCCAAAGGAGTGCAATGACCACCGAAATCGCTTTATGATATTATCCGGACTTGAACCTTAATGAGCATTCAATCCAATACTCAAATTCAAACTTAAGTCTTAATTTAATCGGTGAAATCAATTTTTGAGAAAACTAGTGGCTTCGGCCCCCCGTCCCATTTGATGGATGTTTACTGCAGAACCCATCGCTCACCATTAATGACTCTCGACGACTGGGCGATCGTGTCATGGTAGATAACCCACCTGGGGAGGTATATCCGCTTTATCTCACAAAGAGCGGGGCACTCGCTCCCAACCCCACTTCGAAACCTTAAATGCTCAACCCTAATCGCCACACTGGAATCCCAGATATCTTTATCTCGCCGTCAATTAAGCGGTTGCACTATTCATATCCCCGGAGTCCCCATTCCTCGATTTCAGATAACTAAAGAAGATCAGTTTTCAATGTTACTATATCATCATGAAAATAAACCGTGAGAAGTAGAAAATCATATAAATCATGAATAAACTTAATAATATAAGATTTAAGCTAATCCATACAACTGAAATAGTGTTCAACAAAACCCTAGAAATAATTCTAGAAACATATTCGATTAAATACAGCATGGTCTCTATAAACTACAATAAGTTTGAGAAAAGGAATACAAAATGTAGTCTTTTCAATCTCTCGAGTCACACGCTTGGTTCCCCGCAATACGTCCGCATTTTCTTCTCGATGATCTCAAAATTAGATCTCCCCGCTTTATAATTCAAGTAGAAATCGCGAATGTCACAACGCTAGGCCGCTCCGACTTTTCTTCTATTGATGAGACGCCGCGACGTTGTCGCTTAGTTTCCACTTCTTCTTTCTTTCAGCCTGAAAAGCTTCTGAAGACCAATTCTATTCACCTCCGTAATGCACATAAGCTCCAAAATAAGATATAATGTGCAATAACACACTTATTAAGATATAAAATAAGAGCTAAAACGAGTAAGGACACTGCATGACATGAGCATTTTAGACACTCATCACAAGCCAGACTCTTGGCATGGTTCTTCTCGTCTATCAAATGTAATGGTTGGTGAAGATTGAGTCCTCATTTATCCTCACCCAATGTAATGGTGAGCTCCCCTTGTCGACGTTAATCCATGCTTCATTTCGAGGAAGGCTGGGTCTTCTAATAATCGAGAATCTTCAGAGATCCCTTTTACGCCCTGGCTTATGCAATCCATTGGGAAGGTAAATGTGTCAATCTTCACCAAGATGTTTTCAATAGCCATCAATTGACTTTCTTCTTCAAATTTCAGTTTATCAACTAATGACTTTTCATTCTCTAAGTTTTTTAGGAGTGCATTTCAATTTCCCCAAATTTCATTTTCACCTTCTTCCATAAATTTCAGGATAGGAAATTTCCGCACACTGCTCAAAGGAGTATCCATGCATTCATTGGGATTTGTCAAAGTGTTACTAGGAGAAGTCCTAGAGAATTTTTCCTTGAATGCTTGAACTAAGTGACCCACTTGAGCTTCTATATTTTTCAATCTAGTACTAAAGGTTGACTCCATCCTCAATTTGAAATTCTTGCTCATGAAGACTCTATCATCTCTTGTTCTCATCCTCAGAGGTCAAAACTGCTCCTTGACAGGGGAAAACCTTTTCTTCTCCTTAATGTGGAGTTGAACTCGATTGATAAGGCAATACCCCTGCTCCATGAGTGGGCCATTGTGAATTCTTTTCGTCAATCAGATAAAGAAGTGTCGGAAATGGCTTCATAAAAAGGAGGTAACCATCTTCATTGAATGTTCCTCCACATACCAAATAAATAAGAAGGAAAAGTGAAGAAAACAAAGTACAAAAATACTAATAGTAAAAAAATCCTCAAGAAACAAATCACAACAAAAATAAAAAAATAAAAATTCCTAAATTCAGTAAATCACCCGCTTTTCAAAATGTTAACTCTAATGATAGATAGTGAACCACGCTCAACTCGAACGACACAAAATCTGTTAAGACCAATTTAGGTCAATCAATTTTCCGACATGGGTACCAAAGACTAACTAAAGTCCAACAACTGAAAACTGTTGACCAAAAAATATGGCTATGGGCGAACGTGTAAATACTTAAAACCGACGAAACAAAAGTGGTGTACTCAAAACTCAGCCCGAAAAGCATTAACAAACACCAACCCCTTTCCGCAAGTGCGCACGGGTCATACAAGCAAGTGTTAAAAATATCGGTTTCATTTTATATATCTAAGTATTTTTGGATTTTATGGATATATAGGATATATCTGAGATATATTTCCAGGATATTTTTACATAATATTTTATATATCTAAATTAACAAAAATACTTTGAAATTCATGGAAATACTTTGTAAAAGTGTAAAAATGACATTAATAATGAAATATATACATTGATATTACATTGCTATGGTATTTCAAAACCAAAATGAAGATCGATGTGTCAAAATTTATACAAAATTCGCTGCAATATGACAATAATCGCATTTTTTTAACATTTCATTTACTGCATTATAACGTTATAGTATTTATTTTATCGTAGATCCGAACTTAGTTTTTCTTTTGCCTGCCAAACACCTAACCATTGAGTTAAGCCTCAAATATATTCATAGATAAAATGAAAAGTATATTCTGCTGATTTTAAAATGAGGTAATCATGATTGAATGTAAAACTCAAAAAAAGAGTGATGTAATGCCATTAATGACAAAGATGAAAGGAGATAATCTAATTTTTAATTTGAGCAAAAAAATGAAAAATATAAAGTTCGAATTCTAAAGGCAAAATAAAATAAAACATCAATCACACCGGGAATACATAACTAACTATATATCACAATTACATGATAAGTCCACACATCATCGTGTGACGCTTGTAACACAACTGTCCTGTCCCGACTTCATTCTCATTTTCATTTCTACAAAAGCAAGAGGAGGTATTTCATCTTATACTTTGCCATTTATATAAGAGCAAATATATAGTATTATTTTTGTGATAAAAAAATTTGTTTTTTTTTTTTAAAGAATGAAAGAAAATCATGAATTCATAATACTTATTTTTGTGCAATGAATTTTTATTTTATCTTTTCAATTAATAATAGATACATAATATTCACTTTTTAAAATTTAATATATTCCAACATTAAGATTATCATAAGCATCACATGACCAACGTCGCCAATCGCTTTAGTGGATGGAAGAAAAGAAAAAAAATTTATATCATTGCATCGAAGTGATTACGGATTAACTACTCTGTAACGAAAGAGGCCGATATCATCAATATGTCTAAATACCACCGATATATTTCCAATATCGGCCGATATATATCAAGGAGACGTATTGATATATATCGGCCATTTTGTCTCAAATCGGCTTTATCTCCACATCGCTGTATCAAACCACTATCGGTGGTCCGATATTGGTTATTTATTTATTTATCGCTTATATATCGCTGACATTGACCGACATTTTCGATTTTCCTTCGCTCGATTGCTATCGATATCGTGTCGTGAAGGTCCGACACCCGAATGTCGACGACATCGCATACCCATCCCCGCATACAAGTAATAAAGTGACTCTAGAAGTCCGGATGATTGCATCTAATGCAGGAATGGAGGTTCTCTCTAATTGGAATTTGCAACCCTGACATAAATCTAGCCTTCAGTCATTTAGGCGACCAACAGGATGTGAATAAAATCAATTTAACTTAAATACAAACTCGATTTAAAACTAATCATAATTATAAAATCTAAAGAAACAACTACTAAAGTCTAAAATGTATGAAGAGGGCACTAAGTATGGTGATAATTATTTAACAATCAATTTGCATTTCCTTGAAATGTACATTTGTGAGTTGAATGCCGACGGTCTCAAGAGCAATGTAGTAGCTCGATTTCTCCATACACTATACATTTCTACTAATTAGAGATCCATGTTCCTTGTGAGACAAGGAGTCTAATCTTCGCTTACTTGTAGAATATGATCCTCTTTTATAGATATAAGGAGTGATTTTTTTCCTTGTGATTTCACACTCACCCTAAAGACAGAATTTCCATATATAGATTATGCAAGCCTCTCCAATCTAATCGTATCTCATCCCTTCAAACTCGATAAAATTTTTATATCTCCTTGATTAGATCTCTACTAACACGGGATCAAAAGATCCTTATCCGATCGAGGAGAAACCCCTTATCAACTAAATTGATACATCATCCAACTATTCTCACACCATGAGTAAATTAGTAATCTATCAAAGTAATATTTCAGAGTTCATTAGTTCCATAATATTAGTCTAACATATGCCCAAGTATCTGCTCCATACTCTCAAGAATCTCCATCTTCGTGTCACCAGAGGACCTCTTGGAAATTAGAGCAAGATACAACCCTTTTCTCGGGTGTACAAGCCACTAATATTAATAACATATCATTATATAAAGAATACCAATTATATAAATTCAAATTTCTTCAAACCTACAAATAAACTTAAATCTAAAATATGAATGTTCAACAATTAATCCTCATCCTTAGAGGGTGTTTAATGTTCCACACTGATCTCTAACTTTCATCACTAATCAAATAACAAGTAAGAAAATGAAGAAAGAAATCAAGACAAATATGAGAAAATCCATATATTCGAAGTTCAATATTTGTCTCGAATAGTAATGAATCGAATCACGACAAGACCAAATTTCTTCAATACAAATAAAAATATGCCTCTAAACTACCTAAGATCCTAAACATCAAAATCTGTAGCAAACTAAAATGGGCGCTAGTGGAGAGAAACCCCACAGAGGTGTTCTCCCACCTCCTGCTTCCTAAAAACCTAAAAATGAGTACGATAATTCTGGGGTGAAATAGCTGAAAGCAATCCAAAATAGGCAATTTTTCGGGCTTGGTCGGGTTAAGCTCACACAATGTCCCGAAGATAATAAAACTTTGCCACGACATAAAACTATGTCGCAAAATAAAAACTTTGTCGCGACATAAAAGTTTGTTGTGCCAAAATTTGTCTTCTAAATTTGCCGACATAATCTTGGCTCTTGTCGCGACAAAGTTTATGGCTTTCATGTTGGGTTTGTCGTGACATAATTCCAGAAACAAGACATAGTTTGTCCTCAATAGCTTGTTTTTCTTCTCTCTGGGGTAAGCAACTTGTCGAGCCATAACTTCTCTTACTTTAACTCTGATTCAAGCCGAGGTGTCATGGAAAATATTTGAATGTAGAATAAAACATCCGATGATACATAAAAGTTTATCTTACCAATGACGCGTTGTAAGACATCCGATTAACTCTTTATCTTAGAAACTATATGTTTATTTTAATAAATCACTAAGCCCAACAAAAATCTCGAAAAACCAAGTTTAAAGGAAATTTTATGAGTTTTTGCTATGAATAATGATAATAAATATTCAAAATATTTTTAAGTAAAGGAATCAAAACATAGATGTGAGTTTTACACTCATCACATGAGTAGAAGTTTGGTTGTTTAAGAAAGATTCCAAGAAAACACAACTATGCTTCAAAGCACACTAATGCATTGAAGAATTTTGAGACTGGGTTATTAGGCAGCTAGCCCTATCTTATGTAATCAGTCTAGGGATTCTTCTTACCAGTGATACCAAGAAGAATCCTAAGGATCGTATGGCCATAACACCTAGAAGTGGTAGAGAACTCAAGAAAATATAAGAAGAATGAGAAAACTAACTCCAGAATGACGAGTAATCCGAAACTGCAAAGAGAACAAGCTAAAAATATAATAGAACCGATAGAGGAAAGTGAGAAATTAGAGATGGAGAGCTAACACCAGAGGAAAATCGAAAAAGAAGGAGGTGCAAGACTTATCACATTCTATTCATCCCTTAGAGAATGCAGTAAGTCAATGATGGATGATGACCACATAAATTCGAATACACCAAAGAAAATTTGAGGTCAATATCTCTTTTTAAGGCATTGACTCAAATGCCTCATTATGCCAAGTTCATGAAGGACATCCTGAGCAAGAAAAGGAAGTTTGATGAAGAAGGAGGGTAGATCATCAACAACTTACAAAGAAGTAATTTGTAAGAACTCTGCCATAAAAATACAAGATCCAAGTACTTCACCATAGGAAACTACTTAATTGAAGAGCTTTATATGATTATAAGAGCAAGTATAAACTGATCCCATAATCCGCCAAAGACCACTGGGGAGCTGACCTGCCGCTGATGACTCCATAGATAGCGTAGACATAACTACGGCTCACCAGAGGTGATTACCCAGAAGATGTACCGATCAAGGCAGAGTACCTTATTCCTGGGTGGACTTTGTTAAGACATTATATCGAGGAAGACAAACAAATTCCACTACTAATGGCAGCCCTTCCTTACCCAACGCAACTGACGATGTGAAGAAATGAGTAACTCACTGTAGGGAGGATGAAGAAGTACATCAACCTAAATTAGAGCTCATGTACCGATTTTTAAAAAGTTTAATAAGAGTTGTGAATGCAGTTCCTATCAGCCTAAACTGATTTATGATCAGAAGATTCGTAATCATCAATGCAATATAGATGAATTTCAGAGATTGCAGGATCTTCGGCGTTGAACATCCGAACGTCGCCTCGAATGAAGAAACAGTGATCAAAAGATTAACAAAATAGCAAAAAAATCAAGCAAAGAAAAGAAAGAGAAGGTACAAGAAGTAGAAAATATTTTTATGCTAATTATGTGGAAGAATTGCCCAAACATCTTAAATATGCCTCTAGGAGCCGGGAAGAGCAACACCTGTAATTATAAAGCAGCTGGACTTATTGGGGCCAGAGGAAAAAGACAAGAACTGACTAAAATCTCCTCAAAATATAACAATCCACAATCCAGTCAAGGAAGACTTGAAAGGGACCAATCCATCAATTTGCATGCATAAAATCCCTCCTAGAGGAGAATGCAAAACATCATTAATCAACATCAAAGAAGACTTAACCCACTATGAAAGAAGTTGTTAGAAAAGAAGCTACTTAAATGGCTTAATCTAGGATTCGTTTACGTAATCCCCTCGTATTCTTTAAGTGAGCCTAGTTCATGTGGTTCCCAAAAATGGTGGATTCACAATCATCAAAAATGAGAAGAATGAAGTAATTCTAACAATAACTGTGACAGGATGGAGCGTATGCATTGACTACAGAAAATTAAACATTGCCACCAGAAAGGATCACTATCCTTTGCCTTTTATTGATAAAATGTTGGATATATTGGTAGGACACTTTTATTTCTGTTTTCTTGATGGATATTCTGGATATAATTGATTTGCTACATAGTCCCGAGACCGTGAGGCATAAACATTACATGTCCTTATGGAATCTCTTTCTCAGAAGGATGCTATTTGATTATGTAATGCTCCAAACCACATTTCAGTATGATTTCCATGTTTTCTTATTCAATGAGAGCTATGGCAAATCTTTACATGACTTCATTTATGGATCCAGTTTTGAGAATTTCTTGGAAAATTTATAAATTGCACTTCAAAGATGCCAAAGCAAGAGCTTAGCTCATAATTGGGAAAAATGCCATTTCATGGTAATATAAGGTATTGTCTTGGGGCATAAAATTTTTGTAGCCGGACTAGAAGTTGACCAAGCAAAGGTTTTTGTGGTTAAAGCTCTAATGCCATCTACTACAGTCAAATGGATTAGAAGTTTTTTGGGACATGTCGATTCCTATGAAAAAGATTAATAAAAGATTTCAAAAAATTTCCGCACTTCATTATGCATACTACTGAAAATGGAAGCAAATTTTGATTTTGGATTTAATCATGTGCATCATCACAGCAAGAATCTGATTTTTGAAATTCAAGTGAATGTGGTGAAGTAGAGAGTGGACAATGTGATAGCGTATCACTTATCAATATTATAAAAACGTTGAAAAGGAAAGAGGGATCGAAATAGAAGAAAATTTCCTTGATGATCAGCTTTTGCTGTTATTCATAAGCACTCCCAAGATGTCGATATTGTGAATTACTCTGGAAGCCCGAGGAATTATTCCACCGCACTCGTATACCAATAAAAAAGAAAGTTGAGGACTAATACCAGATTTTACTTATGGGATAACCCACTGCTATTTAGAAGAGGAGCATATCAGATTATCAAAAGATGTGTACCAGAGGCAGAACATGCTGAAATATTAGATAAATGTCATATACCACATGGAGGTACCGTGGTAGAGATGTAATTAACTATAAATTTCTAATCGGGTTTCTATTATCTAACTCTGTTCAGAGACTGTTCTGAATGAGTAGAATAATGTGAAAAATGTTAGAGAATGGGCAACATAAACAGAATAAATAAGATGCCTCTACAAGGGATCCTCTAGTGGTGACTTTAGCATAGGATAGACTTTATAAAGACCTTTCCCACCACTTACTAGGAAACCTCGTACATTCTCCTAGTCAGATTCTTGTATCCAAATTAAGGGAAGCAAGTAGCTTGTCCCAGAACATGCCAACACAGTGACGTGGGTTCATTCAAAGTGAAATGATTTTGAGTAGGGGACTATGGAGCCTGGTGACAACATTAATGATGAGGTGTTTCACTGCAAATAAGTTGTTTGTAAACTCCGATGAGCATATATGTGGAGCCGCATGTTATGGGATCAGGGCTTATCACCCCTGTGGCCAAATGGGCAAGTAGAAATATCCAATAGGAGATAAAGAATATATTGAGAACATAGGCACAAGTAGAAAAGATCGGTCATTAAAGCTAGACGATGCAGCCAGGGCTTTGCTGCAGATCGCTTATAAGTCTCCTATTGGAATGTCTCCATACAGGATAGTATTTGGGAAGCCTTTCCATCTCCCTCTTGAACTTTAATATAAGGCAATGTGGGCAATAAAGAAGTTGAACTTTGATTTCCAAGATGTTAAGGAAAAGAGACTCGCTTCGCATGACCGAATCAAAGAGCTAGGGAAACAAGCCATGACAAAATGCCAGATCTACAAAGATAAGACTGGCGAAATGGCATGACCAGAGGATATTGAGAAAAAAAATTCAAAATAGGAGAATCCTTCCTCTTGTAAAACTCAAGGCTCACTTTTTCTAGGGAAACTTAAGTCAAGATGGAGTAGTCCTTACACGGTAGTTGCAATGAATTTTCTGAGCAAAGGCAATCGAACACCAATTCGTAAAACGAGTTCAAAGTGAAAGGCCTAAGGTCAAAACATTACCTGTAGGAAGACCAAATGAAGAACAATACCTGTGATTCAAAGAGATCAAAAAGAAGTGCTAAAAAGAGAACACATTACAAAGAATGTCTACTTAAAGACGTAAAAATTGAGCGCCTACTTAGGAGGCAACTAAGCAATTTTTATTTTTGAATTGCACAGCTTGATTTTTTGTTTAATTAATTGTCATTTTAAATAGTTATTGAAATAGTATTTTGTTCTGGAGTTTATTTAGGAACTGATGTTAGACATACCTTTTCTTTAATTTTAGGACAAGGGAGCTGTATATATCATAGAATCTAAATGGAAAGCACTTTAAATTGAAATTCAATGATGCGCACTACTTAATAACAAGAGAGCTCCTTTCCCTAACTTATCCTTCAGGATAATGCATATCGTTAAGTTCCTGGGGGAGTATATTTTTCCCGATTTGAAATTACATAGTAGTTTCATTGTTCTTTGTTATTAATATTTCTTTTAGTTTGAATGATAATTTTCACTTGAATAATTTCGTGATTACAAAGAATTATTTTGAATACGTTTGAGTTAAGAACATGAGCCTTAGTGTCCATGCTTGAATCAGATGACAATTTTGTTAAAATTATATTCACGCATGAATGTAGTATGCGTAGTCGCTAAGAGGGAAAGCAAGTAAAATTTTGAAATAAGAAAATGCCTTCAATGTTACGACATTGACAACAATGTCGCGACACCAACACTCAATGTCGCAAAATCGTAATTACAGAAAAGCGACACCAAGAGTGACATTATGGCATGTCGTGACATCGAAATTCGATGTCGCGATATCAAAGCAGTGTCACGACATTGCAATTCCAATGCCATGACATTACGTTAAGTCACTCATAAATCCTTAGCAATGTCGCAACATGCCATTATCAATGTCGCGATTACAATTTCAATGTCGTGACATTGAGGTGGGTCATTTAAAAATTTTCGTCAACGTCGCAACATTGCACTTAGGGTAGCCTACCTAATTAAAGGAACATTTAGTGAATTTTCAAATATAAACCAAATCCTTCAATTTCTAGAGCCCTAAGCTAAGCTAAACTAAATCTCCCTTTTCGAATCCAAGAGTTGTCAAACCCCAACTCTTACACCTTAGACAAGGTAATAGAGAACATCGTAGAGGAAGTCTAAGAGAGAGAACTCGAACAACTGTGAGAACCAGAGACTATTCCCCGAAGAGCGGCACAAATTGAAGAGATTGAGGTTGAAATAAAGATAGGAGATTCCATAGGTTTACTTCGACAAGGAAGCAAGCTTATAAGAAAAACACCCCACAAAGAAGCGGGTTTCGTGAAGATAAAGGGTCTCAAGTAAGCTCGTGGGCTACCTTCAAAGAGGAAATTCCTGAGAAATTCTGGCTGGGAAACCGTGGAGGAGGGGCATATGGAGACAAAGGAGAAGAGCATTGGTGAAAGAGTTCTATGCCAATATTCGCGAGAAGACCCCAATTATAAGTATGTCGTGGTGATGGATCCCTTTGAATCTCACATCTCCTAACTCTAGAACTTAGACGTGAGAGACTTTAAAGAGTTTGAGCAAATTTTAGAAGAGTCATGATTTCAGTTAAATAGCTAAGGAATCTATTGGAGGACAAGGGTAATGAGAAGAACCAAGACCATCTCCAATGTCTACTTAAACCGAGGAGACCCTCACTCAAGTCAACAAGGTCCTCGGTATTATTTTATTTATTCTGTGTATAAACCCTTCAAACATGTCTCAATTTTGATACAAGACCGTGCACTACTCTTGTACGAATTGGTCAAGGGTTATACCTCTAATGTGGGGAGAATCATTGAATAGTCCATCCTAGACTACGTTAGTGAAAAATTCTCAGGAAATATCCCCCACCCTGCCTTGGTCACTCTCTTGTGTATCAAGGGGGTGTTACATTTAGTGACACAAAAGAGGAAAAGTGCCTAAAATCCTATCTTCTCACTCTTACTGGAATCACTAAGGGTCCAATAGAGAATGAAGAGGGAGAGAGAAGAAGGAAAAGAAAAAGAACATTGGAATAACCAAGGAGCTAATCCCAACAGTAGAGACTAAAGATGAGAGTGAAACTGAAGAAAGGGGAGGCTATGAAGCCTACTCAAACCAACTAAGGTCTCCCTCTCTTATTACTAAAAGAGAATCAACATTAGAAGCTGAAACAAGAGGGAACAAAGAGTTGGAAGCTGAAGAAAGTAGTACTTAGCACTATTAGCACTCAGGTTGTAGGAGATGAAAACAGATCGTGTGAGAGAGATGAGTAAATATGGAAGAGTTGAGGTGGAGAGACATCACCTGTAAGATCAAATGATGAAGAGTGAAAGATTTGGTAGCAGCCTGATGAGTTTAAAGCTCATCTAATTTTAAGCCCATTTTCCATGAATATTTTAATACTTAATGTCCAAAATAATGCCAAATTATGGAATCTTCACCCAAATTTATGTTTTTCAAGAATGAGTGTTGCGTAAAAGCAAGAAAGTAGGAAATTGCCAGTTAGAAGTGTAGTATCACGCAACAAGGTCAATAAGTGTCACCACACAATACTTAGTGGCATAATGTTGAATGAATGTCGCGACATTCATTCTATGGTCGCAACATAAATTGAGAAAAATGCTTGAGTGCTGCGTGAAGATCAAGCCGCGACATTCAAAAAATTTGTGCCAGCATTACGTAAGATAAATAAAGGGAAGCAGAATTTGTCGCAACAATTCACATCTTTTTCGTGACACAAAACAAAGCTGAAGGTAGTGACCTTTGTCGTGACATAGTTTTTTATTGTAGCGACAAAAGCTCAAAGCAACAAGTAGAAAAATGTCTCAACAATTGAACATCTCAAGGAACAGTTGAAAGAATGAAGTCGCGGATGATTTCCCAATCTGTGTCGCCGCATACCTGCGGGAAGAATGTCGGAAAAGTTTGTCGTGACATTCCGTGACACGTCATGACATAATGCAAGTCCGGGCGCGTAACTATTGTTGCAATATTCAAATACTTGTCATGACAAAAAGAAGAGAGGAATCACTAAATTCCTCATATTGGAAATCAATGCTCGCACCACATAAATTGTATATCGCGACATAATGCAAAGCTGCGCGTAAAGGGAACTTTGGTCACGACATAGTTTTACGCCGCGACAAACCTCATGAGACCATTAGTGCGTAAAGGAGGGAATAAGTTATACATTTGAAACTTATGTCATGACACTTATATAGAGTAAGTCATCACATATGTCGTAACATCATAAAGTTATACTCATGACAATAACTCAAAAGAATGCCAAAATAAAATATCATAAACAAAGCCACTATAAAGCCTAAAAGCCAAGGAAGGAGAGAATTAGTTTACAGGTTCCGACATAGAGAAATGATTCATGCCCCAATAGGGTATTGATCAACAAAATATATAACCTATCACCTCCTACTAGCTGTGGTGAGAATATCATAGCTACTCATAGTAATAAAGGTTTCTAGACCGTCTAATTAGACGGCTTTTCTTCATGGAAATGACTTTATAGTAGCTTTATACCGGTGGTTTCTCTTGTATATCGTTGTGATAAAAAGGGGTTTTTTTGAATGGTTATCACTGAAATATATTAAAATATGGAAAAGGTCCCTTAGAAAATGAGTTCTTTCTCCTGTCTTTTCCTCGCATTGGGGAGGATAACATATAGTTATCTCCCAAACCGAATCTTAATTTAGCTATAAAAGCTAACCCTCATTAAATATCTTTGAAAATGGCATTCACTGCCCATTAATGCTCTTAGTTAGTGAAAACACACGTCTCCTTGATTCACCTTCCAATGGCTCAGGCGAGCACCCACCCGACATCACCTGGGATCTAAAGATTAAGTATCCAATGAGCCTTGAAAACATACAAAATATTAACCATTCAAGGTGACTCAAAGGGATCAAAACCTAGAGTTGAAGGAAAGAACATTAATGATAGTGAATACCTGTGTGAAAAACATGAAAACCATTAGTTTGCCTTAGGATCCTTTGCCTAGTGGCCTTCTACTTCAAGGAGGGAGGAGTTTTAGCCACTCATCTTCTGTGAAATCATCTTTAGAGGGTGTTTGGCCAATGAGAAAGAGAGAAAGTAAATGAGAGAAATTGAGAGAAAAGGGGAGCTTCTTTAGCAAGCTTCCCCCAAAAACTTCAATAATAATGAAATTTTTTTTACAAAGTCTTCTCGTATTATATACCACCAAATCAATACCACTCACTGCAAATCAGACAAAATAAACACTATTACATGGGGAGAAATTGGGAAGAAAACAAAAAGAAATAAAAAAAGACAAATGTGGTAGACAATTTTGCAACCCTTGCGAAAATTTCACAGGGTTGCTGATGAGCTTAAAAGTCATCTATTTTTAGTCCATTTTTCTGTTGATGTTAATGTAAAAGGGAATAATTAAGATGCAGAGATATGAAGAAACTCACCAAATTTGTTATTTACAGGAAGGATAAGCGAAAGAAGAAAATGCGTGGGAAAATGCGTGAATCGGCGGAGTAAAAATGCGCGAAATAGTGTGGCGGTAAATGAAAGCAAATCGCTAACTAATGTTGCAGTTTTCGGGTTCACACCCAGCTTAGCGAGGTCGCGACATCGCAGGGGAAATTGGAAGGAAATTGGCGTAGCGCCGAAGCATGGATCATTACAAGATATCGAGGTCGCCGTACATGAGACTTGCTCGCGAGAAAGTCAGAAGAAATGGAGCTTCGAGGTCGCGACGTGAGATCGGCGTCGGACATCAGAAACTACGCTTCGTGCCGCGCAGAGTCAGCGAAGTTGAAGTCGCCATGATACATATCGCTGACATCGAACGAATAAAGAGAATTCGTGGAGGTATGAAGTGATGTCGCGACAAAGGATTGATGTCGCGACATCAAGAGCAATCAAAGGGAAAGATACAAGTGGCGACAAGATTGAAGCATGCAGAATCGGGCTGATGTCACGGCAACATATCGATGTCGCACATCACGCAGAAACCGCTTGAAACCTCGCAGATCCTTAAGCCGAGGTCGCGACAAGAGATTGATTACGTCGCACATCCGCACAAGTTCAAAGCTGCAAGACATGAGCTGAGTCGCGACGTGAGATCGAGGTCGCAACATCAGGAGAGACCAGTTGAAATCTGCAAAGGGCGTGACTAGATGTCGCGACAAGAGATTGTTGTCGCGACACCAAGAGCAACCAGTTGAAGGCTCCAGAGAACTAAGTCGATGTCGCGACAAGAGATCGATGTCGCGACATCAGGAACCATCAGATGAAAGCTGAAAAGAAATGAACTGCTGTCACGACAAGGGATGATGTCGCCGATATCGTAAGATTGGCTGCAGTTGAATTTCATTTAGTCGATGTCAATGGCGCGCGAGGCCGGCGCAATTTGCCACCAAAAGCTACTTCGCGAAAATCTCGTAAGCTTATAAGCTGGATATCGCGACAAGAGATCGTCGCGACACGAGACCGCCGCCGGCGTTGAAGCTCCATAAAGTGATGTCGCTATTAAGATATCGATGTCGCGACATTAGAACGACCAAATAAATCTACAGAGTTACAAAGTGAGATGTCGCGACAAGAGACCAAGATCGCGACATCATAAGATATCAGTTGAAAGATTTCATTTAGTTGATGTCACGACAAGAGAATGACGCCAGCGACATCAAAGGAGCAAATATGTGAAGCCTACGGCAAGACGTAGTCGGCTGTCGCGACGCACGATGTCGCGACATCATTAATGATCGGGCCAAGGTCGCATAGACAAGAAGTTGAGGTCGTGCGGACAGAGATCGCAGGTCGCGACAAGAATTGAGGTCGCGATCGAATCTGCGAATACGGGCCAACTAACTTTGGAATCCACAGCATCGTGATTGAATTATTATTAGGGGTCCAATTCGAAAATTTATAAATACGCTAGCCTATCCGTAAATAGCGCTGGGCGCCACGCACGAGAGGTCCTGATAGTTGAAGGCTCATTTTCTTTATTTTGGTTTTTCTTTTTCTCTTTCTTTTCTTTATTTTCTTTCCAATATTTCGATGTTTGTAGATTTATATTTATTCATCGCTCTTAGTTTTTCTTTATTTTCTGAATCGATGTTATCGCTTTGAGCTAAGGCCGAATGCCGAATTCAATTCTTCAAGTTGACACCGAATGTTGAAGTTCATACAAATTTCTGGAATCGCTTATCCGCCAAATGCGTTTATTCTTATGGGATCGAGAATACCGTAGTGTGTAATTTGGTAATTGAGGAACCCAGCTTCCATCTAGTAAATGTTATAGTCAGAAATTATCTTTCCTGTAGTCGTTTCCAAAAGCTTGTGAATTTCAGTTTGTGAATTTACTTCTGGTTTTGTGTTTAATGTTTTCGATCCGAATATCACTCTTTATACCCGCTTAAGTTTCTCGTTTTATTTGCTCTGATTTCAAGGGAGGTCCTCCTAGAGCGACACGTAGAAGACATTCCTGGAGTTATGGCCATTTCCCTTTGAAGGGTATATTAACCTCTATTTTAGAGGCCGAGCTTTGTTAGTTTACTTAGATAAATCCCTCTTCTCACTCTTGAAATCAAGAAATGAGTTGAACAAGTTATCAATTTAAACAAGCAAAGAGTTCACCTCAATTCGATAGTGAGGCCAATCCCGTGTTAGCCGAGATCTAATCAAGGGAGAAAGCGATCTATTCTAATTTTGAGGAAGAGTAACCCGGGTTGTATATCCTTACTTGACCGATAACTCTCGGGAGCTAAGGTTTACAAATCGTAAAATGGGTATGTAGTATCAAAGAAAAGAAAATACTCATTAAGGGAAACCCCTTAAAAGTAGTAATTCATTCCCTCGTATTCGGAGAGAATCAGTCAAAATTAGATGATGAAATGTGGAGTGCGGAGAGATCCAACCCATATCGCTAAATGCCTTGACGTGACTCTAAAACCTGAAATGATCAAGAAAATTTTATCAAGATTAACTACAGAACTGATATTTCACCATAACAAGATTCTCGATGGATTCCTCCGAAAGACAACTATCTCAATTTCCATTCATTTTCCTAACTATTAATTATTCTTTATTCTTATATTCCCGCTTATTGTTCATTCGCTTATTTCCTTTGTTCGCTTAATTTTCCAGCACCTTAATGCTGGATCCCCTAATATCATTTAAAGGGCTGTCCAAATAGTATGGAAAGTGAGTAGTCAGGTAGTTGATTTAAAAATTCTTGAGATCTCTGCGGGATCGATATCTCGGACTTAAATCCACATTTTATTACTGTCGTAGACTCGCGACTTGCAAATATCAGACCAAAACCAAACTTTGGAAATGATTTACTCTAGGAGCATTTTCGTTTATATATAATGTCAATAAGTTTTACGGCATCAGCTGATTAGATAATAGTTCTTTGGTAATTTTGTTATAAACTTGTGTATATGCTTCATTCGTCTCACGCAGAACAAGCTTTATGGCGTTTTGCCTGATTAGTTAATAGTCCTCGGACACCGATGTGATATATTAGCATATGTGTTTTCGCTCATTTACAAGTTTTATACGTTGTCGGGATCGAAAGAATTTAATAAATCAATATTCGATGAAAGAAGGAAATACTAATTTGGACATTTAAAGAAAAAAGAACAAAATAGATTTTCAAGCAAAGGGTTCATTTTTGCCACTAACCTTTAATCGAAACACAATGAATATATTTGCTGGATTTGACTAATCCTATTATCGGGAGTGTGTTTTGGTTTAAAAACTTTGATGCATAGGAAGCGTAAACCCGATTCCGATTCCAATCAGATACCAAAATAGAGAGGTGCCCACTGGCAATTTTTGAGAAGGACAAGGAAAACAAAACAACACATCATATGAAGAAAGACAAGATCATAATGAAGCACATGAGAGAAGGCAAATAAGGCCCAATCACCGATACAATGGAGGAATTCTCGAAGCCCATTATTCTCAAGATGAGTATCGCAACCCACGTACCCTACCATCGATGCCAAACAACTTTGAATCAAAACCAAAAGACTAATTACAATGGCGCAAAGAACACCGCTTTTATCGGTCATCCCATCGAAGATCCTGAATGAACACTGGGGAGATTTCTCAGATGGCAAACACAAGTAAGCTTAATGGGGTGGAGACCGTGGTTAATAATTTACATCTATTCCCATTCTCTCTAAGAGATACGCCAGCCTACATGGTATGAATCTTTACCATATGGTTCCTACATACTGGGAGGAGCCGTAGGGCCTATTTTGGGAGACATTCTCTTCCATCACTCACCCTCAGTGCCGAGGAGGGAAATCATTGCTAGCAAGGCGAAGATGAGAGCCTATATGTGGCCTCGGGAAAGATTCAACGTTGTCGAAGCAGACATTCAATGCAATGGGATAGATCTGGGCGACTCCGGGATGGACATCGTATATCATGCTTTGAACGGATATATCATGGAACTACCGATGCTTCAGAGCCGGGCACTGCCGTGCGTCAAGAGGCAAGAAGGCTGGATAGAAGACCGGGTAGTCGTAATATGAAAACTCCTTCGAAGCTTTTCGTGGAGCAAAGCAGAGGAAAAGGGATCATGGAGCTGAGCAAGATGAATGCTATTATGCATCGAATGGACAAACAAGAGAGAGTACTCGCACACCCGTCCATGAAGTAGGTATAGAGCGCTGAAAAGAATTGTTAAGAGGAAGTGCTGAGAAAGCTAATGAAGAACAGTTCTATGATGCTGAGGAGGTAAATTACTTAGGTGAGCAGAGAAGCTACCATTTCAAACCCAATCCTAACCTTCCAGCACATTATCACATGAGAACTTCTCGTATGGTGGAGGGGCTTCTCAAGGCCCAAGGCAGGGACAGAACCCTCAACAAGGGTATCAGCCTACCGTTGTCCAAAGCAGCTGAAGGAAATCAACAAATAGAATGAAATGCCCCTAAAAGGTATTGGTGGTGGATACAAATTTTTTGGATGTTCGGGGAATAGATTTTTATTGGACCTTTTCTCATTCATCATTTGAAACTCTATATACCGGCTAGCAAGATTACGTTTCCAAATGGGTGGAAGTAAATACTTGTCCAAGGAATGATGTAAGCACAGCTTGTGAGTTTCTTGCAAAGAATATTTCTTTGGTGCGATTGGAACCCCTTTAACCATCATTAGCGAATGGGAACCCATTTTGCAACAAAATATTTGCAAAACTCATGAGCGTATAAGATCAAGCATGTAATGAGTTTAGCCTATCATCTCCACTAATGGACAAGGTAAATTTCAACAAGGAGATCGGGGTAAAAGAATACTTGAAAAGACCGTGAGCTTAAGCAGAAAGCGATCGTCTTCCAAACTCGATGATGCACTTTGGGCTTACAGGGACTGCATAAGACCCCATTGAATGTCCCCATGTAGTTGTTTTTGGCAAACCATGTCATCTACCTCTTGAATTAGAATACGGCGCAATGTGGGCCATCAAGAAGTTAAACTTCGATTTTAAGGTCATAAGGGAAGAAGATCGCTCCAACCTGTCTCGAATTGGAAGAACTCGAGAACGAAGCCTGCAGATAATGCTAGAATAATATACAAAGATAAGACAAAGAAATGGCATGAGAATTTTGAGAAAAGAGTTCGTAATAGGGAACAGTTCCCACTGCTTAATTTTAGACTAAAATTGTTTCCAGGAAATTAAAAATCAATGAGCCTGGCCATACACGTTGGTGTCGGTACTACATTTGGAGCAAAGGACACCGAGGACCGCACGCGAAGAATTCAAGGTCAATGGACAAAGGTTAAAGCATTATCTCAACAGGGAAGAGGAAATTGAAGAACTCCAACTGGTTCTTGAGGAAAAAGAAGAAGTACCACAACAACAAGTCCAGCTAAGGACTCAAAACTGAAAGCAAATTTGATCGAGGCAACCTATAAAGATTTAATTTCGGTTTTAAGTTTTGGAATTATCTTTTCTTTTTTTAGTTGCTGATGATAAATTAGGTCAGATTTGTTTTTAGAAGGATAGACTTAATTTCTAGAAATCGATCGTAGTTTAATTAGATTTTTTAATACAGTTGATCTTCCGCAAGGTTTAAAGACATGAATAGCAAGGCAACCATGAATAATTCCGAAGAACTTGTAGGAGTCAGCTCACATGAGAAAAAGGAGTAACCCTCCTAACCCAATTCTGTAGATATACTTGAATTAATTGTTAAATCTTTACTTAAAATATGCCTGAAGAGATGTCTAAATGGGTTAGGAACAATAAGAGAATTCAAAGTTTTTGAAATCATTTGAAAGGAAAGGCTTAGTGGCGCAACAGAAGGTTATGTCATGACATAAGTTATGTCGCGACAAAAACATTGATGGCTTGACCGTCTGGAAGGGCAACTCATTGGGTGTATTGAAGGGGAAGATTAGTATATGTCGCGATACCACTAGGAATTCCGCGATGTTGAATTGGGTTTCAAATGGAAAAGGATGTCGCCACATCAAACAATTCCTTAGAAACCTGTATTGTCGCGACATCCTGTACATGTCGCGACATAAAGGGACAAGTGCCAACTACTCACTTCAAAAGCCCTAAATTTAATGATCTCAAATAAAAAGAGGCGGAATTGAATGTCGTGATTACGTCTTACTGAAGCATTAATTGTACCCACAAACATTGATTGAATTGAAACCGGCTGGAAACTTTCTCATTCACTCCAACCCACATAACTATTCACCTTCGTCTCCTTCGAATCTCAACCCCTCAAAACCCTAGCTGCCCAAACCTTTCGAAAAGCTTTTCCTCATGCCAATGGCTGGAAATTCACCCTGGGGTCCCTAACCTGTATGAGATTATGAGGGAACATGAACAACCAGAAGAAGAAACTCGCCAAGGAGAACAGTTAGATGAGATTCGTCGGGAAGAACAAGCAGGAGAGGTGCCATCAGAAACACCCGAAGCTCCGGCAACTTCTCAAGAAAGAGCAGAAAAGGGAAAGGGAAAGATGAGAGAAGAAGAAGAAGTAGAAGATTTCTGCCTTAGACTAAGCTTATTCCCTGAAGAAGTATTGCTAACAAGGGGTTTGTCGCAGAGAGGAGATTCAAAAACCCTGTTACTCCTTTCAAGGAGATGATAGAGTAGGAGAGGGATGGAGTCACAAGATCACCAAAATCAAAAAGATACAAAGACTGGTAAAAGAGTTTTATTCAACTATGGTAGGAAGGAAGGATGGAGCTATTTTTGTTAGGACGAGTTCGTCTTCATACGGCTGCGCCACCCAGGCCTATGGCGGTGGCAAAGGCACAAACATGGTTCCAAATTCAAGAAATCGTTGAAAACCGCAGTTTGGAAGATTGCCAAGAAGCTCACTAACGGTAAAGTGCGAACCAAAGAAGGAAGGCTACGAATGAAGGGAATGTGAGGAAGCCTTACCAAGAGGCTAAGGTATGGCTTTATTTCCGCTTCCTGCTTTTCGTCCCAAAAAAAAACATGTGTGCACAAAGGAGATAAACAAGAAGCTGTGTTGATGTATGCCATACTCAAAGGGTACAAGATCAATATAGGAGTTATCATAGAGAAATCTATCATGAGGTATCATGAAGGGAACAAAAGAGGTCTTATTCCTCACCCAAAGAACAATCGGCCTGCGTTTGAAGGTCAAGTGGAAAGGAATTTAGGAATCACAAGAAGTACCTGTGAGCTTCACCACTCCTTCTGACAGGAGTTAGCAAGGGACCAAGAAACCTGAAGAAAAAGGGAGTGCTGGTAAAGAACAGAGATGAAGCCCAAACTGAAGAACCAGAAAAGGAGACTCAGAGGGTTGATGATCAAGGAGCAGAACACCTAGAAAACTCACCTGACAACAATGATTACATGTTTGCACAATGCGGTGGCAAAGCATGAAGGCAGCCTCAATAGACTTCTCCATCCCCTTATCCGCCCTCCCCTCCCGTGCGCAACGTAAACTTCCAACATGGAGAAAGCTCAAGGGGAGCACAAGAGAACGCTTCAATACTGAAGCTCTCAATGCCATGCGTAAGAGAATAGATGAAAGTTATAAAAAGGAGTGGAAACCACAAATAGAATTCGTGAGAAAGCTACTATGGAAAAGAATTGAAAAGAAGAGACCAAGAAAGGGGAGGAAGAGCCAAATAGAAAAGAAAATGAGCATGAAGTGGAGCTACAAATGGAAGAGAACAAAGAAGTGGGGAGAAGAGCTCAATTTAAAAGGAACGATGGGAAAAATTTCATGAAAGAAGGGAAGAGTTTAAGAAAGAAACGGGGCTTAGAAGAGATCACAATCTATCGCGCAGAAACCTAAACCTACCATGAAGCTTTTTATAACAACCCGGTTGAGGCGTGATTCTCAACTCTTGTGATAAAAGAAAAGAATGCGAGCAAGGAAGTAAGAATTTGGGGATGAATCAAAGGATTCAAGAGTTTTTATACAAGTCTCTGCGAAAGATTTGAGAATAGGTGGATGATAGAGACAAAGAAGCCAAAAAGATACAAGTCCTACGGGCAAAGGAATGATTGGAAAACTTAGATCCCCGATTAACAACAATCTTGCCAAATTCCTAGAGGTTATGACTGAAATGGAGAATACAATGAATGGCTTGGGAAAGGCGGGGATGAGTTGAGCAAAGGTTGATCTCTCTAATGAATTTCATTGGACTAACAAATGGAAAGGAAACCAAGAAGAAAGGAAAGAGAAATGAAAGTCACGAATTCCCGGCCCATTTAGGTACATTAGACTAGATCCCCCAACATCTTTGCTCTGGCTATTTCGAAAAGAAAAAAAATAGACCTTCCCCACCTTACAACCTTCATTACCATCCTTATCCCACATCTTTGATATCCAAATTGGCACCAATTGAATCGGTAATAAAATGAAATTTAAATTGAATTGTTGTGTGCTATTTTGAATTTGTTTGATTCCATGATTGTATTGTGATTGCATGATTAGGAAATTAAGTAGAAATTAGTTCGAATAAAAAGCTTGCTAAGATGTAATGAATTTGAATTGAATGGAAGCGATTCGATTAGGAATGAGCTGAAATGTAGAATAAGGGCCAAAATGAATACAGTTTGATTGAAACATAGGTGCAGAAGTTACTTAAGTCCTAAGATAAAGTCGAGTGAGGAAGGTATCTGATAGAAGGAACAAAACATATTTTGAGTTTGTGGGTATGAACAATAAGTCGAAGACTGTTGAATATCAATTAATTTAAATACTCATCAGCAAAAATGAGTCAAGGAATTTACTCCCTATGGTTAGTCTAGGCTGATTCAAACCAAATTCTAGGAATTTGTTAGATTATTGGTTGAGGCGAAATCCTAGGTGTCCTGATGTTTAAGGAACCATTCTTGGGCTGATTTGAGCCATTAGCCATCCACATTCATATCTTTGATGCATATCGGTAGTTCGAAATTGAATAACCTACTTTTCAAAAATATACCAATGGAAACCCCAACTCATCCTAAGACATCAATCCTCGGTAAGAACCTATGATTACCGGGAATTCAAGGAGGAAGAAAGGAAATGAAGTTTGAGGAGTATATATTTTTGAGGAACTCCAAAGGAGGAATGAAAGAAAAGACAAGAGCAGAGAAAATGCAATAGAAAAAGAAAGCTTATAGGGATAAGTTTTATCTTGTGGCACGACTCTCTTGAACAATTAAGTTCTTAGGGTGTTTCAACTTTAGTACCTAATGCCATGCAGTATAGAGACTCTTAACTTAAAGTTCGCTAAGAGTGTTAGAAAGCTAAAAGTTAAAACATTGCACTATCACGGCGGTGACAAATAAAAGAAACTTCCCCAGTGGAATTACAAGTGAGAAATAGGGGCATACGATTATGAATTAGAAAATTAAAGAGAGATGTCCCAAACATGAGGTTAGGGGAGTTTATTAGAAGAAGCTACAAGAAGAAAGAGCGAGGAGAAAAGGTTCGAGGTAATCTTAACCTAAAAATTCCTTCCATCTACCCATTACCGAACTTTAAGAATATAAGCCCAAAAGACCTGATTGATCTTGAAGGTTGAAATCACCTACATTAGTGGAGATCAATATGAAAAACAAGCCTATGGAATTTGGAAGAATAGAAACAATCAAAATTGTGAAGGACTTTAGGGAGTTAAATGACTCAGTATGAAAATGAGAAAGGAAAATAAACTAATATTCAACGAGGATCGATGAGTATGTTGTTTGTAAAACAATTTCAACAGTTTAGTTTTGCACATAGTATTATAAAGAGTAGAGACAACACTGTATTTGGACTTGAAGCTAGATATGCGAAAATTATGCATAACTTGCATTTCAATTAAATTGAATGCCCTTGCGAAACGAATCGAGAGAAAAAATGTCATAAAATTTTCTTTTATTTTGTTTGAGACAAAACAATTCTTCTTCTCTTTGTGAGGACCATGAAAACTTTAAGTTGGGGGGAGTTTGATGAGCTTAAAAGTCATCTATTTTAGTCCATTTTTACGATGTTAATGTAAAGGAATAATTAAGATGCAGAGATATGAAGAAACTCACCAAATTTGTTATTTACAGGAAGTATAAAAGAAAGAAGAAAATGCAGTGGAAAAATGCAGTAACTGGCAGAGTAAAAATGCAGTAAATAGCAGGGCAGAAATGAAAACAACTGGCTAACTAATGTTGCAGTTTTGGGGTTCACACAGTCCAGTTATGAGGTCGCGACATCAGGAAATTGAAGGAAATCATGCAGGTCGCGACATGGATCACAAGATATCGAGGAATTAGCGACATGAGACTTTCGTGAGAAAATTTGTAAAAATGAGGCGAGAGTCGCGACGTGAGATCGAAGTCGTGACATCAGGAACCACAGTTCAAAGCTGCAGAGTCATGAAGTGAAGTCGCGACAAGATATTGATGTCGCGACATCAGGAACGAACAGTTGAGACCTGTGGAGGCATGAAGTGATGTCGCGACAAGGGATTGATAATCGCGACAAGAGCCCGATCAAAGGAAAGATACAAGTGGCGACAAGATTGAAACATCATTAATCAGTTGATGTCCACTGACAACATATTGATGTCGCGACATCATGAAGCAGTTGAAACACCGGATCCTTAAGCGGAGTCGCGACAAAGAGAGATTGATGTCGCGACATCAGAAGACAAGACCAAACTCGCGCGAGAAGACATGAAATTTGAGGTCGCGACGTGAGATCGAAGTCGCTAACGTCCCGGGAAGACCAGTTGAAATCACCCCGCAAGGCGTGAAGGCTAGATGTTCGCGGCGAGAAGATTGTTAATCGCGACACGAAGCAGCAGTTGAAGGCTTGAGAGAACTAAGTCGATGTCGCGACAAAGTCGATGTCAGCGACATCGGGAACCATCGAATGGCGAAAGAAATGAAGCTGTTGTCCGCGACGGGACGGTCAGCGACGCCGGAAGATTCCATTGGAAGCTGAATTTCGGCTAGTTGATGTCGCGGCGAGGTGAAGGCGCGACACCAAAAGCCATCAAGTGAAGACTGCAAGCCATAAGTTGATATCGCGACAAAAGTCAGTGGCGACACGAACTGCTGGATTGAAGGTTGAGCTCCGTAAGTGATGTCGCGACAAAGATATCGATGTCGCGACATTAAAACGACAGATCAAATCACCTGAGCCATAAGAGATGTCGCGACAAAGAGGCCAGATTGCGACATCGAGAAGATATCGGTTAATTCATTTCATTTAGTTGATGTCACGACAAGAGAATGACGTCGCGACATCAGGAGCAACATGTGAAGCCTGCAGAAGACGTAAGCTGATGTCGTGACAAGAGAATGATGTCGCGACATCATTAATGATCAGTTCAAGGCTGCATAGACAAGAAGTTGAGGTCGCGACGTGAGATCGAGGTTGCGACAAGAAATTGAGGTCGCGACTTGAACGGTAACATGGGCCAACTAACTTTAGGTCCACAAAGGAAGCGCATTGGAGTTGAGGCCCAATTGAAAAACCTATAAATGCGCGGCTATCGAGAAGAGGAAAGCGACTTGGCGGCCTGAACAGGAATGCGGATAGTTGAAATATTCTTTATTTTTAGTTTCTTTTCTTTTCTTTTATTTTTCTTCAATATTGATAGTTAGGAATTAGATTAGATTCATGTTCTAGTTTTCTTTATTTTAAGAATTGGATGTTATAGTTTGAGCTAAAAATTTGAATGTTTGGAATTCAATTCTTTTCAGAGTACTACGGAATGTTGAAGTTCATACAAATTCACGGAATTCGGCCTCCAGTTTCGAAATGCGATTATTCTTGTGAGTAGGAGGAATCACATTAGTGATGATAGGCCAACAACTATGTACTATTCATGAAACTCTACAGGATTGATACCATCTGGCCCGAAAATGGCAGTCTGGGTTTCTCAAATTTGAAGCAAATTGTGGCCACATTTGGTTCACTAATTGCCAATGGGAGAGTCAGCGGGTGTCGAAGTTAGAGCATGTTTTCCTCTTTTCTTGTGCATGCCATTTTTAGGTCATTAGTTGTTTTGGAGATTGAAACATCCTCTAAACCTAAGGATGGGTGGAAAAATACCACAAATACCTTTGCAGGGCACTCCTTAGTGTTTCTCACCCTGCCTTGTTTACCTTCCACCTTGACATTCCACAAGTAGTATGAAGATGCATCCTCAACTCATTCTATAAAGCATCAATCATTTGGACATGCATGTATCTTCATTATTCCATTCCTAATGCATTCAGTTTTTTAGCCTCGTACGGATAGGGCATCATTGTTCACGGGCAACATATCCCCTAACAATTGGAGTAAATACAGCTTTATCGACCACTTATATTTTGCTTTCAAGTTGTACAATTTAACTAATGCAGAAACTTGTTGTACTTTAAATGATTAGGTTACAAAAGGTTTTTCGGCATCTTATTAATTTTAAATGACATTGGATCATTCATGCACTCATCTTGTGCGGCGTGAACCATTTCTAATGTACTAGCAACATCACCATAATCTAATAATGTATCATAACCTTGTGCCATTGCAATTGATTGTCCACTAGTAGGACCTGCTTCTCCATACGATACCATGTCACGATATACGATCAATACCATTGAAAAACATGTGTTCCGAGATCTTGTTAAACATATGATTACGTAGTTTCCATCTCATACATGGACAACGGATGACACTTGGATTTTGACAATGTTGTAATGCAGGTAATGAAGTATTCAACTCCTTCTTCGCACTCCCATGGCCTTCTATGCAACATCCAACCTCGATCCATGCTATCATTAAAAATAAAAAATAAATAAAACATGAGAAAGTTTATGTCACGAGAAAAAGGTGTTATTTTAATAGTGATTTGAAGTGTAATGTTATATTGTGAGCCTGATGATCCATCATACAAATAGTCATGTTCTCGATAGGTTAAATATCACAATAGGATACTTCATTTTCTAAAACTATAAATACAATAATTAATCTACTGATCATGTACTTATAATACTATTGTGAGGTTGTTATATGACTCATGGTTAATATACACTAAGATTGGACAACAAGGTGCAAATTTAGTTTATAGACTATCCTAGTGTCGAAAATCAAAATATATATTAAGATGAAACCTGTGTATAGGATTAATTAACTAATGCTATAAGCGACTTATTTTATTACTTGTGTAGTTGACTTTTTATTTTAGTGAGATTTTGTAGGTGAACTAGAAACTGTTTATTAAAAAAAACTTAATATACAAATTAAATGTGTGGCCTTACAAAGCAGGGTCAGTTGACTACCCATCAACATGGAATACTCGTGAATGCCAGTGACTGACATTCTTCACCAATCGGCGAGTCTCCTTTGTATATAAGGGCTCTACCCCGAATACAAAACGCATAAAAACATGTCCCAACGGAGTCAATATAACGAGTCTATGATTAAAAGCGGCCACTTGAACAAACCAATACTCATAACAGTAGTATATATATCCGACTATCAAACCATAGTTGAGGTTCAAATTTTACTCTTATACAACATATATTAAAATTTAAACAATTCTAATACATGTAATACATCATAACCCAAAGCACAATCGGCTTTCTTACAAGCCTACGTCTCTAGGAATGACCGTCCCTACTTTTTCTCCATACTTTGTAAGAAATAATATCCCTCGACAAGAATTGTTCAATGCTCGATAGTGGAATCACCTAAGTGGGCTGCTCTCACGCTAAGTGCAATGCAATGCTTCCAAAATAAACACATTCAAGCAGATAAAGAGTCCTACTTGAATGTCTAGCGAAGTCATCTCGTACCCGAGTCTACGCGACTCCACTCACGCTCACCTAAACCTCGTATGAGAATTATTATGTTTATTTGTTTGTGGACAACCCTCCGTGTATATATATCAAATTGGATAAATCTACGACGATTGATGTGTTATGGAATTTCTGCCGATGCATATCAATTGGGTCGTCTCCGACGATTGATATTTTTTAGTATGGACTACCCTCCTATAATTATCATTTTTAGATAACCCTCGGAACCCATTTTCTCTAGACTCATCTCATGCATTCACTCCTACCATCCTAGGGTGTCCCAGTGCATATGGAATGCATGATGCCAATTCCATTACAGTCTATAACACATGAAAATATATAAACATGCATATATTCACATAAAAATAAAATCACACAATCATGTTATGTAATTTCTCATTTCATCACATCAAAATTAGCTCACATGGGCTAATGATCAAACACGAGCAATTCTACTTGAATTGCTAGGCCAAAACACATTAATTCACAAAATTTATTTTGGGAACACTATTCTGGGAATAGTGAAACCCACCATTACTATTCCCAATCCTGTCGTCGGTTCACTTCGTGAACCCGCATTTCAAGCCATTTAGACTCGAACAAACCATCCCATGCATTAACACATAAATGCACCATTTAACAACCCAAATCAGTCGTGGGCAGTCACGGCTGCACCATTAAGGTTTCAAGAATTATATCAGTCAGTCCCGAGTTTTGGGGCCAAATCGCCAACCCATGGCCTCATTCATCAAGCATCGACAAGAAATGCTTAGAAGAATAAAACCTTAAGTAAGGAGAAACCCCTACCTCTCGGAGTTTGAGGGAAACTCTCTAATCCAGGTATCCACCTTGAAGCCCTCTCCGTGGCGACTTTCCTTCTTGTCCGGAAGCTATGAACAATCGGATCGTGCGATATTTTAGAGAGAAGCTAGACCTTCTCAGCTCACAAAGAACTCCGTTTTAAGTCTACTGCATCATGCCTCCCAATTCGTTTCTTTCTTGGTTTAATTGGAAAACGAGTCTATTGGTATTTTGTCTTTTATGACTAAAAAAGCAATTGAAGTAATACTAGTTATGTCCCACTTTTCTAGTTTTGACATTGGCGCTATCTACGACGTCGCATGCTTCATCATTTCCTACTCATACCACTTATGGCACATGATCGTGTTATATGTGGCTTTAAATCTGCTTATCGAAAATCGTTACACGACTGGCTTCGTCTGCCGGCGTGCCAACTCATTGTCACGGAATTCTACGAAATTTTACGTACTAGCTAGATTTCGTGAGACGATTCCAACGGTGAAATCCGTTTCATCATCCGAGATCCAGAGAATAAATTTCCAATTTTTAACCGAAATTACAATTTTGTAACCAAAATTACGATTTTGCTCTTTTTCCAGAAATTGGAATTTCTCGGGTCTTACAAAATAGCTATTGTTGATTTGGGAAATTGTTAGAAAGTTAATTTTGAAAATTTGAATTTTAAAGATTTTTTTTTTTTATATAAGGAAAATAAATTTGAAACTTTTGAAATTGAAGAAAATAATTTTAAAATTTTAAATTAGAAAAGATGATTTGTTTTAGAAATTAAAGAAAAATGATTTTGCATTTTAAAGAGAGTTAAAGAAGACGATTTTAGAAATTTGTAAAGAAAATATTTTCTAATTTTTTTAGGAATGAAGAAAATGATTTTAGGTAGATTTTTTTCGGAATTTAAAGAAACTATTTTTTTTATAAATTGAGGAAAAAAATTTGTAATAAAATTTAGAAAGTAAGATTTATGTTGGAGATACTAAGAAATTAAATTAAAATTATTATTATTTCATAACTACTATTTATTTACTTATGTAAGAAAAAAAACTTAATAAGCTGGATTTTGTTTTTATTACACTTCGAAAATATAAAACAGTAAGAAATATGGAAAACATGACTTTAAATGAATTTAATAAATTGGGAGGTAGAATAATAGTAAAGATAATAACAATAATAAAAACTAAAATAATAATAAAGTTGACTAAGATAAAACATTAAAAAAAATGAGTTGACATACTGGTTAGTTAATTGCTTAGAAGCCACAAGATACACAACTTGGTAGTTGGTAGGTGGGGTATTTGTTTTTATGTACCAATAATCATACAATTTTAAGAAAGTGTAACATGAGTGTGCTGTGTGATAATTGGAAAATCAAGGAAATGAAAGAAACAAAATTTATATGCATTAAATATTATGTTTGGAAAAAATATATACATGGAAAGCAAATATACATGTGAGGAGGGAATGACTAAAAGGAAAGAAGGAAAGTAAATATATCGTGATAAAGAGAGTGATGAAGTGAGAGCCATATGCATGAGTTAAATAAATAAAACAATGATGAATATTAAAAGCAAATAATGATGAATGTTAAAAGCAAAAATGAGTTCCAAGCTATGTCGAGAATGAGCAAGCAAACATGAGAGAATGAAAATATGATTAGACATGAAGTCACGAGCGAGAATGAAAATTAAAATAAAATCTATTTAAAAAATTTAATAACAAAAGCCAAAAAATCTAGGCAACAATCTGTGAAATCCAACTAAAGTATACGTAGAAAAACACATTGCAAGAAGAATATTTTACCAACCTAATCAGAGCATCATCCCATATGCCTAGTCTCCATAAAAAAATTCATTCATGCCCGATAAATCCCGTAGTTCCTGAATTGGCGGCCTCTTTCCCCAGCTCTCTTTGTAGTCGTCCTCCTTTTAAGGCCCTCAAGTTCTTTATCTCTACATCGATGTGGGACAGTTAAGGGGTTTGAAGAATAAAAGAAAATTCAACTTGCAAGATTCGAACCTAGGTCCTAAGTTCAATAGGTAGGTTCTTAGCCATATACACTGTAAGAGTTTTGGTGAATGTTGGCAAACAAATTTATAATATTTCATTTCTAAAAATTATTACAATATAAATGTAAATATTATTTTTCATTTTCAATAATTTTATGTTTCTACAGGAATTTAAAATACTAATTATGTTTTAAAGAAATTTTAAAATTTTACTTTCAATAAAGATTTAAATTTTCAATAAATTCTCCTTTTATAGTATTTGAGGCTAACTTTCAATGAAAGTTAAAATATTGATAAACTATATAAAAATAAATAAATAGCATTATAAATATTAAAATTATATATATTTAAAATAATTTTATATTTAAAAAAATATAAATTATATATTTATGGCGTCAGGTTCAAGCAGTTGACAGTGGTCTGACAGTGAGCAGTGAGCGAGTAACTTTTTAGGTTCAATCAAGTCCAGTTTTAAAACATTGCTCATATATGTAAGGACTATAAACTAACCTAAAACCTAAGGAAAAGGATCCCTCTGCCTAAAGATAAGTAGTAAATAAAATTCTAAATAAATAAAATAAATAATGATAATAATAATCAAAAAGAAAACAAATCTAATCCAAATAAAATCATAATCTGATAAATCAAAATAATAAGTAAAAATAAAATAAATGAAAAAATAAATTAGAGCCCAAATTTGGGGTCTACAACCGTTGAAGTATAGGCTTTATATAATATCAAGAAACTTTAATTTGAATCATTTTTAAAAAATAAAATTTGAAATACTAATATATTAATAAAATGATATATAATATCTATTTTATAAAAAAATGATATTAGTTTATATATTATAAAATTTGATATTAACATGTTCATGAAAATGTATTGTTAGAATGAATATAACAATTCAAAAATAGTAAAGTTAATAATGTTTTATTAAGAATGAATTTAAGGGTGATTGTTAAAACTTAATTCTTATTACTTAATAATTTTAGTTAGTAATGGATTAAATTGTTACTAGTAAGTTATTGACTTAAAATTTATTTATTAATTTTTTCTTTAAGTATTAAGGTTGTTAAAGTAAATTGACTTAAAATTTATTATAAATAATTAAATTGACATAGTTACTATTTTAAATTTTAATTGATATTTATAAAATTGGCTACTATAAAATATAAGTTGTAAATGTAAGTATAATTATAAAATATACTTTCATTAAATATGAAATTAAGCAAAAAACATTTAGAGTAAGAATAAGTTAACTATTTTGACTTACTACTTAAAATTATTTTAACTTTAAATGTGATATTAAATTATTTGATCAAACATACTTAATAGGTATTTGGTAAAATTTAATACTTATTACTTAATAACTTCA